>JAJGRW010000084.1:74220-97660 GCA_025461045.1 Carex parvula | reverse complement strand
GTTGAATTCTTGCAAACTGAGCCTTTTCTGCTAATGGTGAAGTAATCTCTAATTTAGTCCACTTGGGCATCAAATCAATGATTATTTCCATCCAAGCAACTGTAGTATTTATATCAGGGTTTTTGCAATTTAAGCCTCGACTGAACCCACTTCACTCAACCTTCATATAAAAAACAGTTATGCATTGTTTTTCTGGTTAGAAATTTCAGGTAACAACAAACCTATATGAGCAAAAGGATGATGCAATTCAGCCTAATCCATATTCTTTTGTAGACATCAAACACCTGTATGAGTTTTGTGTGTAATCTGAGGCTTTTATTTGTTTTACACAGGTTTATGAGGGGCAACAAGTAGCACATCTGGATCAGAACAGGCAATGGTCGAGGGCACTAGATGGATCTGATTATCTGCCTGGAATGGTAGAATTTTTACACCAAATTCCAATTCAGCAGTTTCAACAAAGAATATTTTTGTATTGGTGTAGATTTGGTTTTTGACTTGCTAATGTAGAAGGAAAAAACATATAATTTAATGCAACAAGCTCTACGACATGTCTACCTGACAGAGATAGTTGTGTTTTTTTTCCTCTTTGATTTTGCTCGTGTATGGTGGTTAACATGAAATTCAACTGTTTCAGTCCAGTACCTAACCGACAATGTACCAGACTGTATTGGCTTCTTTAGGTGTTTAACTGCTCTCTTCAATTAACCCCTGGCTCATCAATATTCAAAATATACCAAAAAAGAAAATGCATGACCAAAGAGAGATCATATTCGGTACAAATCTATGGGAACCAAAATTTGCAGTATTTTAGATCAGAAAAGTATCTTTCAACTAATCCCTTTCGTACTTGCATACTATCATCATACTCTTACAGCTCGGTCTTAATAACATCAAGGAGACAGATTTCATGAATGTCACGATACAATCACTGGATGAGAGTTACACCTTGAGAAATTTCTTTCTCATTCCAGAGAACGACAAGCATTGCAAGTCCCCTCTTGTTCACCCGTTTGGAGAACTGACACGCAAAATATGGCATACCAGGAATTTCAAGGGCCAGGTTGGCCTTTTCACTTCTATGAACTTTAGACATAATCTTTATATATTGATAAGGATATCATAGAGATGTGGCAAGGTTGCAGCATATTCTATACTCGTACATGTTAGATAGAGGTGGCATCATAAATTCATAATGTTATCAATATTAAGTATCATCAAATTATGAATGCAATACCTGGGAAATTACTCCCAGATAGAGACAGTAGATCCTGTGAACTGTTCAGACTTGTATGTATATAATACTGTCCATGTTATGCGAGTAGATAATCATAAATATACCCATTTCTTTCCAGGTTAGTCCCCATGAGTTTCTTCAGGCTGTTATGAAGGCCAGTAACAAGCGATTTCAAATTGGTGTACAGTCTGACCCAGTCGAATTTATGTCCTGGCTTCTGAACACATTGCATTCAAACTTAAAGAGCTCAAAAAAGAAGAACAGGAGCATTATCTATGATTGTTTCCAGGTTCACATACCTATAATGATCATTTTATATACATCTTTCTTGCATAAGTTACATTCTAATATCCAAGTTCTACCACCCCACCCCACCCCCTCCTCCCCATAGACACCCATTAAAAGATGAAGAAATAAACAGGGGGGGGGGGGGGGGGGGGTGGTGGTAACAAAAGATCAGAAAAGCACACACCTGCACAAAGAAAACTATTTCAAAAGAACAAGAGCAAATATAGTAGTAGACTACCCGATGGTGCTGGCACAGTTTTTATCTGTTACAGCTAGTTTTTTTTTTTCATAAATTTTTGTTTTCCTATTTTTTTAAAATATTCCTCTTAATTGTGTTATATATTGGCAGGGGGAGCTTGAAGTTGTTAAAGAGATCCCTAAAAGGCCTGGTGCAGAAAATAAGGAAAATGGCAGTGAAGAAAACAATCATAAAGCAGCAAATGAAGATGTTGTGTCTGAGACGTCTCGAGTGCCGTTCCTGATGCTTGGTCTCGATTTGCCGCCTCCACCCCTTTTCAAGGATGCTATGGAGAAAAACATCATTCCTCAGGTATACTTCTCAAATCTTTTTTATTTTATGTTATACACACAGCTTTGTACTTATTTTGATTCTTGTGTTCGTACAGATTCCTCTTTTTAATATATTGACGAAGTTTGATGGAAAGACAGTGACAGAGGTGGTGAGGCCATGCATTGCTAGAATGAGATATCGTGTCATTAGGCTCCCCAAGTATCTTATCTTACACATGCGCCGTTTCACCAAGAATAATTTCTTCATGGAGAAGAATCCTACCATTGGTACTTGATGAATTCAATTCTCTCCTCCCCCACCCCCAAACTCCCACGCACTCTCTGTCTATTATTTATGTTAAAAATCTAGCGAGGACAACTTAAAATGCATCAATATTTTTCCCCAAGTTTGTGGAGTTGATTAACTACTTTTTAACATAAGATAATTAATGACAAACAGTATATGCAAAACAGTTCATTTTCTTGCATAACACTAATTGACAGATCCCTTCTGTTAATGTAATATTTATTTGTAAGTTATTTAATATCACAAGTCCCTGCTGTTTTATGTATTTATTATTATATTAATCTACTTCATCTGTTTTCCTTGAGCCAGTTAACTTTCCGGTGAAAAATCTTGAGTTAAAGGATTACATCCCTCTGCCAATGCCAAATGGAAATGAGAAGCTAAAATCAAAGTATGACTTAATTGCGAATATTGTGCATGATGGAAAACCAGGTGAAGGATGCTATCGAGTTTTTGTGCAGCGAAAATCAGAGGAGCAATGGTTTGATTTTTTTTGTCCTGTTTTAATCCTTGTCTGTCATATGTTATTTCTTTAATCAAACGCCCTTTTGCATTAATGAGTTTAGAAGGGTATGCATGTAATTGTTGAAGGCTATAAATGATGGGGAGCCAACAATATGTCATCCTATTAATTAATAATTTCTTGATTGTTGTTTTCAGGTATGAAATGCAAGATCTGCATGTGACCGAGACTCTTCCTCAGATTGTAGCTCTCTCTGAAGCTTACATGCAAATTTACGAGCAGCATGAATGATAGAGATGGTTAATTTTGCTGCTTATCCTTGATACCAAGAAACGAAGAAAAATAATGGAAACCCTTTCGCCAAAATAGTTTATTGTCCATTAATGTATTGATGAAATCTACATTTGAGGCATGGCTTAGGCTCCTAGTGGAGAGAGTTTTGGTTGTAGCCACTGATTTTGTAGAGTTAATTTTAGTTAAATTCTCTTCGCTGAAGTTATTTAATATATTGCTTGTATTGTGATGGCAAATTTCCATTTTAGCCTGTAATAGCTCAAAATATCATTTCTGCTCTTACAATTTGCAACGAGCCGAATAATTGCAGATTCTGCAACAAATCATGTAAACAGTCATTAGTAACCCTATCACTTTTAATTGTTAGGATTCTTTTCGTTTAACAAATTATATCAAATTTAGAATAAGCTTAAATTTAATAATAATAACTTCTATGAAATTTTTTGCAGTCAAGTAAATTTTAACATAGATAATAGTTTTTATTTTAGAAGTTCATATAATGGAAAATAACACGGTACACAAATTGAATAAAAAAGAAAGTAAATCAGATAAATAATATTGTTGATAATGTGATATATGTACATTAAATTGAATTCTATTTGAGAAGTATAGATTTAACACTGAATTCTGCTAGTTATTCCATGCTAATGTTCCTTGGCCCTGATTATTTTTGTCAGTTTGGCATTCCATACCGAAATTTTTATTAATAGAAATAATAATAAATTAATGTCGACATAGAATAAAGAATTGGTCAGATTTTTAAATCTAACAAAGACGTTACTGTTAGTAACGTCCTGAGGACGTTATCAACGGTAACGGCCCGATAACATCGCCTAATTACTCACTAATTACCCACCAGGGTTCGAAACACTCTGGCCGTTGGGAACGATAACGGCCACGGAGAAAAAAAAAAAAAAATAGGGACGTTAGCAAAGATGACGGCCAGAACCGAAAAAAAAAAAAAAATTTGAACCGTTGCTAAAGATAACGGCCAAATTAAGCTTTTACAGATCTCATACAATCTTTACATCTCCGATAGGCGACAACAATTTCTGTTCTGGCCTTCTGACTTTTGAGAATCCAATTCCTTTCCCAAATATTCTTCGTTGATTCTCGTCATTTTAGAAACAAAATATTTGTATAGGAATTTGCCCCGTGATTTTTATTTTTACCAAAAAAAAATATTTTAATATAAATAACCACGTTTTTAAAAGAATTTTATTTCTACCCAAACTGCAAATAATATTTGCGGTTTGAATTAACAATTCAAACCGCAAGGAATATATGCGGCTTGAATTATGAATTCAAACCGCATATATTATTTGCGGCTTGAATTGTTAATTCAAGCCGCAAATAATATATGCGGTTTGAATCGCATTTATAAAAATCGGTTAACCAATCACCATTTCATTTATTATTTTATTAAATGGTAATTTTTCACCGATAACCCTAGAAATTTATTCACCGATAACCCTAAATTTATTTTTATTACAAAGAATTATATTATAAAAACTTATCAATAATATAAAATTTCATTTATTATTTTATTAAATGGTAATTTTTCACCGATAACCCTAGAAGTTTATTCACCGATAACCCTAAAGTTATTTTATTACAAAGAATTATATTATAAAAACTTATCAATAATATACAATTTCATTTATTATTTTATTAAATGGTAATTTTTCACCGATAACCCTAGAAGTTTATTCACCGATAACCCTAAAGTTATTTTTATTACAAAGAATTATATTATAAAAACTTATCAATAATATAAAATTTCATTTATTATTTTATTAAATGGTAATTTTTCACCGATAACCCTAGAAATTTATTCACCGATAACCCTAAAGTTATTTTTATTACAAAGAATTATATTATAAAAACTTATCAATAATATAAAATTTCATTTATTATTTTATTAAATGGTAATTTTTCACCGATAACCCTAGAAATTTATTCACCGATAACCCTAAAGTTATTTTAATTATAAAGAATTATATTATAAAAACTTATCAATAATATAAAATTTCATTTATTATTTTATTAAATGGTAATTTTTCACCGATAACTCTAGAAATTTATTCACCGATAACCCTAAAGTTATTTTTATTAAAAAGAATTATATTATAAAAACTTATCAATAATATAAAATTTCATTTATTATTTTATTAAATGGTAATTTTTCACCGATAACCCTAGAAATTTATTCACCGATAACCCTAAAGTTATTTTTATTAAAGAATTATATTATAATTTTATATTATTGATAAGTTTTTATAATATAATTCTTTGTAATAAAAATAACTTTAGGATTATCGGTGAATAAATTTCTAGGGTTATCGGTGAAAAATTACCATTTAATAAAATAATAAATGAAATTTTATATTATTAATAAGTTTTTATAATATAATTCTTTGTAATAAAAATAACTTTAGGGTTATCGGTGAATAAATTTCTAGGGTTATCGGTGAAAAATTACCATTTAATAAAATAATAAATGAAATGGTGATTGGTTAACCGATTTTTATAAATGCGATTCAAACCGCATATATTATTTGCGGCTTGAATTAACAATTCAAGCCGCAAATAATATACGCGGTTTGAATTCACAATTCAAGCCGCATATATTCCTTGCTGTTTGAATTGTTAATTCAAACCGCAAATATTATTTGCGGTTTGGGTAGAAATAAAATTCTTTTAAAAACGTGGTTATTTATATTAAAATATATTTTTTTTGGGTAAAAATAAAAATCACTGGAATTTGCCTGATTGGGATTTGCCTAAAAAAACACAGCGAAAGGAATTTGCCTAATTGGGATTTTGTAAATTTATATTTTTAATAAAAATTGATGATCCTATACAAATATTTTGTTTCTAAAATGACGAGAATCAACGAAGAATATTTGGGAAAGGAATTGGATTCTCAAAAGTCAGAAGGCCAGAACATAAATTATTGTCGCCTATCGGAGATGTAAAGATTGTATGAGATCGGTAAAATTAATTTGGCCGTTATCTTTAGCAACGGTCCAAATTTTTTTTTTTTTCGGTGCTGGCCGTCATCTTTGCTGACGTCCCTATCTTTTTTTTTTTTTTCTCCGTGGCCGTTATCGTTCCCAACGGCCAGAGTGTTTCGAACCCTGGTGGGTAATTAGTGAGTAATTAGACGATGTTATCGGGCCGTTACCGTTGATAACGTCCCCAGGACGTTACTAACCATAACGTCTTTGTTAGATTTGAAAATCTGACCAATTCTTTATTCTATATCGACATTAATTTATTATTATTTCTATTAATAAAAATTTCGGCATTCCATAGCATTTACGATATGTGTTGTATATTTTATCTGTTGGAATTTCATATTTTGACGGAAAAATCAAACCTGCGAATGGAACATGCTAGCGCCTAGCAGGATATGTAGGTCGTAGGATACTAGCGGTGTTTTGCATAGTTTTTTTTTTTTTTTTTTGTAAAAATAAGATAGGAGCTAGCCTCTAATTTTATATTTTATTGATAAATAAAAAACAAGTTACAATCAAAAGAGTAAAAAAAACATGAAATTACTTAATGAGTACTGAGCAGAAAAAAATTAAATAAAAGCTACATCTCTCGTAATACTTAACCAACTAACTCAAAAATAAAATAAAATTATATCTAAAGATGTGATTTCATCTCTATTCATAATATAAATATAACAATCATAAAGACTATGCGCAATCACATAATATACTTATTATGAAAAATTGCACAATATTTGATAATTGTCATTTCAATACATAGATTTGTGAAAGATTTGCAGGAATGATACAGTAAAAAAACAACGGTAGTATCACTTTATGCAGTGGTCCAACTGTTCTCGTCATCGCAGAGGCATGCATTAAATTGTATTCTTATTTTTCACATCGTTTGCAGAGATTTATAATTCCACCCCAGCTAACCTTTTTTTTAACTAGACAGCCTTTGGTTCTATAGAGGTAGACTAAGACGGCATATACAAAGAAAAGGAAAACAGAAAACTATGCCAATTATAAATTATCTGTTGCAGTGCACTGCCATCAATACCAGAACATTAGGAACTCGTAAAAAACAGTCGTTTCTGTATCATCTATTATACGACTTAACAATGAAGAATGGAGAACAAAGCCCTTGCCCTGTCAAATTATATGGCACTGGCCTATAACTGTTTTGTTCAAATATTTTATTTGATCATGAAAAAATAATAAATGTGAAGCTTTTTATAGTTATGCATTTTTCTCCTTCAACTTTGCCTCTGCGCTGTCAAGGTCTTGTAGAGCACTCCAGAGCTTGGGGTCTGAATAGTCTTTTACAAGCAAGGTGGCCCCTGCTTCCAGGAGAGAATTCTCAGGATTTCTTGTGGCCAATCCAATTACTGGGATCCCGGCTGCCACTCCAGCTCTTATACCTGATGGAGAATCCTGTAGCCATGGTTTATGGTTGGGGCTTTTCAGTAATAGTTTGAGATGATACAAAACAGTTTGGTTTGTACTAAACAAATGAGTTGACAGGAAACAAATGTAGGGACACTCCAGGCATGATCTCCATATGGTCCACTGCTAGATTTTATTTTGAAATTTAAGTTTCAGTTTTAAAGTTACTGTATTTTTAAAACAATGGATGCATAATGGAGGCACAAAACATGGAGGCATTTGAACCCTCATATTAGAATAGTTAATCTTTTCTTTAATGTTCAAATTAGAGTATAAAATGTGATGAGAAAGAGAGAACCTCAAAAATAAAGGTGTGATCAGGGGATACATTCATTTCCTTAAGAGCTGTCAGGTAAGGGTCAGGAAAGGGTTTCGACCTTTCACACTCTGATCCAATAATCACTACTTGAAAAAAATCTAAGAGGCCAAGCTTGGAAATCATCAACTCAGCATTGATTCTAGGTGCATTGGTCACTGCAGCCCGCTTCAGGCCTCGCTCACGGACCCACTTAATAACATCATAGAGCCCCTTCACTGCCTCCAAATTCTGTGATGCCAGACTTCAAATGAAAAAAAAAATGATAAAAACTACAAACGTGAATTTTTACTTTATAAATGGAACGAGTCTGGTATGACTGGTATAATTTAAACATGGTGTTGGTCAACTATCAAGGTACCAGGTGCATGATAATAGCAACCTAATTCGTACAAACATATGGTTACTGAACATAACAGCCAAAGTGCCAATTTTCTGTTCTTCTCTTTTTCCTTTTTTTGAACCTGAAAAGTGAAAAGTCTTTTTGTTCTTAAGATGTCATTATGAAGTCAGATGCCAAACTGGCACACCCTTTAAGGCCTCAAACCAACAGGTACTCAGTGGTAAATGCCAGAACAAGACACAGTTACTGTGATATAAAGATTTGAGATTGATCTTGTTGGAAATTTGCATACACACGATAGCGAACATCCTTTTTGTGGATGATCTCCAGACCTTTCTCTAGATCCCAATCAGGAAACAAGTTCTTAGCGGCTTCTTCATCACTCCTTCCCGCTATATTCTTGATGAAAAACTCTTCATCTATTGGCACCCCATTGTTATATCCAATCTAAAACATAATATTGTCTTTGTCAAAAAGGGTAAATACATACATTTGTGTAAATACCTCACCTATTTCGACAAGAGAAGTACAAGATACATACATTTATTCTGGGGTTTAAAGTTACCAGACTTATGATTGCTACTGGTTCCATAGTGGTCTATTAGCAAATTGAACAAAACAACAAAATACTTCTAGGAAGGAAAAGAATAGCTGCGGTAATAATATGATTTCATTTGCAATGGAGTTGGTACTCTATCGAGGCTAAACTATAAAAAATAAGGAAGGAAAAAACTAATCACCATTAAAACTCGAAAAAAAAATATTGAAAGTTTGTTTGATAATAATTTTGGCACCTCTGAAAGAACATCCTGATAAGCTATATGATGGAGAGGGTCTGAATCGCAAAGCGTGCCATCTATGTCAAAGAAAACTGCCTCAAGAGGTACGAGCTTAGTAAGAGATCTACAAGAAGAAAAACCTGACACATCATTCCTTGCATATTTTCATTATTAAGAACCAAGCCCAAATCTTGCATGTTCTCACAAGAAAAGACCTGTTCAGTGTGCGTGTTTCCTTATTGTAATTGCATGCATTTGAGTTTGTAAAGCTAACTTTTGAAAAATTGCAATTTATCATCAGTAGTAGGACTTGCAATTCACAAATCAGGGCACTTAAACTGGATTTACACTTGCAATGCAACTTTGATCAGTCACATTGTAAATCCAGTTTAAGTGCACAAAAATTAGATATTTATCAGGGTCACATTGTACTTCAGATTTGGATAATATTGATTTTAAATCCATAAGCTAGCAGATCTGCTTACAAGATTCATATAGCAGATGCACGTTTGATATTCAAATCTTTATCTATTATTGTGGATTCATATTATAATTACTAATTCCTTTTCATAAATGGACAAACCTATTAACAACCCTTCTATACAAACTCTAACCAGGCGACAACTACCACTGGCCGCTGTTGCTTCACCATGGATACCCACATAGTAGTATTGATTAAAAATATATTAACAAAGCAAAAGCATTTTCAAATAAAACCAGACTGATCTGTTCAACGACACGACACACGAGTACCTCTCATAAGACAATGATTACATCAAAGTAATTCCAACAACCTAAATTTCAGCATTCGTCTTTCGCTAACCCGACTAGCTAGCTTCAAGTCAATTACGCGAACAATAGATACACGAAATATGGAATATCCGAGAAGAGATACAAAAGGGAATTCCTGTATCTACAATTTTTTAATCGAAATCGAAGGAAGAAAAATCGAAATAATTTGGAGTGCAATCTGTACCTTTCAGGAGTTGGATCGCTCGCCATTGTTGTGCCAGATGTCTACTTTGTTTTCTCTCTCTCTTTTTTTATTGAATACTTTGTTTTCTCCTCTCCCACCGAGACTCCCGTGTAGAATGGGGATTCTTTTACGTTTCTGACCCTACAACGCCAGTTAAGTTTAACACCTGGAACTGGAACGCGAGAACTTACTAGCGGAGCCTTCACTATGTGTCACTGACAGATTCGGTCATGTCATTGAATTAGCGGTAAGTACAAATTTAAGATATAATCCGAGTGCAGAGACGAAATGCCACGATTTTGATGAGGTCATCAGAATATTCTTTGGAGGATCTCCCTCACGGCCTCACCTACCTGCACAACAGCATGGGCCTAAAAATCAATATCCAGCCCATCCGTGAGCATTCGTCTCATATTCGCATCTGTCCAGATCAGCCCACCGGGTAACATAAGGAGAATAAAAATTGCCTACAAGAAAGACGTTGTACCACTGAGCTACAGGGACTTTATTACTTTTTACAAACTTAAAAATTTATAAAAAATAAGTCCAACATTGCAGGCTACATTCTAAGTTATGTGTCTGACCCGATCTATCTCGAGGTCCGGTCTTACTCGGCCTATTACAATGTTGGACCGAGCAGGTAGAGCTTCAGATCGGGTGCGTATGAGCAAACTGCCGATATTTTTATTAAAACCCAAAAAAAAAAACAAATTATCAAATCTGCTCCCACTCCAAAGTTATAATTATTTCTACCCTAACCGCCCGTGGCTGGGCGGTCCACTTTTTCCACCAGACCGCCCAGCAGCCGGGCGGTCCACTTTCAAAGCTGACCGCCCAGGGGATGGGCGGTCCACTATGAATTTTTTTTTTTTATAAGGTTTTATGTTTTAATTTGTTTGAATATTTTATATTAAATTGTTGTAATGATTTGTTTGAATGTTTTTATATTAAATTGTTGTAATGATTTTTGAATGTTTTATATTAAATTGTTGTAATGATTTGTTTGAATGTTTTATATTAAATTGTTGTAATGATTTTTGAATGTTTTATATTAAATTGTTGTAATGATTTGTTTGAATGTTTTATATTAAATTGTATGATATATATTTATTATTTGTTGACGATTATATTTTTATAATTGACGATTATTTTTATATGTTATGTAATTGTGTAGTTTTAATATAATTGATTAGTTTTATATTAAGTTTGTTAATGTTTAAATGTTCTAAATGGTAATCTAAATAGTAAGTCTAAACAATAAAGTAGGTAATCTAAATGGTAAGTCTAAACATGAAACATAACAGTCCAAACATGAAATATAATAATCCAAACTAAAATACTAGAAACCTATCAAACTAAAATACTAGAAACTTATCAAACTAAAAAAAATATAAAAACCCTAACGGCGACGACGAGGGCGAGGTCCGGAGAGGTCCAACCTAGTAGGTGCATGGCGCTCTCTCTGCGACGGCGGACGCCTCTGGTGAACCTCATCCACCTGCATGTCATCGTGTATGGCCTCACGCGCCCATGGGTCCGCCCCCAGGTGTAATGCATGCTCCCCATGGATCCCCGCATGTGTACGCAACACCCACGGATCGGCCTCCCAAGTAGGAGGATACGTGGCCGGAGGCGGTGTGCCAAATATAGCAGCGGCAAAGCCATCTGCAGTCTGTGCCCCACTCCCACTGGCCTCGCCGTCGTGCTGTCTGGGCTCCATATACTGCGGTCGGTAGGAGCTAGCTGGCTCCCATCCGCCCTCATCTGGAGCTAGGTCATCCAAAGAGAGAGAGAGAGAGCTCTAGAGAGAGAGGAAGAGAGGGAGAGAGGGAGAGAGAGACTTCGGCTGGGGTGGTGGTTCGGGCGGCGACGCGGCGGGGCGGCAACGCAGCTGGAGGCAGAGGCGAAAGAGAGGGAGAATGGGGAGCGGTCTGCTCCCAGCGAACCGCTTTTAAAAAAAAAAAATTTCATAGTCGACCGCCCAGCCCCTAGGCGGTCAGGTTTTAAAAGTGGACCGCCCGGGCGCTGGGCGGTCAGGTATCAAAAGTGGACCGCCCGGCTACTGGGCGGTCTGGTGGGAAAAGTGGACCGCCCAGCCCACGGGCGGTTAGGGTAGAGATAATTATAATTTTGAAGTGGGAGCAGATTTGATAATTTGTTTTTTTTTGGGGGTTTTAATAAAAATATCGGAGCAAACTGACTGTCATCTTTGAGCAGAACTAGGGTGTGATGCGCTCACACCGTGAGCGCACCTCCTATAGAGCGCATTTTCAAAGTTTAAATAGTCGATTCGAACCTTCCAACGTGTTCTTCATATTAAAATGTGCTTGGAAACCAAATTTTACATTTTTTGGAAATTTTTTACTATTTTTTAAAAATCATTGATTAAACTAAACAATAATTTGAAATTTGAAAAACAAATGATTTTTAAAAAATAGTAAAAAATTTTCAAAAAATGTAAAATTTGGTTTCCAAGCACATTTTAATATGAAGAACACGTTGGAAGGTTCGAATCGACTATTTGAACTTTGAAAATGCGCTCTATAGGAGGTGCGCTCACGGTGTGAGCGCATCACACCCTAGTTCTGCTCGTCATCTTTAATTAGTTCTCAGGTAAGGCCTCAATTCAAGTCAAGGATTTTTATTATTTTTTGTATTTAAATTTTTTTTTAATATGAAAATGAGAATTTTTGTGAGAATGAAATTATTTTAATACGAGAATGGAAATATCAATTTAGAAATTTTAAAGTTACAAAAAATTATGAAAAAAATTAAAATATAGATGTTTGTCAAGTACATGACATATTTGCTCTAGTCTTTTTATAAAATATGTAACGCTAATATCAAACTGTGTTAAGTACATTGATATTGAACACTGGTTCAAATTAACATAATTGTACACATCATATTCTGAAAAAATTAAATAAGTGAATGTAAAAATGTGCAACCTAAATTTTTTTTTGAAAAACTTGGTAGATGCAGCAACCTAAATTATATGTATCAGTTTAACCACTTTGCAATCTAAATTATGCCAAAATTTTTAAAGTTAGCACAGTTTAAAAAAAATAAACCAAAAAACCATCGTTTTTGAGAAATTCGAAATCTACCACAACCACAGAATGATTATGCAGACCCAAATGCTGAAGATCGCACAGGTGTTTTGCGGACCCATTTCCCATTTTTTCTTTTTTTGGTTTTTTAGGTCCGCACCACGTGGGATGACGGGAGAGATCTCAAAGTTTTTTGGATTTTTAATAATTTTTTTCTGTCCTAGAAATGCGTGCCCCCTTTGATGAGATATCTCAAAGTTTGAAAAAAAAAAGGATCCGCATAATGGTTCTGGTCTTCAGAATTTGGGTCCGCAGAATCATTCTGCGGCCGTGTTAGATTTCAAAATTTTCAAAAACAATGGTTTTTTGATTTTTTTTTTTTTAAACAATGGTTACAAATTTCGGTAAATTCTGTACCAGTTTGCATAGGGGTCAAATTTACATTACCTTGGAAATAAAAAAGTTGCGAAGATCTCTTCACTTATTCATAAGTATATGTCGATAGCAAATTAAGCAAATGCAAAATTAGACCTGATTTAATCAAATGTAAATTTGTTTTTTTTTAGACCTATCAAATGTAAAATTAAGCACCTTCTTTCACAGCATTTGAGAAAAAAAACTTCGATATGCTTCAACTTTTTTTTTTTCATAAGCAATGAGGAATGGAATGGGAAAAAAAAAAACTATGGGTGATGGAAATGGGAATTAAAATTGAGCCTCCGAACATTTTATCAGAAAAAATACCCATAAATTTTTTTTCCCGAGAATTTCAATAGAAACACCTCCTACCGAACTTGTCTTATTAGTTTACTGACTAGACAGAAAAAATAAAGAAAATACAACAGAAACTAGAACAGCTGCTTCCTTTTAAGTTATTGCGACTACTTGAAAAGTGTTAGGAGCTCAGGTTCTACTAAACACAATATAACGAAAGATCTATCATTTATGAACCTTCTTCGCTACTTTAAAAAAAAAGGAGCTCCCGATTAGCCAATCCGCCGCCCACTGATATATTTGTTGAAACTTGAAAATTGTATGTTGGTTTGGACCCACCCGTCACCCGTCTAATTAGTGAGTTCAAGTTCAGTCGGGTTTTTGTCGTGTAGAATGAGGAATCTCAGCCGTCCGGTTTAATCTAGTACGAATCTAGAACTTCCGTACATCTACTGCAGGTTCGTAAATGCATCATTTGACTGGCACGAATCTTAAAAGCAATGCTTGACTGGACTGCGCAGAGCCGCAGAGGCGCAGAGTGATGCGTTACTCTCTGGATACGCTTCCTCCGATTAGTTGCGGATCCAATTTTTTCTTAATCTGCTAGCGGGTAAGATTAAACCCGGTCAACATCGGATAAAAAATTCTTGATCCGATAGCTGGTCAAAATTGCCACCAACAAGTACATATACTATGTACTGCCGTACCTTTTGGTCTTTTACTCACTACTTTTTCATCCTTTAAAATTTTATTTGTACGAAATAAGAACTTCAATAGGGAAAGAGGGAGGAGACCACCGGAAAGCAAAACCATGGAGAGGTACGCTTTTACCAGTAGATTTATATTCAATTTTCTTTTATTTTTGTTATCCTAAAGAATCTAGATCCATCTACTCGAGATAATTGCTATAGAAATACGCTCTTCAATTAGATTGTATGTTTTTATGATTCTTAGTGCTTATGGTTAAACCTCGTTATACTATTCTATAGAGAGATAATAGGAATTAAGCATGTGCGTCTGTTAAAAGATACTCAAACCAAAAAACCATATACCAAAAATAACTTTGAAATATCTTCTTTCTACCAAAGGAGTGTACTGTTTCTCCTAAGTTGAAATCAACTAGCAGTAATTTTTCCTTTTGAACTTCAATAAAAATAAGTACAAGTTTCTCTGACTGAGATAATATGCACAGGGATCTGTTAAAAATAGCCACTCTTGGAGCAGTATTGTTTGATATTGATGGAACAATGTGCATTTCCGATCCTTGCCATCACGGCGCTTGGAGTGAAGTACTTCAGAAGGTAACCTCCCTTTTTCTGTATCATAGTACAACCATTTGCAATTGTTAGAATTAATTATAGCAAGCATGAAAATATTGAATAGTTTACACAAGCAGCTACAGTTCTGGGTGTACTGAAACCTGTAAGAAGTGAAAATCATTTGTTTTAACAGAGAAAAATCTGATCAATAGGTAGGATTTAATGGTGGTGTACCAATAACAGTCGAATTTAGTATGAAAAACATGACAGGGAAGACGAATGAACAGAATGCTCTGTCGCTCTTCCCTGATTGGGATCAAGACCAACTCAGCAAAGTAATTCAAGAGAAGGAAGCTTTGTTTGAAAGGTAAATTAAGCTTTTTAATTTGTTGATGATTAATAATTAGTTGACATCTTAAGCATGAATCAGGCCCTACATTTGATTTACGCTAAAAAATAAATCTATGTTGGTTCAGAGGTTGCTTGGTGCTGGACAGCTTGGTTTTGCTTTAGGAGATGTATTGGTTGATTTTGTCTATTGATTAGCAGTATATCATATATGACTAGTGCTGATTAGTCCAGTATCTCACTTGACATACTTAATCTGGTCCTAATTGGCAAATAATAGTACTTTTGTCTAATTGAAAACAGATTGGCAAGAAAGCATCTAAAGGAAATAAATGGGCTACACAAGTTTTGCAAGTGGATCGAAGAAAAAGGACTAAAGCATGCTGCGGTGACAAATGCACCCAGATACAATGCTGAACTGATGATCTCCAGTTTGGGCCTTTCTGATTTTTTCCCATTAATTGTGACTGCAAAATGCGAGAGAGCCAAACCTTTTCCTGACCCGTATTTGAAAGCTCTTAGAGAACTTAATGTATCTCCGGATCACACACTTGTTTTTGAGGTACTAGGTTTTCCTTTTCCCTTGTTGTTTTTGATTGGGGCATTAATTGTTGCCTCCTCTTTTTCGCATGCTTAAACAAGTCGACGACAAACTACTCAATTGCTAATGTGTATCCTTTCTTGATGCAACATTCCTTGTTCTTTTGTGATAATACTCTTTAGAACTAATATACTGGTATGTTCTCCTAGACTAATTGAGCACTTATGGCAATGACTTTAGTGACAGTCATTGGGCCCAGGGGCGGAAGATAGTGTACTGAAAAGGGTGCTAAGCTACCCCTATAAATTGATTTTTTTTTTAATTTTGTCAATTAATTTTTTTATAATTTTGTATGCATTAATACTTTTAGCCACCCTTATAAAATAAAATTACACTGTACTTGATCCCCCCCTCTGCTCCTCCCCCAGATCTCAATTTTCTAGTTCCGCCCCTGATTGGGCCTTCTAATAATTTTGGTTCTTTTAGGATTCAGTGGTTGGAGTCAAGGCAGGAGTGGCTGCTGGAATGCAAGTAATTGGAGTTGCAGCTGAAGGCCAAGAGAAGCTTCTTATTGAAGCTGGAGCTACACTTTGGATAAGAGATTATCAGGATGAGAAGCTTTGGTTAGCACTAGAGAAACTAGATACAAGCCAAAGTCAATAAGATATGAGGAAATGATACCATGCTTCAAAAATTGGTGATTTACTGCCTTTTGTTTCATGATTTCTTACACGCATTGTGTGGTGCACCCTTAATGTAAGATGCTCCTGAAGTAAAAAATAATAAATTGCACCTAATTGTCCTTAGAGTATTACTTTCTTCTCATTTTGGTCTTTCATTTTTATAGTTCCTTGTTGATTCTAAAGTTCTTCAATTTACCCAAATAGCCCTATTATTAGCATTTGTTAAAAAGACAAATGGAAATAATGGTAAACATGCCGGCAACAAACAGGAATGTCCACGTCATAGACAACGTAGTGAACAAACATATTGCATTCGTCGGATGGATGATGACGTGGCTGATATAAGACATGCACTCCAGATCAACAAAGTCAAGGCAGGGTGCAAAATATTGTTATAAATATAATTATATTGAAGATGTAGATGGCGACATTAGCTTGGATGCTATCATGCATTCACTAATAAGCATAATTTCGATGATATAACCATCCATGCCATGTCAACTTGCATGCTTATAATGATATTGTACATGAATTGGTCAATTTGTCAGCACTGATTGGTGATTTCCAGGTACCAGTTTGAATCAATCAGCCTTTCAATACCGGACTGCCAGTATCCCCGGTGCTTACAAATTGCAGACTATGCCGGTCTGCTTTAGATTTTGCACAAACACATTTTAAAAATGATACCAGATTGGAAATAAACGGGCTCCCCAAGTTTTGCAATTGGATAACATAAAGAGGTCTAAATCGCTGCTGTTGCAGTGACAAATGCACCTAGATACAATGCCGAACTGATTACATACCCATTTTGGTTCTTTTTTTACCCATTGATAGGTTGAATTCATATCCTCTGTATTAACGGAACGTGCGTTAATAGATCTGAACCGTCCGATTGAGATCCGCACTAATATTAAAGGGCCCCGTGCGTTATAGGCGTGGGCCGTATTGGCTCCGATCCTGATCAGACGGCCAAGATGCAATAAACTCAAAAGATTCTTTTTTGAGTTAATGCAGAAGATGCGGACTCTGATAGGTTCTAGAGCTCCTACAGAACTCGACACCTTTCCAGATCATAGTGTTATGTTGACGGGTGGTTTCTTTATTGGAAGTTTTCCATTTTGTGACTGTTTTTGGTTTGGAAAAATGACATATTCAGCTTCCTATGTGAGTACCTAAGCATCACTGTCTCCGCCTTAGCTTGTTACACCTTTCCCGATTTAGTGTACCTGTTTGGCTCGAACATATTCTCTGTTTTTTTTATGGTGCATTTCCTTTGATGATTCCACTGGATGTTATCAGGCTCTTTTGTTAAAATTTTGTTCTTATAGGATCTGTGGCAGAAATTTAGGCTGTACTTAGCTGGAATGCAGTTCCAGGGAAAAATCAAGACAAGTCTCTCATTGAAATGATGACAAAATATGGTATAAGATATTAAAAATGATGACAATTTTTAAATTACTGACTCTTGATGTAAAATATTAAATAACATTATGGCTACTATGTTTATTTTTCTATTTTTTAATGCAATGTGAGTGACCCAGAAAACAAAATATAAGTTGCTTAACAAGTATTTTTTTTGGCATAATTTATATTCCAGAAAAGTAAATGAAACTTGCTGAGCATAATATAGTTATTTTGTAGCATTCATATTATTCCCCGGTGACAAACATATTTAGATCAAAAGAAACTGTGCGGTCCCATTTGGTTTTGGTAGTCCTAACTACAGCAGGTTCACATAAGAAAGACATTTGTGTAAATTACTAACAACAAAATAAGAAAGAGGACAAAGAAAGAGGAGCCTTGTTAAAGAAAAGGTGGGTAATAAACACGCTTTGAATTGTCATGCTTGTTGGGTCCAGTCATGAAACAACCAAAAGAGAGCCTGGCCCAATTAATTCAGGCCTCTATTTGCATTCTTTTCTACTAGTGCCAGACTGCCAGAGATATTTCTCTTTGAGTGCGTATCCTCTGAGATATCTCAACTTTTGCGTGACCGGCGTGTACGGTGCCTATTCGGGGATAACGCAGGGGCCAATATTATATGTGCTTTGAGATTCGTGCATAATGTATTTTAACGGTTGAGATTTTCCAGAGAAAAACACTAAGTTTGAGATATCTCAGAGGATGCCAATTCTCTTTATTAGCTCCACTGACTGCACTGTTTGTTTTCCTTTAGTAACAGCTAGGGATGCAAATATGGAATTCGTATTCTCTGCATATTTCCTTTTGAGTTAATGTATCTGGATCGTCTGATCTGATTTAAGATTCGTACGAACTAGATCCGCATTAATATTAAATGATCCCTGCTTTATAGACAGGAGCCGGATTGGCTCCGTTTAAAATCAAACGGCCGAAATGCATTAACTCAAAAGATGCTCTTTTGAGTTAATGCAGAATATGCGGACTCGCAAATATGTGACGCCTTGATCAAATACATTAGGGCATGACACATGTACGCCGTATCGATCACGTGTTTTATGTCCTGTGTATTAACGTATTGTGATTATTTTTAAGAAAAAATAACACGGCACATTGTTATATCTCTAGTAATTAGGAGCGGAGGTACAAATTTTTTGTTAGGGAGTCAATGTTAGCAAGTTATTTTTTTGACAAGAAAAAATGAAAGTCTAGCTTCCAATTTCCATTAATCATGACACAAGTAGTGTTTGGTTTTACATTTTTGAGAAAAAAGAAAATAAGGAAAATCATTGTGGTAAAGAAAGAAATGACAAAAACAAAAACTAGGAAGAAAAAAAGTAAGAAAAAATAGAAGTAATAAGTAAAGTGCTCTACAGTGAGCTTATTTAGTATTAAACTAGGTGGCTTAATGTTAGGGCTGCTAATGAGCCGAGCCGGCTCAATATTTGATATCGAGTCGGGCCCTGAACTGAAAAAAGCTCGGACTCGACTCGACTCAAAATTTTACATATCAACCGAGCCGAATTCGGGCAGAGCCGGGCCGGCTCATGAGCCCATCGAATCGAGTTCTGTCGCTCTCTCGCCTCTCACCTCGCAATTCTCACCTCTATCGCTCTCTCGCCTCTCACCTCGCGATCTCTCACTCTGTTGCTCTGCGGTATCTCACTGGCTTTGCGATCTCTCACTGTTCTGATCTGGTACTCTAACCCTAAACCTGGCATGTTGAGAGATCGCAGAGCCAACGCATAGAACGACTAAAATAAGAAAATATGTGTACATATTATTGTCCGCGAGAAGCAAAATTCCAAACAGTAATTGTCATCGCCTTTAGATAAATATACGGTCGCTTTCATCGAATAAAGTATTCTCAACACAGTGATCCATCTTTTATAAAAAGTAACATCTGAATTAGGAATTCACATTTAGAGTGGAGCCTGTTGAAGGATTTGTGCTTCATTACACAAATTTTGTAATCGTTTAGTTAAATATGATGTAATATTATAATATATTTATATGGATTAAATAACTTCTTTGTTGAGAGATCTCGTTGGCTCTGCGATCTCTCACTGTTCTCACTGTTCTGATCTGCTCTGCGATTAATATATTTTTAGATATTTTTTTTAGAGTATTGTGTTAATCAAACAAATAGCTGTTGCATGTTGTGAAAAAGCTCAAATATGGTCTGAGCCGGCTCGGCCCGGCCGAGCTGAGTCAATTATTTTCATGAGCCGAGTCGAGTCGAGTTTTTTCTTTCAAAATCGAGCCGAGTCTGAGCCGGGCCGTTATGCTTCTCTCATTGAGTCCGAGCCGAGTCTGAGCCGAGTCAAGCGCATTAGCAGCCCTACTTAATGTCTGTTGTGTAACTGTTGGAAATCAGGTGTTGTATTCTTGCATGATTTCGGTAACAAGCATTCCTGGTGGTTTTGACTGGTCTCTGAAAACTCTTCTGCATCTCTCTCTCCAAAGGACAAAACAGATTGTAGTTATGATTTGTCTGACCTTTTGCTGTGTTGATTGCAGTATTCCCTGTTTGTACCTGTTATTCAGTAGGTACTGGCACTGCACGGTTGTCATGAACCTTCTTTAATTTGATCATATACTCTCTTTGTGTATGGACAGAACTGGAAAATGTGGTTGACTGATTCTGAGTTTTTTCTGCATAGGTAACACATGTTAGGTATAATCCATCCCTTTGCTTGCAAGTTATCTGCTGTGAGTATCCGGCTTTTGAGCATAAGCCAGGTGAAAATCTGAACCCTTGTTGGCACCTTAATTTTTCAGATTCGATGCAGGTAATTTGCTATTTGTGGTCCCTGGTCCATTGCTTTGTAAAAGGAGGCAACTGAGTAGTTTCATTCCTTTTCCCATCTCCAAATGGGTTTATCCTGTGTTACCTGATCCTGCTGCCTTGCATTAAGTTCCATCTGTAATGCCTGAAGCTGTTCAGTGACTTCCTGTGTGTTAGAGATGCTGGTAAATGCAGGTTCCAGACACCCCCTTCACTTGCTCTTTGTACCGTGATATCCTTGTCAGTTGTCAGATCATAGAGCATCTTGTATATGGTGTATATGGGACCTTGCATCCAGGAGTCCTTCCAAAATCTGACATTGGTGCCCTGGTGTACCGTATATTGTATTGAGATCTCCAAAAACTGTTGATTTTGCTTCATATTCTTCCAAAAAATTGAAGCATCGTTGTACTTTTTGTTTGTTGCTGTTGTAACCATTTCCTGTGCATACATTAATCCTTTATTGATGTGCCTATTTGGTTTGGTGAGACCAAATGTGAGACCACTATTTGAAGTCTATTTGCTAGTATTTTGGAGAAGAGTTTTTGGAAAATGTTCATTAAACTGATTGTCCTGTAGCCATCAGGATTTATTGTCCCTTTCTTTTTTGGTATCAGTGTTATGTATGACTCAGTGAGTTTTTTCATATCTTGTTGTGGTTGCTGCAGCATTGAGTTGTATGTTATCAGTAGGTCTGGGATTAGCAATCCTTTAAATTTTCTCACAAACTCTGCTGTGTATCCATCTGGTCCAGGTGATTTATTACTTGGACTTGAAGTGATGACCTGATTGAGTTCTTCATGTGAGATTGGTTGTATAAAAAACTGCATTGGCTAGTGGTTTTGCTGAAAGAGGCCCTGGTAGTCAAATTGCAGAGTCTCCTCTTGCAGCCTATCAATCGATCCCACAAAGTGTTGAAAAAATATCTTTGCCTTTTGTCTGTGTTCATTTACCTGAACTCCTCTATGTTTTATCACATCTATCCAGTTATTTCTTTTTCTGTGTGATGCCATTCTATGGAAATATGTTGTGTTTTTATCTCCCATTTTAACCCATTCCTGCTTTGCCCTTTGGTACTATTTCTCTTCCTGAACAGAAATGAGTTGTGCCCATCTTTCCTGAAGTATTTGCTGCAACATCTTTTCTAGTCTGGTTATCCTTCTAGTCTCAGATGCCTTGACTATCCAATTGAGGCACTCCCTTGTCAGATCCAATTGATGATTGAATCGTTTTTTATCCTTTTTCCTTCATGTTGTTATGTTCTTTGTGAGAACACTTATTTTTTGGTAAAATTCCTTTGGTGTTGCAGGTGCAGGTTGCTAAATCCATTTGTTTGTCACCATTTCTTGGAATTCTTTATTTTTGAGCCAATAATTCTCTACTCTGAAGATGTTTGTTATCGGGAATTTGGTGTGACTTATGCAGACGACCGGACAGTGGTCCGATGCTATACTGGGTATGGCAGTTTCAGTTGTGTTTGGGAAGGTTAGTACTCTGTCAAGTCTTACAAAAAAATGCTCATCTCTCTCGTTTGACCACGTGTATTGCCTTCCCTGTAATCTCAGGTCAATCAGGTGCAGTGTATTCACCAAGTTTTTGAATCGGTTTGTGTAAATCAGTGGGTGGGAGCTATTCGATCTGTCTTGTGAATGTAAGGTGACATTAAAGTCTCCTGCCAGTGCCCATGTCATATCTATGTGTGGCTTCGCATTAAAAACTGAGGCTGAATAATAATAGTAGTAGTATTAAACACTTAAAAATATAAATTGCTCCAGCAACTTCTCCTCCCTCATTCACTCACTCATTTAGTGGGGCTCAAACAAAAACAATTAGACAAATAAATATGCTATATCATATCTAATGATTGGAACAAATATAGTCAGAAAACAACACCGCGTGGATATATTTCCAGTGAGGTTTCAGAAAAAATAAGTTTAATTAGACAAATAGCTATGCAATATCATATCTAAAGACTGGGTAATTATATAGTCAATCAAACAGTGTCGGTGAGAGATATTTCTTACCGTAGGTTTCAAAGAAATTAATTACAAACATAATTAATTTCATAAATTCACAATGTGAATTTCCAGACATATGGGGGCGTTCTCTCTCCTGCAGTTCCATCATTGCTTTTGTAATGCCATCATGTTATTTAAATAAGAATGATATTTAAACAAAAAAAACTTAGAATGATCTAAAATATTTAAATCCAGTAACTTAAGAAATAACACCATCGTCCAAATACCAAAATCAATAAAAAAAATTATGTTCATTTAATAGAGGCAGTTAGGAAGTTAGTTAGTGCTAATAATATTGTTAGGAAGTTGTTACAATTATGTTAGACATAACAAACTCTTATTAGAGATGTAATCAGATTTAAAATAGAAATTAGGCTTCTCTATAAATACAAGCTGTAATTACAAACAGAGTATATCAATAAACTACAATTCTCCTATTTTCTCTTAGTTTAATATCATTTCATCATAGAAAATACGTTACCATGCTTTAATTTCATGGATCAGCTGAGTCGGTATCGGAAGCGATAATTGTCTCAATAAGATGATAAATATTAGCGAATTAGACGGGGGACAGCCCTCATGCGTCATTTAAGACGTGCCATTTTCTCTGAAATAAATCCAAGAGAAAATTTATGGGACCATCTTTAGGGACGCTTAAC
>JAJGRW010000084.1:34557-67100 GCA_025461045.1 Carex parvula | reverse complement strand
GATCTCTTATGGTATATATATTAATTACCTCAGGGCTCGAAATGGATTGTCACGTTTCTCAATCATTCAAGAAGAACGAACCCTAACCTGTGATTTGTCCCTTGTTCTTTTCTCCCCAGTCCGTACAAATAAAAAGATAAAGAAAAGATGAACTGAAAAGTTGATCAATGTTAGCTTACAGCGATATCACAGATCCCTCCTGTGTTCTGACATGGATCTAAATCTAATTGGCCACCATGCTACCATTCTTTTTTCTCTCCAAAACAAGTAAAAAGTAAAATGGGAAGCATTTCTTTTCCTTATCTTTTTATTTTCCCGAAAATTCCGTGGGGCATAATGACTCAGCAGCTAACGTGTACAGCTAGTAGTGTCGAATCAGTTTAATTACCCTCACAAATTTATATGTTTTAATTTCTGAATCTTAATAAATTGAATATATATATCATGAAATAATTATTTTTTGTCGTCGTTAGACTTTACGCTGCAGCCAGCATGTGTGTTGTGCAGCACTGGATCCAAATCCGTCGGCATTCACTGAATTGAGATGCTACTACTGTACTATAAAAAATGTGTCAAAAGGCATCGCTGGAATACATACACAAAACCTTTTTAAATATCCTATTGACTTGTAAATGTATATGTCCAACACATCAGGATAAGGATCCGTTTATCAACTTGGCATAATAAGGAATTGAACATCTAATCCTTTTAGAAGGGTTCAGGTACCTTTTTATATATGTCATCATTATACTTTAATTTTTGGATCTTTCGTTAACAAAATTTTAGAATTGAAATAACAAAAAAAAAAAAGAGGAATGCTTCTGTAGGCATAAGGACCTATTTGTAAAATGAGCATATTTTTATTTTCAAAGTTCAAACAGTCAATCCGACCGTTCAACATTATCTCCATATTAAAATGTACTTGGAGGTCAAATTTTTACATTTTTCTGAATTTTATTACTATTTATTAAGTATTTTACAAAACTAGTCAAATTCAGACCATTGAATTTTGTACCCATCTTAATCAATAGTAAAAAAATTAAAAAAAATGTAAAATTTGACCTCCAAGTACATTGTAATATGGACAAAATGTTGAATGGTCGGATCAACTGTTTGAACTTTGAAAATGAAAATATGCTCATTTTACAAATAGGTTCTTATGCCCATAGAAGAATTTGCCAAAAAAAAAATACTAGATTCGATATGTATCACATTCTATACACACATAATAGAACAGCATGAGAATTTGAAAAATTGACTTCCATTACAATATGATTTGATTCTCAATTTCTTACATAATGGAAATCAAGAACTTTAAAAATCAACATTAAAATATTTTATTCACTCCATTAAATGTGAAAAATTATATGATTTTAATAAAACACATTCAGTTTTAAATCCGTTCTGTTTATGCCCGATCGACTTATATGGATGATTCTGTTCTCACTTGGAATTAGGAAAGAACTGTCTGGATTTAATCTCAACCAGACCAAAAGAAATCCAGTGTCTATTGTAAATATATGGGCTTGTTTGAAATTCATGCCAGAGTTAAAAATAGTCTGAATTTCTTAATTGTACTCTCATGTAACCTGATGAGAGGATACATATTCTTCCCACTTGACCCCTACAATTTTATATATATATATATATATATAGGAAATTGCTAATATGCTATGCATAGCATAGAGGGCCTCCGTGCTATGGCTCAATATTTGAGTTTTCAAAATCCTAACGGTTGATCCGAACAGTTCAACATGATCTCCATATAAATATGTATTTGCAAACCAAATTTTACATTTTTTAGAACTTTTTTACTATTTTTTTAGATAGGTAGAAAATCACTTGATCTGAAAATTCTGTACCATTCAAATTAAGTGTTTTTTTACCTATCTAAAAAAAATAGTAAACAAATTCTAAAAAATGTAAAATTTGGTTTGCAAGTACATATTCATATGGAGATCATGTTGAACTGTTCGGATCGACCGTTAGGATTTTTCAAACTCAAATATTGAGCCGTAGCACGGAGGCCCTCTATGCTAGCTATGCATAGCACCGTAGCCAACTCCATATATATATATATATATATATATAGAGAGAGAGAGAGATAGCTATGGTGAGTTGTGAAGTAAAACGTTGTTTTACTTCACGCTTTTTGAAAATCCAAACAACCGATCCGAACTGTTCAACTTTTTCTAAATATTGAAATGTGCTTGGAGACTAAATTTTACATTTTTTGGAATTTTTTTACTATTTATTAAGCCACTTTGAAATCGCTGATCCACTGTGAACAGTAAAAAACAGTAAAATTTTCTGGACCACCGGATCAGCGATTTTCAAAGTGGCTTAATAAATAGTAAAAAAATTCCAAAAAATGTAAAATTTAGTCTCCAAGCACATTTCAATATTAGAAAATGTTGAGTGGTTCGGATCAGTTGTTTGGATTTTCAAAATGAAAATATGACGTGAAGTAAAACGACGTTTTACTTCACAACTCACCATAGCCTATATATATATATATATATATATATATATATATATTGGTTTTATTGTTTAATTGAGCACGCATCTTGATTGTATTAAAAGGTGGGGACTGTGTAATAGTAATAATGAAAGAATCTCCTATGAGATTAATCTAACTAAATTTAATGAAAAGAGAATTTAGTATTATGCCGCTGGGTTCACACTTGATTTGTCTTGTCCCAACTAAACAAATACGGCTGGTCTCCATGATGTCTCTCAAGTAGGGAGAGGTTTGAATAATCAAATATTAGTGGGTGGTTTAATATTCCATAAGTAGTAGATATATATAACCGCATTTCTTTGTTTTCTATACAGCACCTGTTTGCAGAGTCACAAGATCGTTTGATTTCACACATAAACTGATTTCTAGAAAAGAGATAATTTAAAAATTCGTATCTGAAAAAGCTGTTTAGAAATACACATTTTGCATACTGCTTAATTTTTGTTATAAAAGTTACTCATGTATCCTTTTAATTTAATCATCACGAAAAAATTAAGTAGAAGAAAACAATTTACTTACAAGATGTTTGTTCTCATGAGAATTTTTTGAAAAAGTTGAGTTTACACTTCACAGGAACTTTCCCTGCTAATGTTTGTCTGTCCTTTTATTTTTCTTGGTAAGGAATAAATTTCCTTTCAAATCCCAGCTACCTTTTTAAATTTGTTGGGAATTATTTTTTCGCGCGGACTTAATTTTTTTTTCCAACTGATTACAACTCTGTCTCTATCTTTCATTGTTCTCAAGTTTGCTTGATCTTTTTTTTTTCTTCTCAAATATGATTGTTTCTTTCCCGTATTTTTATGTGAAAGAGATTATAAATTAAACATAATACTTTAAATATTTTTTTTAGAACCAACCTTTGGTCTAGTGGCAAATGACATACAACACCCTCTGTGTGAGAGGTTGTGGGTTTGAAATCCTTCATTAATGGGCGCTGTTTCACAAAGATAAATGTTATGATTCCTTTGGAAAAGTCACTCATGGACCGAGTCCAATTAGATGTGACATGAGGTCACAGGTTGTGTGAAATGAGGTCACAGGTTGTGTGGATTTCCTAAGGCTATCATCAATTGTGAGAAGCAGAGTCCAATTAGGAGACAATCGCCTAACTAATATCCTAAGGCCCAGAATGTCAGCCTGGCTACTAAACCCCTCCCTCATTCCCATTGAGCAATAACCCAATCGGCCCTCTGGCCATAAGAGGAACTTTACACAGGTGGCTCAATCCAACCCCCTTTACCCTGGATCTGGCTCAGCCGAGACCCTTTTGCAATGGGCCCCTGATAACTCAGATGAGATGGATTTTCAGACCTCCCCAAACAGTTTGCTGATTAAAAGGCTAAGGCCGACGGGCCATAATTCGTCGGCACTTGATATATGAAGATAATGTCGTGGAATTGTCGGGATAGTGGAGGCACGACAATTCACACGTTAAACCGCTACCTTCACTGCACAAAGGCAAGCATTGCGTTCATATCTGAAACTCGTTGTGGATTAGAAAAGGCCAAACAAAGAATTGATCAATTGTCTTTGTGCAATTATACGGTGGTACCATCGAGAGGCAAGTATGGTGGACTTTGGTTATTGTGGAGTACGGATGTTAGAGTTACAATTCAGGTACAAAACATAAGCATGATTATTGGAGAAGTGGTCGAGCATCTGGGGGCCGAACCTTGGCTGTTCGTTGCGCTGTATGGGGATTCGAGTAGGGCAACCAACCCCCACATATGGGAAACAATCCAGGGACATATGGCCTGCTATGATACACCGGCTTGTGTACTTGGGGATTTCAATTCGATTGTTTCAAATATGGAGAAGTGGGGAGGAAGTAGTAGGCTGAGCTCTGCTAACATGGCTTTCCGAGAATGAATTAGAAGTGTGAGTCTTATCGATCTTGGACACAAGGTCTGACGTACACATGGTCGAACAACCAAGGGGGTCCGATAAATATATCTCAAAGACTTATAGGGTTCTGACATCCCTATCTTGGACCGTTGCTCATCCCAAAGCAGCGGTGTTTCACCTACCTAGGTTCAATAGCGACCATCTCCCGGTGTTGCTAAGAACAAACACAGCCTCGATCCAAGGCAAGATGAATTTCAAGACTGAAGCTGGTGGCTCATACGAGACGATTTCAGAGATTTCTGTCAAGAAACAGTAGGTGGCGCTGGTCTTAAGTGGTCGGCTATGAGGAAGGGTTTTATAAAGAGTGTTAAAGAATGGCAAGGATTGAATGCCAAACCAAATGACATGCTGAAAGAACTAAAACAGAAGATGCTCCAACTAAACTCATAACCGCCTGATCAACAATCCTTGCAACTAGAGAAGCAACTGAGGCAGGAACATGAGAAGTGCCTCCGAATGCAAGAATATTTTTAGCACCAACGATCACGTGTTAAGTGGGATTTGTTTGGTGATAACAACTCGAAGTTCTTTCATTCTACCGCGGTTACAAAAAATAAAAGAAATACAATTGCATCCCTGTAACTGGCTGATGGGTCTTGGGTAACCGATGAGAAATCAATCCGGCGGGCTTGTTCCTCACAGCAAAACCATATTCACCCCAACAACAACTCATCGAGCGAATCAGATTTATTCTCAGGAACTACTGCATGTATTGCCAAAGATTCCTAAATATATGAGGGTACATATTTCTATGGACCCTACTGATCAAGAGATACACAAAACAATGATGTCATTAGGGGCCTATAAGACGCCGGGCCCAGATGGGTTTAGCGCTAAGCTAGTTCAAGACAACTGGCCGGCTTTTAAGGAGGTGGTGTTGGCTGAAGTTAAGGTTTTTTTCTCAACAGACCGAATCAAGTGTGATATCTCAAAATTCAATTTGGTCATAATACCAAAGGTGGATAATGCGGCCCGAGTAGGAGGCTTTAGGCCAATATCAGTTTGCAATTTTCTTTATAAAGTGATATCCAAGTTACTGGCAGTTCGAATCCAACCATTCATTGCGCACTGTGTCTCACCATCTGATAAGCCTAAATTTTATATATCTTTTTGGTAGTATTTGGTCTCTAAATCTATCCCCTTTTTATTGGTTTAAAGCCATTTAGTTTAGATATTGCACCAAGTTCGAGATACTGCTATGTTTTCATTTATTTTCAGGTACTAGAAGCAAATGGGAATAATTTGGAGCAAGTCCGGACACGATCGGAACATAGACGGCACGTAGAGGCAAGAATCAGAAGAAAATTGCGAGCCGCAATTACCATTATTGCGGCCTGCAATAACTGAACTTCTACAAGACAGCTGACTGCCATAATTTTGCACCATTATTGCGACCCGCAATTACCATTAATTGTGACCCGCAAATTCTTCACTGCTTTCGAATTTTGGGCTGCTACAGGCCCAGAATCATGCTTATAGCCAAAACCTCCTTCCCCAATGAAGGGGGGGTTCACATTACACACTTCATTTTCAGCTGGGAATGACCTCAAGAGCTAGGGTTTCAGATCTAGGGCGATTTGGAGAAGGAGAAACTCAAGGGAGAAGAGATTTGTGTTTGGATTTGCATTATCTACTCTATTTTTCTTTCTCTAGACTTTGGTAACAAACTGTTTATCCCATTTGTAACTATTCACACCCTTATGAGAGGCTAATCTCCTCTCTAGGGGCGATGGCGTGTAAAACTCGAAACTAGGTGCACTCTATCTTACTCGATTTGTGGTTTTTATTGACTATTAGTGATTTACTCTTTTAATACTTGATTTATGCATGGATTGTGTGGTTTAACCTTACTCCTCCAATACATGGATTTAGGGATTTATTCAATGACTAAAAATCACTTGCGTTAACTCTCCGAACAAAAAGAGTAAAGAATAGGTTATTAGGACGAAGTACTTAACCGAGAAGTCCGAGGTAACCTAAAAAGTACGATATTAGCCCACGAGGTACTTAACCGTGAAGTGCACGCTATTATCACTTTAGACAGAACACCCACGCATGCTTTAGGAACACGAATCGAGTAGATTGAGACCCTAGTGGATAGGAATGCCGAAGCCCCTGGAACTCCAACACTCGAATCAGACCCAAGACATTTATTATTTACTTCTTTCGACTTAATTAGATTTAGAAACCAACTCAAACTTTGTCTGTCTAGCTTAATGAATTGGTGAGAACCAGTACTTTACGAGTTGTCCCTGTGGATTCGACACCCGAACTACTACTTGGCAAGATTGTATGCTTGCAATCAAATTAGGTGTATTAGGGTTCATAATTAAGCTATAGAAAATCACAAACACCATCCCAGAGTGCATTTGTTCCAGAGAGGGAGATAGCTGAAAATGTTATTGTGTTAAGGGAAGTACTTCACTCCTTCAAGCTGAGTACTTACAAAAATAAGGAATTCTGCATGAAGGTCGATCTAGCCAAAGCCTTTAATATGATGGATTGGGGTATTTACAAGAGATCCTCCCTCTCTATGGGTTTCTGGCAAAGCTGATAGACTGGATCATGGCTTACGTTACATCGGCAAAATATATGGTGGTCCTTAATGGCAGAGGATACTACTTCATAATGGCAAAATGCAGCTTGAGACAGGGATGCTCACTTTCCCCGTATTTATTCATATTGGGGATGGATATTCTATCTCGAAGATTATCTAAGCAAGCATCTGATGGGAATTTGACAGGGGTTCGATTGGCAAACTTGGCTCAACCACTAACAAATTGTTTGTATGCAGATGATTTACTGATTTTTGGAGGGGCAAAGATAGAGGAGGCACAAAGGATAGGGCATACACTACGACAGTTCTCACAGGTGCCAGGACAGCAGATTGAACCCCAAAGTGTCAAATTTGGTTCAGCAATCAAACCTCCAAGACGATGCAGCAACAAGTATCAGCAACCCTACACATTGGCCAGCAAAACAAGTCACCATTATACCTGGGGGCGCTAATAGCTCTCTCTGCCACCTCATACGACTTCTTAATTGATAGAGTCTCTGCTAAGCTGCAGTCTTGGAAGGGAGCGATGCTGTCACAGGCAGGACGACTAATCATGATTAAATCAGTCCTCCAAGCCCTCCCGGTCTATTTCATGTCCACAAGTACCATCCCAAAGCAGGTAATTGACAAATTAACAAGGATGACTTGGGCTTTCTTGGGGAAAAACCGATCAGGGAAGGTATATGGCGTTTATAGCTTGGGAAAAGATAATGGCTTCTATCAAATTTGGGGGTTTGGGGTTGAGAGACTTGGGTACCATGAACGATGCTCTGTTCCTGTGGAAATATGAGGCAAAACCGGAGGCTATGTGGGCCCAACTGCTGCGAGCAAAGTAGTTGCCCAATAGCTGCCTCTGGACATCGAAGAGAAGGCACCAATGTAGTGTGTTTTGGAGGAATATTCTTAGACTGAGGGATGAGCTAATACCGATGCTGACTTGGAAGATTGGGGATGGAGGCAGATGTCGAGCTTTTCAACAACCATGGCATGAGGGAGTCATGTTGCATTTACCGCAAAATAAGGAGCAAAGGAATTTGCTGGTCAAAGACATGGTGGACGGTTCTACTAAGAGCTGGGATATAAACAAACTTATCCAGGCTTTTGGTTTTCAGGCCACAATCACCATAATCACCTCAGTGAAACCCCCAAATCCAGGTGCATGGATTGCTAAGCTGATTTTTCTCCCTTCCAAAATGGGGGGCTACTTATAGAAAAGGCATATCAAGCCCTGACTAATGCTAGGCAGCGGGTTAGCGGATCCCCATACCCAATTTGGGATCCGATATGGAAGAAGGGGAAGATCCTACCTCGAGTATGGATTTTCTTGTGAAAGCTCATGCACTCGGGGTTACCATTAAGTGCTATCATGTCCAGAAGGCTATGAAAAGGGGATTCTGTGTGTGCTACTTGTGGGGGAGACGAGGAGAGACGAGGAGAACATCGCTAATTTCCTGCTGCTATGTCCATTTGCTAGGATATCCTGGTTCCAAAGTCCACTTGCTTTAAAGACAGAGGGGTTCTCAAACTGTCGACATTTCCTTGAGTTTCTGAATAGTGAGGTGGATGATGAGCAATGGACAATAATGGCAAATGTTATATGGACTTTGTGACAATGTAGAAATGGGATGGCGTATGGGGCACAAAAACCGACCATAGACACCTTTAGAGCATGCTTCAGACAGATCTCGACAGAATCGATGATTGCTGGCTCTAAAGCCTGCAAGGGGGATAAGATCAGCAGTTTCAGCAAGCGCATGAAGAGGAGGAGCATGTGGCCTACGTGGATGGTTCATGGAGTAGCAGATAAAATGCAGGGTTGGGGTACATCCTCAAGCAGAGACACAAACTACTGGCATTCAGATTCTCCGTAGCACAAGCATGTTGCCCACTACATGCTGAGGCACTGGCGTTAAGAGAAGCCTTGCTCAAGGTGAGGGCTATGGGGATCAACAGATGCGTCTTATACTCTGATTGCCAAGTCTGCTCTAACCCAACCCCCCCTATAAATGTTGACTGGAAGGCTTATCAAGAGATTCATGAGGCCTGGCAAATGATGAAAGAGAATAGAGGGTTCAGATGTATACACATACAGAGGAATCTCAATGACGAGGCTGATACTCTCGCAAACAAGGGTAGAATAGAGAAATGGGATGTAACATGGCACACTTACCCTTTTTTCTCTTTGCATGATTAGTGGGTTACTTTGGGTTTTCACAATATTCCATGGACAATGTAACTTGTAACATATTATGTTGGTAATGAAAATGCCTCCGGGCACAATCTTTCAAAAAAAAAAATGAAAGTTGGTAGACTAGACCTTAACTTTTTTATGTAAAAAACACATTTGAATTTTTTTACTATTTTTTCTTTATTTGAACCATTTTTTATGAACTTTATTTGTTTTATTCAATCACACACACACATTTTAAATATTAAATAATGATTTTTCACAATTACTTCTGTAATACAACCGAATATTTATTTCAGTACATTCTCAATGTATTTCGATGGACATGAGTTCTCGTAAATTAATTTGTGATTCCTATGCTCGTAAAATACCATCCCGCATAATACTATGACAACTGACAATGACATGCCCTTATTCCATAACAACCTTAACATCATCTGCCGCTGCAATAGTTTTAGATCGATTAGCTTTTACACTTGGCAAGTGACGTGATGTAAAAATAGATTCAGTAGAAGTTTATTTTTTAATTGTAAAATGTTAGTATTTTGAAAGTATAATGAAGTAAATGCAGCAATTATATCAAGTACTGTTGATTTAAAAGTCTAACTTACCTCGTGTATTATATTAGAAAGGTGAAGCAATAAGAAGAAAAAAAGTAATTCATTTTTGATAGTTGGTACTTAAGGTTTTAAGAATCAAGTTATTAATTAATTTAATTTTGCCTAAAATAGAAACTCAGATTTAAAACATCTTAATGCATCTTGCGTTAATCATTGTTGGTAAATGTAGATTGCTCCAAGGTGTTATTTTTTTTAGCAGATTCAAGGTCTTAAATTAATTTTGCTTATGAAACGAAAGAAAAATGCTTTATTACAATTAGTTAATTGTTTCACCAATTGAGTTTCTTGATAGCAATTTCAAGAGGTGTAGGTCATGTTTGATTGTGAAGTAAAGTTAATAAATATAAAATATATTCTTTATTTTACTATTTATATTTTGCATCTTGTTTGGTAGTATAAATTATTGCTTAAATTAATCTTTTAAAGTAAGATGTTAGAAAATGAACTTTTGTCTATGAAAGTGGGGCCTATAGGTGTAGTAAATATGAAGTAAGTTAATCTACGGTGAAGTAACTTATTTCGGATTAACTCATATGTTACTCTTATTTTAATTCTTGTTTGATGGCTTAAGTATGAAGTAAAATATTTACTCCATCTCTTACTTCACAATCAAATATGACCGTAAATAGTAAGGGAAAATTTTTATATGCCACTACAAAACTTGAAAATTATGAAATTGCCACCCCAAAACATGAAATTAGAAAATTGCCACTCCAAAGTTGTTAAATTATGCTAATTGCCACAATTATGAAATTGCCACCCCAAAACATGAAATTGCCACCCCAAACCTCGATTATTTTATATGCTTCATTTTTGTTATTTTTATTACTTAATTACGTATACAAAAACTAACAACATAAAATTTAAACAAACACAAAACTAATGAAATAAAGTTTGCGACATAATTTCTAAAAATTCTACAACATAAATTTCTAAAAAATCTACTTCTTACAACGAGCCTTGAAAGTGCATGGAACAAAGTCATCATCAGAGTTTGCCTGATCTGGATCAGTCACAGCAGACGAAGTGGTAGCCTTACCAGTACACGGAACAAACTTATCGTCCGATGCTGGAGGCTCTGGATCAACTTTCTTCTTTTTCAAACCAAAGCCGTAGGGGTTTTCTACAAAGTCATCGTCTGAAATTTCATACTGAACATGTCGTCTCTTCCATTCCTCCAGCTTACATGTCTCACAATTAAAAAAATCACGACATATTTGACACTTGTACTTTTTTTCCTCATTTTTACCTCGATCACTAATTGACCCTCCTCTCGCTATGCCACGATCTCGGTTGCTCGCTTTCTTACCTCGTTTGTTACTGTCCATACCTCAACTCGCCTCAAAATCGCCTCTCTTTCTCTCTTTCGGTTCTGGAAATTTGTTGGATTGGAGGAATGAATACTGTGCTCATCAGGAGAGAGAAAAACTCCATTTATAGGGGTTTTATAGCAGACCGCCCAGCTGCTGGGCGGTCAGGTCAGGGTAGTGGACCGCCAGTGGCTGGGCGGTTAGGTGGAGAAATTGAACCGCCCAGTGGACGAGCGGTTGTGGTAGAAATAAAAATAAGTTTGTGGTGGGAGCAGATTTGATAATTTTTTTTTTTGGGGGTATTAATAAAATATCGGAAAACAAACTATAGCAAAATATATAATTTGATTAACTAATTTCATGAATATTATTATAGTGTATGTTACGTTAGATGTCAAATCATTAAAGATTGAAAAGAAACAAAATGGGAGCAGATATGCGTGTCACTTATTACGCGGAGTTGGAAATATTTTGTCGGTACAACTTGTTTGTCTTGGGATCTATGGCTTGTTACGGTCACATGGCATCTCTTCCTTTTGCCCCATAATTCCTAGGCAAAAGCTTGACACAAACTTGGCTCTTACTACTAATTAATCTACCATAAAATGACAACTACACCAGACATATTTAGCCGACATTTTTATTAATATCCAACATAAAATAAAAATTATCAAATGTACTCAGGTTTTTTGGATATTTTTAAAAATACCCAAACCGGTCAAAAACTGACCGGTTAATTAGAACCGGCCAGTTTTTGGCCGGTTTGTTATATTTTTTTTTTTCTATAAATACCTCATTGCTCTCTCCTCCCTCTCATAACTCACTCAAATCACCAGAAGAGAAGAAAAAAGAGAAGGTGATTTCTAAGATGAAAAAATAATTTCAGAGGCAATTTTCCGGTAATATATATATATATATATTTTTAATTTTTGTCAGCAAACTTATATATATATTTTTTAAATTTAGTAACCTGACAACTGTTTACCATTTACCAAAATGTAGTTTGTTGGTCATGTCCATGATCGTTTCATTACACTGTGGTGGAAAGTTTTTGACTAATACATGTGGGGTTTATTACTTCAAATAGGCAATTAATTCATTCATGGTTGATGATGATACCTCAATTTGTGACTTGAAGTCTATGATTTATGAATGCACTAGTTATGACCCTGAAATGTTGAACTTAGAATTGGCAACCCGAGTGAACTCTGGAACACCCCCAACCTATACCAGAGTGACGATATTAAGTGATGCTGCATGGAGAGGCATGTACGGGCGGATAAAGGCCAATGAAAATTTTATCATGGAAATCTACGCCAGGAGAGTTTGGATAGAGTCCAGGATTGGAAGTTCTGGCCAAAATTCGGTTGCGCCAAATTATGAACCACAACCAGAACCATACACTCTCATGGCTCCTTTACTCCTACCTGACCCAGAACCACACAGTAACTTCACTCCACCAGCCCCCCAACCACGACCTCATACAAGAGTCCCACCTAGACCCGTGCATGTGTCTCATGTGCCTATGGCGCCTTTATCATTACCTGAACCATCACCTCATCCCAGACCGGCACCAGTAGATAACAAAATTGGGTCGGATTTTGAAAATATTAACGCAATTCAAGAGGAAGATATGCAAACTGGGGATGAATTTGAGGGAGGGAAATGAGAATCTGATCACCTGGAGGGTTGTGATGAAGATGGTCCAGTGCCCATTCGCAGAGAATATGGGAATATGCCGCTTAGTGGCCGGACTGATACGCACTCGTTCACAGACTTCAATGATATATTTGTTTTTAAAGAAGCAGATGTTGCAACATATGGTTTGTTGAGCGCGGCAGCGAGCCATGGATTTAGCCAATGCAAATAAGCAATTTTCGGAACAGGTAGAGCTCAAGCTAAAAAAAAGGCTCAAAAAACGGTGGATCAAAGCTACATCCATGAATTTGGTACCATATACACATGGCCAAGGTCAGTATCAAGTTTCATCCCAAATGAGTACGTTCCAGTCACTCGCGGCTCCAATAGAACTATGGACATTATTCGTAGGGAGTTCAAGTACGTTATGACATGCGGGCCTGACAACAAAATGAAATGTGCATGCAAAGGTATCCAATTAACATATATTCTGTGTGTTTATGTCTTAGCGGTTTGTCGTGAACGAAACTGGAGCGAGAACCAATTTGTTGCATACTACTATAGTGTCGCCTATCTTGAAAGTACTTGGAATGGGGTGTTTGTTCCTTATGGCAATATGGAGGAATGACCAGTTAGTGATTCTCCTAGAATTCTTCCTAGCAAGGCTTGGATTAGTGTTGGGAGGAGAAAACGCATTTGTTATGTAATGACCATGGACGAAATACAAGGTAGGTGAAAGTGGCATCAGGCTCGCCGTTCCATTTCTGACAGGAATAGAAGATGTATGTATCTTTCATTAAAAATTATAATTCTTTCCAATTTTGACTAACTTACTAAGTAACAAATGCAATGCAGAGGCCATAAACGCAACAGAAAATGAGGGAGTTATCGCAGAGGCATCTGGATTACAAGGGTCACGGCGAAACACAGCTACAAGCCATTTAGATGCATCTGCTATGTATGTAGAGGCACTGAGAGAGGCATTTGCCATGGGAGGAGAGGCGGTTGGTGTGCAATGAGAGCCATCTGATAGCCAACCAAGGAGGTCAACTGGTAGGCGTACAAGGGCATCTAGAAGCCAAGCAGGGGCATCTGGTAGGCCATCTTCTGGAAATGGTCTGTGGTTCAGAATTAATTTAGGTGTAGTGGGTGATTTAAATTATGTTGTATGCATGTTGTGAACTTATTTAATTAGATGCAGCTTTGAGAACTATTTTATTTGCAATTTGTGTGAACTTATGTGTATGGTTCGAACTAATTTATGTAGACTAAGTTATGAGTAAGTTGAATGTCAGTTTTTATAACTTTACTGTTTTTTCCATATTAAAAAATTAATTCTGAGATTTTTAATAGATGAACTTCCAAAATACATTAAGATTCAGTTACAATGTTACATCCAGCCTACAACAGAAAAATTAAATTGATAAAATTAAATCTCCGGTACAACATGGTAAAAGCCTTATTCATCAAACTTAAAACCCTAATTCATCAAACTAGTAATCCTATTCCTTAGTAGGTGGCTCTAGATGAGTGACAACAGACGAAGTGCTAGCCTTATCAGTATAAATACACGAAACAAACTCATTGTCCGATTTTGAAGGCTCTGGATCAACCTTATTTTTTTTAAACTGTAGCTATAGGGGGTTTTCACAAAGTCATCGTCTGAAATTTCAAACCGAATAGGCCGTCTAAGAAATTCCTCTATCAGACATACTTGACAGTTCTTTTTATCACTAAAGCATACTTGACAATTCTTTTTTTGTCCCTCATTTCTATCTCGACTACTAATTGACTCTCCTCTCGCTACGCCATGATTGGACAACCTACCTCGGTTGATACTGTTCATCATTTTCGCCCCCCGGAAATCACGTCAAATTTCACCCTTTATGCCTCCGAAATCGCCCTTATTTTTCTCTCTTTCTCTTAGTTTGAGTGAGTTGTGAGTGGTAGGAGAGAGAAATGGGTATTTATAGGTTAAATAAAAAGAAACATCCTAACCGGTCATTTTTTGGCCGGTCCTAATTAAAATTCCAACCGGCCGTTTTTGGCCGGTTTGAATATTTTTAAAAAAAACCCAGAAAATCTGAATACATTTGATAATTTTTATTTTATATTGGATATTAATAAAAATGTGGGCATAATTAGATGCCATATATTTTCTGTATTAAGAATACTCCAAAAACAAACAATAAACAATAATAAACTTCCATGTAAAAATTATAAGTCTTATGAAACCAGCTGTCCCTATTAGTTTAACAAACTGGGAAGTATACAGGGAAGTTGAGGGGGACATGTATACTTGAAAATAACAGTACTCAAGAATTTTTAATTTTGGGGACAGTTAAAGTGGGGAACAAATTTTAATTTTATATTTATGATACACCAACTTACAACATTTTTATCTAACAATGTGCTACAAATAAGAACGACAGAGAAGCATACCAAAAGCCACTTTTAAATTTTTAATCACCAGATTTGGTATAGCTGTTGTTGATCTATGAAGACTAGTTTGACCATACACCTCAGACCAAATTGGACTTTTTAGACTTGGAATTTCCAAATATTATATTTTAGTTTCATGTAAAACATTTTACCTTCGTCATAAGAGCATCTCCATTCTTAATATTATTAGAGTTTATAATTTAATACGACAGTTTCTATTTCAATTTCACAAATATATTTGAGTTTTTTTTATTTAAAATCTATGCAGGAAATAGAGGTACAAATGAATTCAATACGGATCGGATAGTGGTAAAACCATATCCGTATCCGTTTTTATTTTTCAGATACGGATACGGATACGGATACGGATCGGATGTTAAACGGATACGGATACGGATACGGTTCGGATATTAAACGGATACAGATACGGATCGGATATTACACGGATACGGATACGGATATGGATATTTTCAAATAAAAAATATTTAATAAACATAATTATTGTCAGTCTCTCAAATAATAATCACACTATCATCTCAGTATGTTATTGTTTAATTTTTATTTACTATAATCATGTTTATACTAATTCATGTACATAATTATAATAATCAACGTAATAAACAAAATTTCTTATGGTGCTAAAATCTTTTATAGTTGAAGACTTAAAGCACCGTTATTTCATATTTACCTTTTGGAATTGTAGGTTCAAGTGTCAGCTTTTAGTATATTTGGAATTTCAATGTAATTGGTATAAGGAGGATAAAATGAATACAAATTAACAACAGCTGTTTACATTTAATACTGTGGTGAGAGAAGGTAACAAAAAGGAATAAAGTAGACAAATTAGTAGTGGGTTTTGCGGAGCAGAGGGCTTAACGGATTTCCGAAATTTAAAAATTTACGTATACGGATAATTATCTGTATCCGTATTCACTTTTGAAATTAAAATTGTATTCGTATCCGCTTCTGAAATCAAAACCATATCCGTATCCGTATCCACATAATTTATATTTGTATCTGCATCTGTATCCACAAATTATCCGTATCTAAATATCCGAATCTGCAAAATTTCGGATACGGATCTGCATCTGGACAGATAATATCCGATCTATTTGCGTCTCTAGCAAGAAAGTTTCTTATTAAGAAATTGTTTATAAATTCCACGTTGACGAAATCATTGGCTAAAGTTTCTTTCTCCTGCAAGAAAGTTTCTTTAATCATTAATGTGACCTTAATAGAAACTCTAATTTTAATTTCAGAAATGTAGAGGTTTATAAATTAGAAAATACTTAATTTTTATTTAGTAGTTAACAGTTATTTAAAAATCAATTAGAGTTGCTGTAATGAAATTATTTAAAAATCAATTAGAGTTGCTGTAATGAAAATGTTCTAAGGCCTTACAATTTTAAAATTTGAAAATATTCATCACAACTATTAATTCAGTTGTAGGTTCGAAATTAAGTACATATCACTGTAGATATTTAAGTTAAGAATTTTCATTACATCTGATGCTAATTAAACAAAAGACGTTTGAAGTGCAAACTAAACCTAAAAAAAGAAAGATGTGAGTTCAAATACTTTCTATTTTTGTGTCTCCATCATATTTCTAATTTTTAATTTTTTAATATATATAAGTTAAACCGTTAGATATAATTTATATTATTTTCTCAACATGCACAAAAAAATTATCACTTTTAATTTTGATTTTATAGGAATCAATAAGTTGAAAAAATCAACGTCCAAAATTTATCTACATCGGTGTATTTTGCAAGCTCTTGATACTAGTCAAAACAAAATCGAAACCTCATAATCTTTTACGTGTGCGTAGAGAAAATGACATAGATCATATCTAACGGTTTTATTTGAATATTTTAAGTTATTGTAGTTCAAAAATAGAAGACAAAACAAAGTAACAAATAATCAAGACATTTAAACTCTCCTCCGACGGAACAAAAAGCAAAGGAATTACTGTATTGTTCTCGTAGCATCCCAAACTGGTGTGTTGTAGGTGGATGGTTATAGTGCTGATATATATACACTGTAACCCTAGTAACAGGTATGTGGTGCTTAGGGTAGGTGGGGTGTTCAGTATGGGTCCGAAATTTTTATCAATACCCTCCTAAAAACATAAATAAATTTTTTTATCAGGGCCGCAATGATAAATGGTGGCCCCCATTTGTCGTTGCGGCCCCCTTTACCTGAGCTGCAACGATAAATGGCGGTCCTGGTGCTATATATAAGGTCCGTAGGAGAGAGACAATCACAATTTTCTAATTCACGTCAAATCCTTTCGAGCTCAGTAAGTTTTCTCTTATTTTCTTGTTTCAATTTTTAATTTAGTAGTAATTTAGATAGGTTTAGTAATTAGGTTTAGGGTTTAGGATTTAGGTCTAGGGTTTAGGATTAAGGTTTAGAATTTACAGTTTATTGTTTAGGACCAAAATTTAATTAGACTAGTACCAAAATTAAATTAAAAGTACCAAAATGTAATTAGATTTATTGTACCAAAATTAAATTAGCTTTACTGTATATTGTTTAGTATAAAATTAAATTAGATTTACTGTATATTGTTTAGTACCCAAATTTAATTATATTTAAGGTACTAATTAAATCTCAAATTTAACCAAAATTTGACCACTAGCAAAATTAAATTAGATTTCAATCAAATAAATCCCGAATGTAACCGAAATTGTTCAAATAGTACCATATTAAACAAAAATTTTATCATATTTGACCAAAATTGTTACCAATATTAATTTTAAAAATTACCAAATATAACATGACATCATCTAGTAGAGATATACCATCTTCTAGTGGATCTATACCCACTCCCTACGATCTCTCCCAGTACGTTGACAGGGCCTGACCGATATTCCTGGTATTCGGAGTCGCACGGACAGGGTCAGCGACTTTTTGTGCTACCCGAACAACGAGCACTCCATTCTAGAGGCAGCCACTGGAGTAAGTTTTAAACTAGAAATATTTAAAAAAAATTTAATAACATCATTTTTTCTATGAATATTTAATGAAATGTATTTTCTTTTTTTAATTAAATGCAGAGTTTGAATGTGACTATGGTTCGTAAGAACCACATGTCGCTAACGTACTACTTGCCGTACGGAGGGACATTGCGTTCAATAGGGTTGTACTAGCTAGCCCAGATGAAGAATGAGGTACACGACGAGGGCCTGTGTGCCGGTCAGATACTATGACTTATTTATTTTTATCGAACATTAGATGTTTTTTTTTTCTATCTGGACAAACTCTGGTTATTTATTTTGTTGCTTTGTTATTTTTTGTTGTTGATTATATCATTATTCTTCGTATACAAACGACATTTCAAATGAACGATATTTTACAAATAAACGACAGACTCAGAATTTTAATCCGACAAACAAACGATATTTTAAAAATAAACGACATATCCAATAAACAACATTTAAAACAAAATAACAATTATACATAATAACTAAAATATATAAAAAAACAAATAAACAAAACAAATAAACAATTCTGTTAAAAAAAAGGGACCGCAACGATAAACGGCGGCTCCAATAGAGCTGCCATTTGTCGTTGCAGCTCGGATAAATATCGAATTCTCCTGCGTTTGTGTTTTTTTTTGTTTTTTGGAGGGTATTAATAAAAATTTCGGAGTATGGGCTCCTGCTTTTTTGGGATATATAACAAACTGTTCACTAGCTTGTCAGAGAGGGTAATGAGGAGCTCTTTTGAGTTAGTCTGTGATGTATTCAACTAATTTACGTGCTCAACTTGCTTACTCGCCTGTGAACTTTTGCAACGGATCCCGTGCATCAAATACAGTACCTTCTTTTTTTAGAAAAATAAATAAATAAATCAAAAGCTATGCAAAGTTCACTGAAAAAGTGCTCTTATAGATACAAAGTTGCAGGACCTTTTTTTTCTGTGCTCTTTCCACATTATAATGCTGCACTCGAAAAAAATATGGGAAATAAATTTGCTGTATATCCTAAATTAAGAAAGGCAATTGATGTGATTAACATCATCTGATCTCAATTGAAAGGTTTTCAGTACAGATCAGCAGCTCAAGTAACTATGTATTATAATATAAATTTTTGATATCCATGTTCTCTCGCCCTCTCACATATCTGAATATTATTTGACAACTCCCAGTTTATCTGTGTCAGATATTTTAGGAGATATGAAAATTCGTATCATTGTCTTTCAATATATAAAACAACAAATTTTGTATGAAATTATCATTAAACCTCAAGAAAGAAGATGTTTTATAATCCATACCATGACATATGTGGTGCATCATATGATACAAATTATTTAGATACATCATACATGAGATATTTTGATAAACGTCGTTGATTTATAATTTAAAAAAAAACTAATTAGTTTGAATACCAAAAACGGAGATATTTTAATTGTGCTAAACTGTACCGAGAGATTTCATTTTTGATATAATATTGATCAATTTTCACAGTGAGTCCTAATCATCTACCGTGCATAGCTTCAGTTTTAATTTTTCAAGATAAAATTTAATTCAACATTAAATTAAATATTTATGAAACGAGTCTCGCACAAAAAAAAAAAATCCATCCACGCTGGCACACTCCAGCATGTCTGAAAACAAAAATATGGTGCAACATGGGGTGCCACATGCGCATTATTGAAATTGTCTAGAGGCATCACTCCGTAGACCATAACTACCCTACAAATTGACACTCCCGCAATCAGGCCATACATCTTCGTCCATCTCTTCTCTCAATATAATACACATCCATACCCATCTAATTCTAGCATAACATAACAAACCCTTCACTTGTATAAAAACATAAACCCCCTATCCCTCCATTTATCTCTCCAACTCTAAATCCCAATCAAAAATCTAGAATGGGGTTCCCTGTAGGCTACTCAGAGCTACCCAAGCTGTTGCTACACCTCCTTATACTCCTCTCTCACCTCCGCCGTCTTTCCACGTGGCTCCTTTCTATCCTCGGCTTAGAACCCTCCGCCCCGCTTTACTACCCCGATTTCGTCCCTTATTCCTTCCCCCACGAATCCGACGGTTCCGATGTTTTCACTAACCCTGATTACTACTCATCCTTCTCCCTTGATCTACTCAACGAACGCCTACCTGTTATGAGTTTTGCTGAGCTGGCAAGGGAGCTCGGTTGCGGGGTCCACCTGCCTGAGGGATGCGCTGTTTGTCTACACGATTTTGAGGGTCCTGCAGAGGTGAGGCGGCCAATCGGGTGTCGCCACGTGTTCCACCGTGGTTGCCTCGACCGCTGGGCCGCTCACGGTCGGCGCACTTGCCCCTTGTGTAGAGCTGCGCTCGTTCCTGATAAGTGCCACGTGGCCTAATTCCATTTGTGATGGTTGTTTGGATGAGTTCCTTTTGTTTGCTCTGGATTTCAGTGAAGGGGTTAATTTTTTAATTTGGTCCCGAATTTTTGTTGGTGTTTTGAATTTGGGCAAAATTTACACCAGTCCAGCCCAAATGACTAATACGAGCATTGGAGGGTTTACTTGTAAAAACGACAAATGTCGCCTTGACGCCTTGTCCGTTTTGGGCTGCACTGAAGCTGTTAGCCTGTTACTACATATGACAGTTTGGGGTGGAATTGCAAATACCAACATGGCGAGGTTTCTAATATCCACGAATAAAGGGTTACGAATGTAATATGCAAGTTTTATGAGAGCCCCAAGGGTTTGGGAGTAAAGAAAGAAAAGCAAGGGGACCACTTGTTTGTGTTCTTCCTCAAATTTTGGATTTGGAATGTTTGATTTGGAGGAAGTGCAGCTCGAAGAGCAAGCTCTCCAAATTTAAGTTTGAAATTAGCAAACTAGGAAAAGGTGTTGATTAGAGTACATACAAAAGGTTTAGTTTTATGGGTTGGGTTTGGTATTGATTTTTGTTTTCCTTTTCTTTTTGCTTATCTTCTCCTTTTTGAATTGTTCATATTATTAGTCGGTACTTAATTAGATTCTGGAAATTCTAGTGGGTATTCATAATGTTTCGAAATAATTTTGAGCCGTGGAGCCTGTTGATTCAAGGTATCGTTTTCATTTATTTATCTTTGGAAGAATTTTATGTATATATCTCAAAAACTTAGGAGATTACGTATTTCTCTCTAAATTTCATAATATCATATTTATTCTTTTAAACTTTGAACACTCACAAATTTATTAATTTATTGTCTTTTTCTATTATAACTCATTTTAAATTTCTAAAATATTCATTTTACACTAATTGAAAATAAAAAATATGTAATCTATTTAAGAAAAATACAGTCATATAATTAGTCGGTTTCTGAGGCAAATTGTTAATTTGTCAATTTATGACGTATATACAATAATATTTATGTATATACTTGTGTATGCTAGTTGCTAATTAGAAGACTAACATTTTACTTAAATATGTTATATATATTTTTAGTTTTAATAATAGTAAAATGAGTGCTTTATAAATTTAAAATGAGTTTTTGTTAGAAAAGACAATAAAATGAGTAATTTGTGAATTATTGAAATCTATAAAGGTAAATATGTTATTACGAGGGGAAATACGTAATTTTGAATGTTTTGAGGGGTATACATGAAATTCAACTTTTTTTGGTAAAAATTGAAGATTAAGCCAGGATTCTCTCATCTGAAATTTAAATCTGTGATCTTTTACACGGAGAATAATTATCTCTGATCTAGTATTTGCCACTAGATCAAAGATAAAGATTGATTATCAAATTTTTTTTTTATCTTTTGTTTTTCTCCACCTTCCAAAAAGAATGAGAAAAATGTGCTCTAGTGCTACATGCCAAGTGGCCAACATCCCTATCTATTTGATATAAGATGCATTTTTTAGAACGAGACTAAAAAAGATGCACGTGAAATGAACTAACTGGTTTTGGACTAAGCAAACCTGAACCACATATATTGCGTTCTTCGTTCTCATTTTTTTACGTGGAAGATGACCTGTACATTAAAACAAACACAAAACGACATCTGCCATCATCACATATTGTAACCGTTTAACCGGAGTCCGAATTTGCCGAGATTCCGTGAGGGATGCATGGCAGGATTCTGAAATTTCAAAATTAATCATTTAATTTTTCCATATACGGATCTTGAAAATGTTTTTGAAAAAAGTAAATTTTCATGTATGTATTTCGAGAAAGACCAACAGTTGAGATATGAATCACAGGATCCTGTAATTCCCCAAGAATCACAACAGATTTATTTTCGTCTAACCAAGGACTATATATACTGCACTTATTACACCTCTTATTTATTTTATTTTTTTAATTGTAGCACCATGCCAAACATATGTTCCCAATATATAAATATAAACAGGATAACAAATATATCCAAAATATATAGATATAAATAGGGGTAACACATAAAAACGATCAATAATGAAATACTTTATTTCCGAAAGAACAATAAAAATAAAAAGAACGAACCTGGCCCATAAAACTGCGGCCTGGATCAGAACTGAATACCCAGACCCGGCCCAATAAATTGATGGCCTAGTTATCATCATGTGGCCCACGTGTGATGTGGCGGGTTGCACTGGCAGTCTGGCACGGACGCCCGGTACACACGTACACTCCCCCTTCTCTCCTCCTATCCAGTATCCACCGTTGCTGATTTTGTCTCTTTGCATTTTCGTTCACAAATCTATCACCGCAAAAACGAACAAAATTGACATTTTTCTCCTCTCCCCTCTCACCGTTCCTCCCTAGCCTTCCTACTAAGCCTTCCTTAGTAGGAAGGCTAATATATATATATTGAACATTACTCTAAGCTGAGAAAATAGAAAGTAATAAAAAAAGATAACAATGGTTTGTTTATCTCCAGTGCGTCCATCACGAGCTCGGATCCGGTGCTGTGAAGACACGTTGGGTCGGCAGCACACCCGCAGGTGGAATCCCACTTCACCCGAGCTCCAATTCCCGGAATTACTTTATCGGGCTTCTATGCCCCTGCCTCCACCCCGGCCCCGCCGCATCATTTTGGTAATTGCTAATATTACAGAGAATGGTTAATTAATTGCTAAGAATATCTTAATGTCCCACTCCAGCCATCGCAACTATGGCCTGTAATAGTAACTTTTGCTACAAGACAAAATATTAATAATATTCAATTATAGTCCAGTATATTCCAAAAAAAATATATATAACTATGGGTTTTCATGTACCAGTATATTTCCAAAAAAAAAAAAATGAAAAGAAAAAGAAAAAATCAATAATATTCAACTATACTAGCTATAAACAAGCACGGTATTGGTATAATACTATTTGGATTTTGGATCACTATTACAACTAGTTTGAAAGTTTCTGCTGGTCGAATTTGGGGCAAGGATTTATTTATATTTTGTCATTTTCTGGTCTTCACATGTCATTATTTTGTTTTGTGTATTTCTATCAGTTTCTTGCCTAAATTAATGGTGCTGCAGGTACGTCATGGCCAGAGTGAGGGCAATGTGGACGAGGGGGCCTACACTCGTGTGCCCGACCCACGCATAGGCCTCACAAGCCAAGGATGGGAGGAGGCCGTGACTTGCGGTCAACGCATCCGGGAGCTTGTTTCGACAGGATCTGACGATTGGAAAGTTTATTTTTATGTTTCACCATACCGGAGAACGCTCGAGACTCTCAGAGGTCTTGGAAAGGCGTTTGAACCTGAGAGAATTGCTGGCGTAAGAGAAGAGCCACGCATTAGAGAGCAAGATTTTGGTGAGAAAATTTGTTTTCACATTTTTGGAAACTTTGTGTGTAAATATGAGTACTGTAATTATTTCATTTTCTCGTCGCTGTTACATATGCATAATAGGAAATTTCCAGGATAGGGAGAAAATGAGAGTAGAGAAAGCGACTCGGCGCCGGTATGGCCGGTTCTTCTACCGTTTTCCAAATGGTGAATCGGCTGCTGATGTCTACGACCGCATTACAGGTCCATCTCTAGACACTTTTGGATTAAAATTCTGTTTAATACCAATGCCATATTTGTCTGATCTCTCAAAACAACCTTAGAAATAAAAAAGAATAACAATTCATGTACAAATGAGGGTGCGGTAGTTTAATATACATCGAACACCCTTAAATGTATTTGTTATTCATGCAGTGTTACTCCTACAGGCTTCAGGGAAACTCTAAGAGCTGACATCGACATAGGCCGGTTCCAGCCGCCCGGCCAGAGAAGTCCTAACATGAATATTGTGTTGGTTTCTCATGGGCTGACACTTCGCGTCTTTTTGATGCGGTGGTACAAATGGACTGTGGAGCAATTTGAAGGCCTTAATAATTTTGACAATGGAGGGATGCTTGTTATGCAAACCGGAGATGGTGGGAGGTACTCTTATATGCCCTTTATGACTTAGTTTGTGCTGTCTATAGATTATTAATTTTACATATTTAGGTTAATTGTTAAATTGAATATAGATATAGTCTGCTCGTGCATCACACAGAAGAGGAGCTCGAAGCGTTTGGTCTGACTGACGATATGCTCAAAGATCAACTGTGGTACATTTTCTTCATTATATACATAATTTAAACCTTTTTTGGGGGCTATAATAAGTAAAAAGTGCTACAATTTATTGAGGAATGACAGGATAAGTGAAGTTTTTGAATTGTTGGCTGGAATTTCAGGCAAAAGACGGCAAAGCCGGGAGAGCTGAACTACAATTTCATGCGGGACGGACAATCCTTCTTTACACACTTTGTCTAGCAACATATGTACTTTTTTTTTCTCTGTAGTTAGCTGTATATGTACTTTGCATAAGTCGTAAAGTGACTTGTATACACTAAATATTATATAGTGAGTGAGCCTATGGTGCTATGCATAGCAAGGATGGCTAGTGTACTACGGCTCAATATGATACTTTTTAAAATCCTAACGGTCGATTCAACCATTCAATGTGATAACCATATAAATATGTACTTGCAAACTAAATTTTATATTTTTTCGAATTTTTTTACTATTTTTTTAGATAGGTAGAATTTGATGGTCCAGAATTTTCAGAAAACACTGATTTTTCTACCTATCTAAAAAATAGTAAAAAAATTCGAAAAATATAAAATTTAGTTTGCAAGTACATATTCATATGATTATCACATTGAACGGTTGGATCGACCGTTAGGATTTTAAAAAGTACCATATTGAGCCGTAGTACACTAGCCATCCGTGCTATGCATAGCACCATAGGCTCACTCTTATATAGTTGTGTAGTAATGGCTTCTTTGTTGGTGTTGTTCTCTTGATAGCAATAGCATGCATACTTAAGTTGTAAATTGGGCCTGAGTCATTAGTTAATTGACTCATTCCGTTCAAAATCCTACCGTCAATATCCCGGGCCCATATAGGCCCAATAATCTATTTATAGTGGTCTTCGTTTTGTTTTAGTTTCGATTACAAAATTTACAATGGTCGCAAGTTCGCAACAGACTATGAGACAAATACAGCTAGCTATACACTATGATCGGAAGACTATAGTTGGGGAGTTCAATTCATTTCAATTCAATGGTATTCAATAGAAATGATTTCCATTTGAATTTTGTTGATCGGAATGAAAATAAAAATGAATTAAATGAATTTCTAGTTTTTGATTGGAAAGTTTATATAATAGAAGGAAATAATTTCACTTATCATTTAATGACACTTCTATCCTTTTTCTTGCTTGAGTGTTTTTTTTGTTGAAATAATTTTTAAATTTAATTAAATATGATCACAAAGCCCTTATTTATCTACTAATACTCAAATCATTTTTTTTTATCAATTTTTAACATGAATCAATGGTCTACTCAACTCTGACACAAAATGTGCCTGTTTTTTTTAATTTACACAAAAAAAACGAAAAAAAGAAAGAACAACAAATATAAAATACATAAAGAAATGAAACAAAAAGAAATTATAAAAAAAAATTCGAAACCTAAAAGATAAAAAGACGGCTAGCAAGCTTGTATTCTTGGTGTTCTTGGTGTATTTTACCTAGTGACCCCTAGTGGTATTTTACCTAGTGATCCCTACTGGTATTCTTGGTGTATTTACTAGTAAGTTTGATTTTCATTGTTATAAAGTACAGATTTTGAAATAAAAAATATGCCAGCAAACTATTTAGAATTAAAGTCACTCAATTTTTAAAAAGTTAAGATTTTTAAAATATAATGCTATCAAAAATACATAATACCAGTAACTAGAATCCATATTGCATTAACAAAATACAATACTCATAAGTATTTAAGGAGTTCACTAGTATTTAATTAAGTATGTCATCTATATATTAACAAAAAGATGACATCACTATTCAAAAAAATACTATTTGTCTACTGCAAAAGTATCACTTAACCTTTTGTCAAACCAAAAACCCATTACTCGCTAGCCGCTGTCGCTTCAATTTGTCTAGACAACCAAAGAAGGTGTCAACCTCTTCATTATCAGCTTTAAGAAATTTTGCAGCAACAAGTAACTTCTTGTCAGGAACCCCATGTTTCTCAAGTTCATCAAAAATTTCAGTGGCCGAATAAATCCTCGTATGTGTCGCGTGTAGAGCTCGTGCAATTTCAGCCATGGATTCATTCACATTCTTCAATCCCTTGTGAATTGCATTTGTTGAGTTTTACCTTTCGCATCTTCAAAATTTCTGTCTTCAAGTTTTCTCTTAACATTTAATTTGGACGAAGCCTTCTTCACTGTTTTGTTAGTAAATGATGCACCATTGGAATTTCCTAGTTGAGGAGAAGTATGTGGGTCTTCCAAATTTTCTAAGATCACCACATTTTCAGCTTGAAGCTGGTCCACCTCATCAATTGTGTTGGCATCTTTCCATTGACGGAGTCTCTCTTTTGCTGTCCTTGCCTTCATCCCGGTTGCTCGATCTTTTTCATAAATGTCACGAAGAAGCTCTACATTTGGAATTTCTTTGTCCCAGACACGCTTCATTTTTTGTTTTGCCTAAGCCCAAAGAAACAAAAATGTCACAAGAAGTTATAAAATGCTGATCTGGTACCATACCTGGTATAATTTGTTGGTATGGTACAGTTTTCTGGTCTGGTACAGTATCCAGTACCTTTTCTCCTCTACTGGTTCTACAGTTTCATATTTTTATAAAAACATAAAGATGCATGAAATATACTACGTATACCTTAATGAGCTCATTCTTTAAGATGATATCTTGTACCATGGTAAGAAGTAATAAAAGAGGGTGTTAACATATATCCAGCATCAGCTAGATAGTATCTACATGCATAAGAGAAAAAAAAAAAAAAACACAAAAGTCATACTTAGTACTCTTATGCTAAGTAACTATGTCAAGTTGAAATTATTATTACAAAATTTATTACCTCGAGGTATCTTTAATCTATCTACTCGATTTTAAGGCATCCTCAAGTATCTTGAGTCATGTGCTGAACCCTCCCAGCCTGCGAAAACATATGTAAATTTTAGATCAAAAGTACACACTACTAAAACGTTTGTGTAGGAAACTGCTTTCTACTTATATATGTCCTTGCACCATCACCTCTAATTTTTACACGCATATGAGTTCCATCAATTGCTCCAACGCATTTCGGAAAAAACATATATATGCACATAACCTAATCAATATATGATAACAAATTTATTACTTTTGTATAAAAAAAATATAATGTCATACCTCAAAATATGGGGAAAATTTTTCTTCTTTGATCAAAATCTCGTTCGGGATTGGACCAATCATCTGTCGGTTGAACTAAAAATCTATCTTCAAGTGATATTAATGCCTAAGTACATTGTGGAAATGGCAACTAATGGTTCAAGCGATCGTCTGAAGAAAAACCTAATTGTGTGGTTCCTTACATTTTTGAGACAAAACATGCAAAAATTTTGCCACTTGTTCCTCGACACAACTGTATTGATTATCTCTAAGATGACCAGTGCTTCGAAGAATAAAACACATTCTCTGAAAAGCATGCAAGCCTCATGCGTATGATATCACGTGAGTCTCAAGGTTGTTTAAGTCGTTCATCAACTGATCATATACTTTTTTCGTTCAAAATTAGCCTCAATAAATTGGCTTCTGAAATCTTATTATTGTAGTACTCAACAAGAATAAAAAAATTCAAATATGCGACATATGCTGTGAAAGCCGCTATAAGAATAGTTTTATCTTCAAAATCATTCATCTTTTTTTTCCTAAAATCACAACATATCATACATGGTAACATTGATTAAATGGTGTTTTCCTAACTAAAACTAATTTAACTTCTGACTAACCTAGATACATTATTTAGGTTAATATTAGGTTAACTTGCTAAAATTGATTAATAAAATTGACTAATCCATATACATTTTTGCTAATTTAACTTGCTAAAATTGATATATCAAATGTATTAGGTTAATTTTGGAGGTTAAGATGAGCCTAGTAGAGTAAGAATTCACAAAATATAGTAAGTACAATTTTTAACAAAATCTCACTCCAAATTATTGAAATCTTCTTCAATAAAAGCTTGCCTCTTGGGTATCGCTAATTAAGGAATCAATGAATCGCTAATTGCCAAGACTCTCTTCTTCGCTGGAACTTGCCTCTTCGCTTTATAGAGTTCGAAGAGACCAAATGAGTTTAGGAGCGAAATATCAAGAGGAAGAGGAAGGGTATCGCTGGAAATAAAATACTGTCAAAATTTTGGCAAATGAACTCCCGCCGAATCTCTTGTTTTTCATGGGAAAATTTTGGGCAAAAATTTCCCTTCAAATCGCATCAAAGAAATCATTTCCCGTCGCTCACAGCGTTCCGATTTGAAAATTTCAAAATACGTCAATTCTATTCTTATTTAACGAGAAAGTGTTGGTTCCGATCATAGTGTTAGACTTTCAACATTTTTATTAATATCCAAAGTTTAATAGAATTAATTAATATACCAGATCCCTGAGGTATTTATAAAAATATCCATACCGGCCATTTTTTGGCCGGGTATACAATTTAATTCAACTACCGGCCAGAAAATGGCCGGTACATTTAATTTTTTTTGGCTATTTTAGGGTTTATTGTAGTATTTTCTGTTTAGATTTTATGTTGTAATATTTTTGTTGTTGTTGTAGTATTTTCTCTTTAGCATAATCATGATAATTTATTTTATTTTTGTATAATTAGCATAACTTAGTTTAATTTAGCATATTCTTGATGATTTTATTTTATTTTAGTACAATTTCCATTAATCTAAATTAGTATAACTTCTGATAATTTATTTTATTTTAGCGTAATTTTGCGTAATTTTGCGTAAGTTAGTGACAAAAAAAGATCTAAAAAAATATAAAGTTAGTACCATAAAAGCACACATAAAAAAGAACCGAAATATAAGATAATCCAAACATAAAAACCCAAACATAGTATACCAAATATAAGTAGTACAAACAATCACCGCCACGGATCGGGGGGACCATCGCCTCAGCTGGTACTCCGGCGTTCGCTCGAACAGGCCAGACACTCTCTCTCGATGTAATGACATCAGCCTCGGCCTCGCTGTGTATCTGCTCGACGGTATCCCAGACTGGGTTATACGTCGGCCTAGAGACTGGCAGGGTTTACAGAAGATGGATGCAGCGAACTCAGTCCCAAAGTCAGGCTGAGTCTGGGACTAAAAATACGTACCTCATGAGAAGCCAGTGAGACTCGGTGCTCACCGTGGGGCATCAATAGGAGAGGACTGAAATGCTCTGTGCTGCCAGTCTCGATCGGCTCGTCAACTACAGGTGGTGCTGGACAAGTCCTAAGCCGTCCTCTAGCCATCCTAATGTCAAAATAAAATTATGTTAACTTACGCTAAGTAAACCCTAAACCCTCAATTTCGGTAATAAATAACCTAATTTCGGTAAAAAATATGCTAAAATTAGGCCAAATAGGCTTAATTATGCTAAAACATGCTAAAATAGGGCAAATGCTGTAAAATAACCTAAAATATGCTAAAATAGGCCAAAATATGCTTAATTATGCCTAAAACATGCTAAAATAGGCCAATTGCGGTTAAAATATCGCTAAAGATATGCTACAATAGCCTAATTTCGGTAAATATGCTCAAATGGTCTAATTATCCTAATTATGCTAAATTGCACTAAATTATGCTTAATTATCCTAATTATGATAAAAAATGCTAAGATATGCTAAATTATGGTCAACTATGCTAATTATACTAAATTACAATAAATTACCCTAAACCATAAATCCTAAACCCTAAATTTGGCTAATTACTCTAAATTATACTAAATTTAATAATTAAAAGTAACTACAACGGATTTAACACTAATTACAACTAAATTATTCTAATTTTTGTACATTACTAACAAATCCTAACATTTTACAACCATTTTGCACTAAAAATAAATTTTTAAAAAATTAGAGGAACTTACTTGCAAATTTAGAAAGAGATGGAGAAATATGGGAGAAAGAGCTCAACTGAGAAGAGATATTGTAAAATTTGATGAAATCAATAGTGAGAAATTCGGCCAACCCTCCACACATATATATAGCAAAGGAGGAGGGATCAAGTTACAACAAATTTTTTTTTGATGGTTGACGACAAAATGTCGTCAACAATTATATTGATATAAGAAAATGGAAAGGTTTATTTACATAAGTTAAAATTAGAAAGCATAATCAAAAATGAAAAAAATGCAAGGACCACTTTGCTTACACTCTTAAGCGTAACAAACGTGCATCCCGTAAACCTATGAACTCTCTTGGAGAAAAGAAATAGAATATAAAAACTCAGAAATGAATTTTGAGTTACAACAAATTTGAGTTACAACAAAGTTACAACAACTATTTTTTTCATTTTCAAAGTCCAAATCGTCGATCCAAACCATTCACATGATCTCCACAATAAAATGTGCTTGCAGATCAAATTTTATATTTTTTGAATTTTTTTACTATTTATTAAGATGGGTGCAAAATTCAATGGTCTGAATATGACTATTTTTGTAAAATACTTGTTGTAACTCAAATTTGTTGTAACTTGATCCCTCCTCATAGCAAAGGGTATTGGCCATTTTCTGGCCGGTAATAAATTAAACAGGGTACCGACTATTTTCCTGGCCAGGAATTGGATTAAATTGGATTACCGGCCAAAAATGGCCGGTAATGGTATTTTATAAATACTCAGGGGATCTGGATAATTAATTAATTTCTATTTAACTTTGGATATCAATAAAAATGTCGGTATAGACTTCTACTTATCTGGAAAATTCAGTATATTCAATTTAATTCCGGTCAAAATATAAAAGTTTTGTAACGGAATTTCGAAATAAATGTTGGTGGTGATTTAATTAGTTATTCTAGCTTGGTTATATTTTGACATTACAAATACATATTAGGTAATGTATTAAGTATTTAAGGAATAATGAGAGTCTGTATGGAATAAAATAAATTGAATTAATGTGAGGTAAGTATATATAGTTGACTGGTTTAGTATAGTCGATGTGAGTGCAAGAGGAGGGAAACCTTTGTTTTTATTTTTTTTTATACGTAGACTAACATTAATGCTGTATGCATGGTCGAAGCAAAAGATATGTATTTTTTCTATACAAGTGTTAAATATTACAGCTACCGCAGCAGATTTGTACTACAACAACGATGCTATCCGTATAAACACCTGAGGGAACTGGTCTTTTAGGCCAAGTCATGAAGCAACTGATCAGCGTCAATCAAGTTTCTGTAAGGTAGACCGTCTACATCTCCTAAAATAGTAAAATGACCATCTTGTCCTTCATCAAAGTTATCATCCCTAGAGAGAAGACTTTCTCGGTGAGGCGACTGCATCACTGCAATAGATGTCGGCTCATGACCGTTCTGCTGTAAACCAAGTGTAAGCGAGACCTTGCCGCCTCCACCAGCTGCATTGTGGGCCCCGGTGCTGACATTTGCAGTTGAGGAGTAGTAGCCTTGTATTGGCTTTTGGTCAACAGCATGGATTTGGTAATTAGATTCTGGGTTTTGGTCATCTTGAATCTTAGTTTCTTCTTTGTACATCTCCTCTATCATTGGCTTCCAAAGCCTAACTCTTGCGTTTATGAACCAATTAGACACCTGTAAAATTCAATCAATTGTTTCGTCATGCTTCCATTTTGCTGATTTGCAGCACTGAACTACTCATTCGTTGTCAAATGGGAAAGTAATAAGCAAGAAAATAGAATAAATAATCTCCTGTTCTTCAAAATTTCTTCTCTTAAATTTTGAATTATTAGAGCAAGTGGTCCTATGTTCCAAACTTGCGACGCTTATAGGCTCATTAATATTTTTTGGAAAATATTTTGCTCTTCATGGAAATATTGCTTGAGCTTGTCCAAATCATTAGCAATGCTAGTGGTTGGTTTATTTAGCAAGCGTGGACCATACTAGCTTTTTTTT
>JAJGRW010000084.1:0-29713 GCA_025461045.1 Carex parvula | reverse complement strand
TAGAACCAAAATTTGGTCTAAGTGGGCAAATAACATACAACAACCCTCTGTGTGAGAGGTTGTGGGTTTGAAATCCTTCATTAATGGGCGCCGTTTCACAAAGATAAATGTTATGATTCCTTTGGAAAAGTCACTCATGGACCGAGTCCAATTAGATCATCCTACACTGGGCCCTCTAATCATCTTATGTTCGTATGAGAAAATTTGGAGTGTCCAATTTTTGTTGTCATATGTGCCATGAGGTCACAGGTTGTGTGGATTTCCTAAGGCTATCATCAATTGTGAGAAGCAGAGTCCAATCAGGAGACAATCGCCTAACTGATATCCTGAGGCCCAGAATGTCAGCCTGGCTACTAAACCCCTCCCTCATTCTCATTGAGCAACAACCCAATCGGCCCTCTGGCCATAAGAGGAACTTTACACAGGTGACCCAATCCAATCCCCTTTACCCTGGATCTGGCTCAGCTGAGACCCTTTTCCAATGGGCCCCTGATAACTCAGATGAGATGGATTTTCAGACCTCCCCAAACAGTTTGCTGATTAAAAGGCCGAGGCCGACGGGCCATAATTCGTCGGCACTTGATATATGAAGATAATGTCGTGGAATTATCGGGATAGTGGAGGCATGACAATTCACACGTTAAAACGCTACCTTCACTGCACAAAGGCAAGCATTGCGTTCATATCTGAAACTCGTTGTGGATTAGAAAAGGCAAAACAAAGAATTGATCAATTGTCTTTGTCCAATTATGCGGTGGTACCATCGAGAGGGCAAGTATGGTGGACTTTAGTTATTGTGGAGTACGGATGTTAGAGTTACAATTCGGGTACAAAACATAAGCATGATTATCGGGAAAAGTGGTCGAGCATTTGGGGGCCGAACCTTGGCTGTTCGTTGCGCTGTATGGGGATTCGAGTAGGGCAACCAACCCCCACATATGGGAAACAATCCGGGGACATATGGCCTGCTATGATAAACCGGCTTGTGTACTTGGGGATTTCAATTCGATTGTTTCAAATATGGAGAAGTGGGGAGGAAGTAGTAGGCTGAGCTCCTTTAACATGGCTTTTCCGAGATGGATTAGAAGTGTGAGTCTTATCGATCTTGGACACGAGGTCTGACGTACACGTGGTCGAACAACCAAGGGGGTCCGGTAAATATATCTCAAAGACTTGACAGGGATTTGACATCCCTATCTTGGACCGTTGGTCATCCCAAAGTAGCGGTGTTTCACCTACCTAGGTTCAATAGCGACCATCTCTCCGGTGTTGCTAAGAACAAACACAGCCTCGATCCAAGGCAAGGTGAATTTCAAAACTGAAGGCTGGTGGCTCATACGAGACAATTTCAGAGATTTTTGTCAAGAAACAGTAGGTGGCGCTGGTCTTGAGTGGTCGGCTATGAGGAAGGGTTTTATAAAGAGTGTTAAAGAATGGCAAGGATTGAATGCCAAACCAAATGACATGCTGAAAGAACTAAAACAGAAGATGCTCCAACTAAACTCACAACCGCCTGATCAACAATCCTTGCAACTAGAGAAGCAACTGAGGCAGGAACATGAGAAGTGCCTTCGGATGCAAGAATATTTTTAGCACCAACGATCACGTGTTAAGTGGGATTTGTTTGGTGATAACAACTGATGTCTCGTTATTTGACCTATAATTCCTGACCAATTTCTGTACCAAAACCTGTGCCTAAAACTGTCAAATTGTGTTTATTTCATTGAATATCTCTAGAATGTGGTACTGCTGTGCATTTGTTCTTACTTTGCAGAAAACGGGCGAAACCGAGGAAGAATCTAGAATTCAAAGGTTTATACACGGTCAGTGTACCTTCTTATGCAGACCGTACAACCCTCTGCCTGACCACAGACACGACCAGGACACCATCCATATGATGCTGAAATTTCAGCACCCAAACTTAAAACAGTCATAACTTTTGACTTGTAACTCCGTTTTGAGTGTATGACCACTTTTTGGAAAGCTTGCGAGAAGATCTACAATTGAGCCAAAGACACAGGAACGCAGGCCGCTGTCACATCCGATGCAGATCGCGTCAGACTTTTTTAGAAACAGAAGCAGAATTGGAAACAGAGGCTAATTGAAGGAAGGTCGGCCAGAAAAGCTATAAGACGGGATTTCTTGCACCTGAGAGCGGAGGCTAGAGCAGGAGGACAATTCCTAGGGTGAGGAGAGACGGCTGGTTGGGAGACGAAGAAGAGAGGAGTTGAACGAGAGTTTTGCGACGAATCTTCATCGTTCTTCTAGTTTTTCTATGAACTCCTTTATCTTTATTTGTTTTATTTGCTTTTTGACTATGTCTGAGTAGTTTATTTAGTTTCTAGGGTTACGATGTAGTCGGATACTCTGTTTTATGGCATTTGTTTGAATCTGTGTTGAATGTTTGTGAGTATTTGCTCGAGTACTATTTTAATTGCTTGTTGAAATTGTTTGAATGATTCTTGGTTTACTGTTAGATGTCTATAGCATCTTTTCTAGTATTTTGGCCTTGATGTTTCTTTCAACCAGACTAAGTATCTGAGGTAGGTTATCGAGCCGTGAGGTGAGATCCAATAGTAACTGAGAGGTGAAATTTTCATTTATCGAGAGATGGTGGATACCTTTAGTAAACGGGACAAATAACTTAGGTAGAATACCAAAAACGAGAGTTGAGGTTGAAAACCTAAGAAGGTGAAATTGTAATTCCGATACCAAGTTTATTAAACCAATAAACGAGAGTTGAGGTTTAGGAACATTAGGTACGATCAATGGAACCTTGCACCAAAGAACAACGCAGAAACAGACGGCTGCTGCATTCACTCGAGAGCCGTGCGGGCCGCGTATGAGAGTACGCGGTTCGCGTCTTCTATGCGGGCCGCGTATGAAAGTACGCGAGTCGCGTCTAGTGCCGAGAGGCAGAGTTGAAGATGAAATCGAAAACCCTGGAAATGCCTTTTAAAAATCAAATTTTACTTTCTGTCATTTTAATTATTATTATTGAACATAGGAAATTAAACAAACCAAATCAATCTTTTCCAACTTCTAGTACTTAATTAATTTAAGTATAGTCCAGTTTAGATTTGAACCGTCCTGTGGATCGATACCTGACTAAACTATACGATAGGATTGTGCACTTGCAGTCTTAGTCGGAAGTTAATTCAAGGTTTAAAAGGTACAGCTTGCTGTACAGAAACTTTGTGATACACTTTTGTGCGAACAACAACTCCAAGTTCTTTCATGCTACTGCGGTTACAAAAAACAGAAGGAATACAATTGCGTCCCTGTAACTGGCTGATGGGTCTTGGGTAAGTAATGAGAAATCAATCCGGCGGGTTTGTTTCTCATAGTAAAACAATATTCACCCTAACAGCAACTCATCGAGCGAATCAGATTTATTCTCAGGAACTACTGCATGGATTGCCGAAGATTCCTAAATATATGAGGGTACATATTTCTGTGGACTATACTGATCAAGAGATACACAAAACAATGATGTCATTAGGGGCCTATAAGACGTTGGGCCCAGATGGGTTTAGCGCTAAGCTAGTTCAAGACAACTGGCCGGCTTTTAAGGAGGTGGTGTTGGCTAAAGTTAAGGCTTTTTTCTCAACAGACCGAATCAAGTGTGATATCTCAAAATCCAATTTGGTCATAATACCAAAGGTGGATAATACGGCCCGAGTAGGAGACTTTAGGCCAATATCAGTTGCAATTTTCTTTATAAAGTGATATCCAAGTTACTGGCAGTTCGAATCCAACCATTCATTGCGCACTGTGTCTCACCATCCCAGAGTGCATTTGTTCCAGGAAGGGAGATAGCTAAAACGTTATTGTGTTAAGGGAAGTACTTCACTCCTTTAAGCTGAGTACTTACAAAAACAAGGAATTCTGCATGAAGGTCGATTTATCCAAAGCCTTTAATATGATGGATTGGGGTATTTACAAGAGATCCTCCCTCTCTATGGGTTTTCGGCAAAGCTAATAGACTGGATCATTGCTTACGTTACATCGGCAAAATATGTGGTGGTCATTAATGGCAGAGGATACTACTTCATAATGCCAAAATACAGCTTGAGACAGGGATGCTCACTTTCCCCGTATTTATTCATATTGGGGATGGATATTCTATCTTGAAGATTATCTGAGCAAGCATCTGATGGGAATCTGACAGGGGTTTGATTGGCAAACTTGGCTAAACCACTAACAAATTGTTTGTATGCAGATGATTTACTGATTTTTGGAGGGGCAAAGATAGAGGAGGCACAGAGGATAGGGCATACACTACGACAGTACTCACAGGTGCCGGGACAGCAGATTGGACCCCAGAGTGTCAAATTTGGTTCAGCAATCAAACCTCCAAGACGATGCAGCAACAAGTATCAGCAACCCTACACATTGGCCAGCAAAACAAGTCACCATTATACCTGGGGGCGCTAATAGCTCTCTCTGCCACCTCATACGACTTCTTAATTGATAGTCTCTGCTAAGCTGCAGTCTTGGAAGGGAGCGATGCTGTCACAGGCAGGATGACTAATCATGATTAAATCAGTCCTCCAAGCCCTCGCGGTCTATTTCATGTCCACAAGTACCATCCAAAGCAGGTAATTGACAAATTAACAAGGATAACTTGGGCTTTCTTTTGGGGAAAAACCGATCGGGGAAGGTATATGGCGTTTATAGCTTGGAAAAAGATAATGGCTTCTATCAAATTTGGGGGTTTGGGGTTGAGAGACTTGGGTACCATGAACGATGCTCTGTTCCTATGGAAATATAAGGCAAAACCGGAGGCTATGTGGGCCCAACTGCTGTGAGCAAAGTAGTTGCCCAATAGTTGCCTCTGGACATCGAAGAGATGGCACCAATGTAGTGTATTTTGGAGGAATATTCTCAGACTGAGGGAAGAGCTAATACCGCTGCTGACTTGGAAGATTGGGGATGGAGGCAGATGTCGAGTTTTTCAATAACCATGGCATGAGGGAGCCATGTTGCATTTACCGCAAAATCAGGAGCAAAAGAATTTGCTGGTTAAAGACATGGTGGACGGTTCTACTAAGAGCTGGGATATAAACAAACTTATCCAGGCTTTTGGTTTTCAGGCCACAATCACCATAATCACCTCAGTGAAACCCCCAAATCCAGGTGCATGGATTGCTAAGCTGATTTTTCTCCCTTCCAAAATGGGGGGCTGCTCTATAAAAAAGGCATATCAAGCCCTGACTAATGCTAGGCAGCGGGTTAGCGGATCCCCAAACCCAATTTGGGATCCGATATGGAAGAAGGGGAAGATCCTACCTCGAGTATGGATTTTCTTGTGGAAGCTCATGCACTCGGGGTTACCGTTAAGTGCTATCATGTCCAGAAGGCTAGGAAAAGGGGATTCTGTGTGTGCTACTTGTGGGGGGAGACGAGGAGAACATCGCTAATTTCCTGCTGCTATGTCCATTTGCTAGGATATGCTGGTTCCAAAGTCCACTTGCTTTAAAGACAGAGGGGTTCTCAAACTGTCGATATTTCCTTGAGTTTCTGAATAGTGAGGTGGATGATGAGCAATGGACAATAATGACAAATGTTATATGGACTTTGTGGCGATGTAGAAATGGGATGGTGTATGGGGCACAAAAACCGACCATAGACACCTTTAGAGCATGCTTCAGACAGATCTCGACAGAATTGATGATTGCTGGCTCTAAGGCCTGCAAGGGGGATAAGATCAGCAGTTTCAGCAAGCGCATGAAGAGGAGGAGCATGTGGCCTACGTGGATGGTTCATGGAGTAGCGGATAAAATGCAGGGCTGGGGTACATCCTCAAGCAGAGACACAAACTATTGGCATTCAGATTCTCCGTAGCACAAGCATGTTGCCCACTACATGCTGAGGCACTGGCGTTAAGAGAAGCCTTGCTCAAGGTGAGGGCTATGGGGATCAACAGATGCGCCTTATACTTTTATTGCCAAGTCCTTGTCTCAAGCTGCTCTAACCCAAATCCCCCTATAAATGTTGAATGGAAGGCTTATCAAGAGATTCATGAGGTCTGGCAAATGATGAAAGAGAATAGAGGGTTCAGATGTATACACATACAGAGGAGTCTCAATGACGAGGCTGATACTCTCGCAAACAAGGGTAGAATAGATAAATGGGATGTAACATGGCACACTTACCCTTTTTTCTCTTTACATGATTAGTGGGTTACTTTGGGTTTTCACAATAATCCAAGGACAATGTAACTTGTAACATATTCTGTTGGTAATGAAAATGCCTATGGGCGCAATCTTTCAAAAAAAAAAATGAAAGTTGGTAGACTAGACCTTAACTTTTTTATGTAAAAAACACATTTGAATTTTTTACTATTTTTTCTTTATTTGAATCATTTTTTATGAACTTTATTTGTTTTATTCAATCACACACACACATTTTAAATATTAAATAATGATTTCTCACAATTACTTCCGTAATACAACCGAATATTTATTTAAGTACATTCTCAATGTATTTCGATGGACATGAGTTCTCGTAAATTAATTTGTGATTCCTATGCTCGTAAAATACCATCCCGCATAATACTATGACAACTGACAATGACATGCCCTTATTCCATAACAACCTTAACATCATCTGCCGCTGCAATAGTTTTAGATCGATTAGCTTTTACACTTGGCAAGTGACGTGATGTAAAAATAAATTCAGTAGAAGTTTATTTTTTAATTCTAAAATGTTAGTATTTTGAAAGTATAATGAAGTAAATGCAGTAATTATATCAAGTACTGTTGATTTAAAAGTCTAACTTACCTCGTGTATTATATTAGAAAGGTGAAGCAATAAGAAGAAAAAAAGTAATTCATTTTTGATAGTTGGTACTTAAGGTTTTAAGAATCAAGTTATTAATTAATTTAATTTTGCCTAAACTAGAAACTCAGATTTAAAACATCTTAATGCATCTTGCGTTAATCATTGTTGGTAAATGTAGATTGCTCCAAGGTGTTATTTTTTTTAGCAGATTCAAGGTCTTAAACTAATTTTGCTTATGAAACGAAAGAAAAATGCTTTATTACAATTAGTTAATTGTTTCACCAATTGAGTTTCTCGATAGCAATTTCAAGAGATGTAGGTCATGTTTGATTATGAAGTAAAGTTAATAAATATAAAATATATTTTTTATTTTACTATTTATATTTTGCATCTTGTTTGGTAGTATAAATTATTGCTTAAATTAATCTTTTAAAGTAAGATATTAAAAAATGAACTTTTGTCTATGACAGTGGGGCCTATAGGTATAATAAATGTGAAGTAAGTTAATTTACGGTGAAGTAATTTATTTCGGATTAACTCATATTTTACTCTTATTTTAATTCTTGTATGACGGCTTAAGTGTGAAGTAAAATATTTACTCCACCTCTTACTTCACAATCAAACATGACCGTAAATAGTAAGCGTAGACAACTTTTTATTCATTTAAGCCGTAATATCAGTATGTATTATTGTAAATTTAAAAATAGTTAATACGAAAAATTTAAAGTATTGGAATTGAAGGACGGTTTGACAGTCACATTGTCACAATAAACCTTTTATAAAAAGGTCCCTATACTTGCCACTCGCTGTATAATCAAAAGATGGGACAAAGTCAAAAAGAGAAAAGATTTACTGAATAATATCCTAAGCTCCGTGCAAAAGAAAAATTGTACCAAATCAACAATATCTACTTCAATGAAAATGAACTATAGCAAAATATATAATTTGATTAACTAATTTCATGAATATTATTATAGTGTATGTTACGTTAGATGTCAAATCATTAAAGATTGAAAAGAAACAAAATGGGAGCAGATATGCGTGTCACTTATAACGCGGAGCTGGAAATATTTTGTCGGTACAACTTGTTTGTCTTGGGATCTATGGCTTGTTACGGTCACATGGCATCTCTTCCTTTTGCCCCATAATTCCTAGGCAAAAGCTTGACACAAACTTGGCTCTTACTACTAATTAATCTACCATAAAATGACAACTACAACAGACATATTTAGCCGACATTTTTATTAATATCCAACATAAATAAAAATTATCAAATGTACTCAGGTTTTCTGGGTATTTTTAAAAATGTCCAAACCGGTCAAAAAATGACCGGTTAATTAGAACCGGCCAGTTTTTGGCCGGTTTGTTATATTTTTTTTTTTTCTATAAATACCCCATTTCTCTCTCCTCCCTCTCATAACTCACTCAAATCACCAGAAGAGAAAAAAAAAGAGAAGAAGAGAAAGAGAATGCGATTTCTGAGACGAAAAGGCGATTTCAGAGGCAATTTTCCGGTAATATATATATTTTTTTAATTTTTTTAATTTTTTTTAATTTTTTTCAGCAAACTTATATATTTTTTCTTAATTTAGTAACCTGACAACTGTTTACCATTTACCAAAATGTAGTTTGTTGGTCATGTCCATGATTGTTTCATTACACTGTGGTGGAAAGTTTTTGACTAATACATGTGGGGTTTATTACTCCAAAGAGGCAATTAATTCATTCATGGTTGATGATGATACCTCAATTTGAGACTTGAAGTCTATGATTTACGAATGCACTAGTTATGACCCTGAAATGTGGAACTTAGAATTGGCAACCCGAGTGAACTCTGGAACACTCCCAACCTATACCAGAGTGACGATATTAAGTGATGCTGCATGGGGAGGCATGTAAGGGCTGTTAAAGGCCAATGAAAATTTTATCATGAAAATCTACGCCAGGAGAGTTTGGATAGAGTCTGGGGTTGGAAGTTCTGGCCAAAATTCGGTTGCGCCAAATTATGAACCACAACCAGAATCATACACTTTCATGGCTCCTTTACTCCTACCTGACCCAGAACCACACAGTAACTTCACTCCACCAGCCCCCCAACCACGACCTCATACAAGAGTCCCGCCTAGGCCCGTGCATGTGTCTCATGTGCCTATGGCGCCTTTATCATTACCTGAACCATCACCTCATCCCAGACCGGCACCAGTAGATAACAAAACTGGGTTGGATTTTGAAAATATTAACGCAATTCCAGAGGAAGATATACAAACTGGGGATGAATTTGAGGGAGGGAAATGAGAATCTGATCACCTGGAGGGTTGTGATGAAGATGGTCCAGTGCCCATTCGTAGAGAATATGGGAATATGCCGCTTAGTGGCCGGACTGATACGCACTCGTTCGCAGACTTCAATGATATATTTGCTTTTAAAGAAGCAGATGTTACAACATATGGTTTGTTGAGCAGCGGCAGCGAGCCATGGATTTAGCCAATGCAAATAAGCAATTTTCGGAACAGGTAGAGCTCAAGCTAAAAAAAAAGCTCAAAAAACGGTGGATCAAAGCTGCATCCATGAATTTAGTACCATATACACATGGCCAAGGTCAGTACCAAGTTTCATCCCAAAATGAGTACGTTCCAGTCACCCGCGGCTCCAATAGAACTATGGACATTATTCGTAGGGAGTTCAAGTACGTTGTGACACGCGGGCCTGACAACAAAATGAAATGTACATGCAGAGGTATCCAATTAACATATATTCTGTGTGTTTATGTCTTAGCGGTTTGTTGTGAACGAAACTGGAGCGAGAACCAATTTGTTGCAGACTACTATAGTGTCGCCTATCTTGAAAGTACTTGGAATGGGGTGTTTGTTCCTTATGGCAATATGGAGGAATGACCAGTTTGCGATTCTCCAAGAATTCTTCCTAGCAAGGCTTGGATTAGTGTTGGAGGAGAAAACACATCTGTCATGTAATGACCATGGACGAAATACAAGGTAGGCGAAAGTGGCATCAGGCTCGCCGTTCCACTTCTGACAGGAATAGAAGAGGTTTGTATCTTTCATTAAAAATTATAATTCATTCCAATTTTGACTAACTTACTAAGTAACAAATGCAATGCAGATGCCATAAACGCAGCAAATGCAGCAGAAAATGAGGGAGTTATCGCAGAGGCATCTAAGTCACAAGGGTCACGGCGAAACACAGCTACAAGCCGTTTAGATGCATTTGCTATGTATGTAGAGGCAATGAGAGAGGCATTTGCCATGGGAGGAGAGGCGGTTGGTGTGCAATGAGAGTCATCTGGTAGCCAACCAAGGAGGTCAACTGGTAGGCGTACAAGGGCATCTAGAAGCCAAGCAGGGGCATCTGGTAGGCCATCTTCTGGAAATGGTCTGTGGTTCAGAATTAATTTAGGTGTAGTGGGTGATTTAAATTAAGTTGTATGCATGTTGAACTTATTTAATTAGTTGCAGCTTTGAGAACTATTTTATTTGCAATTTGTGTGAACTTATTTGTATGGTTCGAACTACTTTATGTAGACTAAGTTATGAGTAAGTTGAATGTCAGTTTTTAAAACTTTACTGTTTTTTTCATATTAAAAAATTAATTCTGGGATTTTTAATATATGAACTTCCAAAATACATTAAGATTCATTTACAATGTTACATCCAGCCTACAACAGAAAAATTAAATTGGTAAAATTAAATCTCCGGTACAACATAGTAAAAGCCTAATTCATCAAACTTAAAACCCTAATTCATCAAACTAGTAATCCTACTCTTTAGTAGGTGGCTCTGGATGACTGACAGCAGACAAAGTGCTAGCCTTACCAGTATAAATACACGAAACAAACTCATTGTCCGATGTTGGAGGCTCTGGATCAACCTTATTTTTTTTAAACTGTAATAATAGGGGGTTTTCACAAAGTCATCGTCTAAAATTTCAAACCGAATAGGCCGTCTAAGAAATTCCTCCATCAGACATACTTGACAGTTCTTTTTATCACTAAAGCATACTTGATAGTTCTTTTTTTGTCCCTCATTTCTACCTTGACCACTAATTGACCCTCATCTCGCTACACCATGATTGGATGACCTACCTTGGTTGATACTGTTCATCTTTTCGCCCCCGGAAATCACGTCAAATTTCACCCTTTTTGCCTCCGAAATCGCCCTTATCTTTCTCTCTTTCTCTTCTGGTGAGTTTGAGTGAGTTGTGAGTGGTAGGAGAGAGAAACGGGTATTTATAGGGTAAACAGAAAAAAGAAACATCCTGACCGGTCATTTTTTGGCCGGTCCTAATTAAAATTCCAACTGGCCATTTCTGGCCGGTTTGAATATTTTTAAAAAAGCCCAGAAAACCTGAATACATTTGATAATTTTTATTTTATATTGGATATTAATAAAAATGTCGGCATATTTAGATGCCATATATTTTCTGTATTAAGAATACTCCAAAAACAAACAATAAACAATAATAAACTTCCATGTAAAAATTATAAGTCTCATGAAACCAGCTGTCCCCATTAGTTTAACAAACTGGGAAGTATACACGGAAGTTGAGGGGGACATGTATACTTGAAAATAACAGTACTCAAGAATTTTTAATTTTGGGGACAGTTAAAGTGGGGAACAAATTTTAATTTTATATTTTTGATACACCAACTTACAACATTTTTATCTAACAATGTGCTACAAATAAGAACGATACCAAAAGCCACTTTTAAATTTTTAATCACCAGATTTGGTATAGCTGTTGTTGATCTATGAAGACTAGTTTGACCATACACCTCAGACCAATTTGGACTTTTTAGACTTGGAATTTCCAAATATTATATTTTAGTTTCATGTAAAACATTTTACCTTCGTCATAAGAGCATCTCCATTCTTAATATTATTAGAGTTTATAATTTAATATGACAGTTTCTATTTCAATTTCACAAATATATTTGAGTTTTTTTTATTTAAAATCTATGCAGGAAATAGAGGTACAAATGGATTGGATACGGATCGGATAGTGGTAAAATCATATCCGTATCCGTTTTTATTTTTCGGATACGGATACAGATACGGATCGGATATTAAATGGATACAGATACGGTTCGGATATTAAACGGATACATATACATATCGGATATTACACGGATACAGATACGAATATAAATATTTTCAAATAAAAAATATTTAATAAACATAATTATTGTCAGTCTCTCAAATAATAATCACACTATCATCTCCATATGTTATTGTTTAATTTTTGTTTACTAGAATCATGTTTATACTAATTCATGTACATAATTATAATAATCAACGTAAGAAACAAAATTTCTTACGGTGCTAAAATCTTTTACAGTTGAAGGCTTAAAGCACCGGTATTTCATATTTACTTTTTGGAATTGCAGGTTCAAATGTCAGCTTTTAGTATATTTGGAAAATCAATGTAATTGGTATAAGGAGGATAAAATGAATACAAATTGACAACAGCTGTTTGCATTTAATACCGTGGTGAGAGAAGGTAACAAAAGGAATAAAGTAGACAAATTAGTAGTGGGTTTTGCGGAGCAGAGGGCTTAACGGATATCCAAAATTTAAAAATTTACGGATACGGATAATTATCTATATCTGTATCCGTATCCACTTTTGAAATTAAAACTGTATTCGTATCCGCTTCTGAAGTCAAAACCGTACCCGTATCTGTATCCACATAATTTATATTTGTATCTGCATCTGTATCTGCAAATTATCCGTATCTAAATATCCGAATCTGCAAAATTTCGGATACGGATCTGGATCCGGACAGATAATATCCGATCTGTTTGCACCCCTAGCAGGAAAGTTTCTTATTAAGAAATTGTTTATAAATTCCATGCTGACGAAATCATTGGCTAAAGTTTCTTTAATCATTAATGTGATCTTAATAGAAACTCTAATTTAATTTCAGAAATGTAGAGGTCTATAAATTAGAAAAGACTTAATTTCTATTTAGTAGTTAACAGTTATTTAAAAATCAATTAGAGTTGCTGTAATGAAAATGTTCTAAGGCCTTACAATTTGAAAATTTGAAAATATTCATCACAACTATTAATTCAGTTGTAGGTTCGAAATTAAGTACATATCACTGTAGATATTTAAGTTAAGAATTTTCATCCCATCTGATGCTAATTAAACAAAAGACGTTTGAAGTGCAAACTAAACCTAAAAAAAGAAAGATGAGAGTTCAAATACTTTCTATTTTTGTGTCTCCATCATATTTCTAATTTTTAATTTTTTAATAACTTTTTTTAAAATTTATATATAAGTTAAACTGTTAGATATAATTTATATTATTTTCTCAACATGCACAAAAAAATTATCACTTTTAATTTTGATTTTATAGGAATTAATAAGTTGAAAAAATCAACGTCCAAAATTTATCTACATCGGTGTATTTTGCAAGCTCTTGATACTAGTCAAAACAAAATCGAAACCTCATAATCTTTTACGTGTGCATAGAGAAAATGACATAGATCATATCTAACGGTTTTATTTGAATATTTTAAGTTATTATAGTTCAAAAATAGAAGACAAAACAAAGTAACAAATAATCAAGACATTTAAACTCTCCTCCGACGGAACAAAAAGCAAAGGAATTACTGTATTGTTCTCATAGCATCCCAAACTGGCGTGTTGTAGGTGGATGGTTATAGTGCTGATATATATACACTGTAACCCTGGTAACTGGTATGTGGTGCTTAGGGTAGGTGGGGTGTTCAGTATGGGTCCGAAATTTTTATTAATATCCTCCTAAAAACATAAATAAAAAAATTTATTAGGACCGCAATGATAAATGGCGGCCCCCATTTGTCGTTGCGGCCCCCTTTACTAGAGCTGCAACGACAAATGACGGTCCTGGTGCTATATGTAAGGTCCGTAGGAGAGAGAATCACAATTTTCTAATTCACGTCAAATCCTTTTGAGCTCAGTAAGTTTTCTCTTATTTTCTTGTTTCAATTTTTAATTTAGTAGTAATTTAGATAGGTTTAGTAATTAGGTTTAGGGTTTAGGATTTAGGTCTAGGGTTTAGGATTAAGGTTTAGAATTTACAGTTTATTGTTTAGGACCAAAATTTAATTAGACTAGTACCAAAATTAACTGAATTAGTACCAAAATTAAATTAAAAGTACCAAAATGTAATTAGATTTATTGTACCAAAATTAAATTAGCTTTACTGTATATTGTTTAGTATAAAATTAAATTAGATTTACTGTATATTGTTTAGTACCAAAATTAAATTAGATTAGTACCCAAATTTAATTATATTTAAGGTACTAATTAAATCTCAAATTTAACCAAAATTTGACCACTAGCAACATTAAATTAGATTTCGATCAAATAAATCCCGAATGTAACCGAAATTGTCCAAATAGTACCATATTTAAACAAAATTTTATCATATTTGACCAAAATTGTTACCAATATTAATTTTAAAAATTACCAAATATAACATGACATCATCTAGTAGAGATATACCATCTTCTAGTGGATCTATACCCACTCTCTACGATCTCTCCCAGTACGTTGACAGGGCCCGACCGATGTTCTTGGTATCCGGAGTCGCACAGACAGAGTCAGCGACTTTCTGTGCTACCCGAACAACGAGCACTCCATTCTAGAGGCAGCCATTGGGGTAAGTTTTAAACTAGAAATATTTTAAAAAAAATTTAATAACATCATTTTTTCTATGAATATTTAATGAAATGTATTTTTTTTTTAATTAAATGCAGAGTTTGAATGTGACTATGGTTCGTAAGAACCACATGTCGCTACCGTACTACTTGGCGTACGGAGGGACATTGCGTTCAATAGGGTTGTACTAGCTAGCCCAGATGAAGAATGAGGTACACGACGAGGGCCTGTGTGCCGGTCAGATACTGTGACTTATTTATTTTTATCGGACATTAGATGTTTTTTTCTATCTGGACAAACTCTGGTTATTTATGTTGTTAGTTATTTATTTTTTGTTGCTTTGTTATTTTTTGTTGTTGATTATATCATTATTTCTTCGTATACAAACGACATTTCAAACGAACGATATTTTACAAATAAACGACAGACTCAGAATTTTAATCCGACAAACAAACGATATTTTAAAAATAAACGACATATCCAATAAACAACATTTAAAACAAAATAACAATTATACATAATAACTAAAATATATAAAAAAAACAAATAAACAAAACAAATAAACAATTCTGTTAAAAAAAAGGGACCGCAACGATAAACGGCGGCTCCAATAGAGCTGCCATTTGTCGTTGCAGCTCGGATAAATATCGAATTCTCCTGCGTTTGTGTTTTTTTTTGTTTTTTGGAGGGTATTAATAAAAATTTCGGAGTATGGGCTCCTGTTTTTTTTGGGATATATAACAAACTGTTCACTAGCTTGTCAGAGAGGGTAATGAGGAGCTCTTTTGAGTTAGTCTGTGATGTATTCAACTAATTTACGTGCTCAACTTGCTTACTCGCCTGTGAACTTTTGCAACGGATCCCGTGCATCAAATACAGTACCTTCTTTTTTTAGAAAAATAAATAAATAAATCAAAAGCTATGCAAAGTTCACTGAAAAAGTGCTCTTATAGATACAAAGTTGCAGGACCTTTTTTTTCTGTGCTCTTTCCACATTATAATGCTGCACTCGAAAAAAATATGGGAAATAAATTTGCTGTATATCCTAAATTAAGAAAGGCAATTGATGTGATTAACATCATCTGATCTCAATTGAAAGGTTTTCAGTACAGATCAGCAGCTCAAGTAACTATGTATTATAATATAAATTTTTGATATCCATGTTCTCTCGCCCTCTCACATATCTGAATATTATTTGACAACTCCCAGTTTATCTGTGTCAGATATTTTAGGAGATATGAAAATTCGTATCATTGTCTTTCAATATATAAAACAACAGATTTTGTATGAAATTATCATTAAACCTCAAGAAAGAAGATGTTTTATAATCCATACCATGACATATGTGGTGCATCATATGATACAAATTATTTAGATACATCATACATGAGATATTTTGATAAACGTCGTTGATTTATAATTAAAAAAAACTAATTAGTTTGAATACCAAAAAACGGAGATATTTTAATTTGTGCTAAACTGTACCAAGAGATTTCATTTTTGATATAATATTGATCAATTTTCACAGTGAGTCCTAATCATCTACCGTGCATAGCTTCATTTTTAATTTTTCAAGATAAAATTTAATTCAACATTAAATTAAATATTTATGAACGAGTCTCGCACAAAAAAAAAAATCCATCCACGCTGGCACACTCCAGCACGTCTGAAAACAAAAATATGGTGCAACATGGGGTGCCACATGCGCATTATTGAAATTGTCTAGAGGCATCACTCCGTAGACCATAACTACCCTACAAATTGACCCTCCCGCAATCAGGCCATACATCTTCCTCCATCTCTTCTCTCAATATAATACACATCCATACCCATCTAATTCTAGCATAACATAACAAACCCTTCACTTGTATAAAAACATAAACCCCCTATCCCTCCATTTATCTCTCCAACTCTAAATCCCAATCAAAAATCTAGAATGGGGTTCCCTGTAGGCTACTCAGAGCTACCCAAGCTGTTGCTACACCTCCTTATACTCCTCTCTCACCTCCGCCGTCTTTCCACGTGGCTCCTTTCTATCCTCGGCTTAGAACCCTCCGCCCCGCTTTACTACCCCGATTTCGTCCCTTATTCCTTCCCCCACGAATCCGACGGTTCCGATGTTTTCACTAACCCTGATTACTACTCATCCTTCTCCCTTGATCTACTCAACGAACGCCTACCTGTTATGAGTTTTGCTGAGCTGGCGAGGGAGCTCGGTTGTGGGGTCCACCTGCCTGAGGGATGCGCTGTTTGTCTACACGATTTTGAGGGTCCTGCAGAGGTGAGGCGGCCAATCGGGTGTCGCCACGTGTTCCACCGTGGTTGCCTCGACCGCTGGGCCGCTCACGGTCGGCGCACTTGCCCCTTGTGTAGAGCTGCGCTCGTTCCTGATAAGTGCCACGTGGCCTAATTCCATTTGTGATGGTTGTTTGGATGAGTTCCTTTTGTTTGCTCTGGATTTCAGTGAAGGGGGTTAATTTTTTAATTTGGTCCCGAATTTTTGTTGGTGTTTTGAATTGGGCAAAATTTACACCAGTCCAGCCCAAATGACTAATACGAGCATTGGAGGGTTTACTTGTAAAAACGACAAATGTCGCCTTGACCTTGTCCGTTTTGGGCTGCACTGAAGCTGTTAGCCTGTTACTACATATGACAGTTTGGGGTGGAATTGCAAATACCAACATGGCGAGGTTTCTAATATCCACGAATAAAGGGTTATGAATGTAATATGCAAGTTTTATGAGAGCCCCAAGGGTTTGGGAGTAAAGAAAGAAAAGCAAGGGGACCACTTGTTTGTGTTCTTCCTCAAATTTTGGATTTGGAATGTTTGATTTGGAGGAAGTGCAGCTCGAAGAGCAAGCTCTCCAAATTTAAGTTTGAAATTAGCAAACTAGGAAAAGGTGTTGATTAGAGTACATACAAAAGGTTTAGTTTTATGGGTTGGGTTTGGTATTGATTTTTGTTTTCCTTTTCTTTTTGCTTATCTTCTCCTTTTTGAATTGTTCATATTATTAGTCGGTACTTAATTAGATTCTGGAAATTCTAGTGGGTATTCATAATGTTTCGAAATAATTTTGAGCCGTGGAGCCTGTTGATTCAAGGTATCGTTTTCATTTATTTATCTTTGGAAGAATTTTATGTATATATCTCAAAAACTTAGGAGATTACGTATTTCTCTCTAAATTTCATAATATCATATTTATTCTTTTAAACTTTGAATACTCACAAATTTATTAATTTATTGTCTTTTTCTATTATAACTCATTTTAAATTTCTAAAATATTCATTTTACACTAATTGAAAATAAAAAATATGTAATCTATTTAAGAAAAATACAGTCATATAATTAGTCGGTTTCTGAGGCAAATTGTTAATTTGTCAATTTCTGACGTATATACAATAATATTTATGTATATACTTGTGTATGCTAGTTGCTAATTAGAAGACTAACATTTTACTTAAATATGTTATATATATTTTTAGTTTTAATAATAGTAAAATGAGTGCTTTATAAATTTAAAATGAGTTTTTGTTAGAAAAGACAATAAAATGAGTAATTTGTGAATTATTGAAATCTATAAAGGTAAATATGTTATTACGAGGGGAAATACGTAATTTTGAATGTTTTGAGGGGTATACATGAAATTCAACTTTTTTTGGTAAAAATTGAAGATTAAGCCACCTAACTATTTAGGATTCTCTCATCTGAAATTTAAATCTGTGGTCTTTTACACGGAGAATAATTATCTTTGATCTAGTATTTGCCACTAGATCAAAGATAAAGATTGATTATCAAATTTTTTTTTTATCTTTTGTTTTTCTCCACCTTCCAAAAAGAATGAGAAAAATGTGCTCTAGTGCTACATGCCAAGTGGCCAACATCCCTATCTATTTGATATAAGATGCATTTTTTTAGAACGAGACTAAAAAAGATGCACGTGAAATGAACTAACTGGTTTTGGACTAAGCAAACCTGAACCACATATATTGCGTTCTTCGTTCTCATTTTTTTACGTGGAAGATGACCTGTACATTAAAACAAACACAAAACGACATCTGCCATCATCACATATTGTAACCGTTTAACCGGAGTCCGAATTTGCCGAGATTCCGTGAGGGATGCATGGCAGGATTCTGAAATTTCAAAATTAATCATTTAATTTTTCCATATACGGATCTTGAAAATGTTTTTGAAAAAGTAAATTTTCATATATGTATTTCGAGAAAGATCAACAGTTGAGATACGAATCACAGGATCCTGTAATTCCCCAAGAATCACAACAGATTTATTTTCGTCTAACCAAGGACTATATATACTGCACTTATTACACCTCTTATTTATTTTATTTTTTTTAATTGTAGCACCATGCCAAACATATGTTCCCAATATATAAATATAAACAGGATAACAAATATATCCAAAATATATAGATATAAATAGGGTAACACATAGAACGATCAATAATGAAATACTTTATTTCCGAAAGAACAATAAAAATAAAAAGAACGAACCTGGCCCATAAAACTGTGGCCTGGATCAGAACTGAATAACCAGACCCGGCCCAATAAATTGATGGCCTAGTTATCATCATGTGGCCCACGTGTGATGTGGCGGGTTGCACTGGCAGTCTGGCACGGACGCCCGGTACACACGTACACTCCCCCTTCTCTCCTCCTATCCAGTATCCACCGTTGCTGATTTTGTCTCTTTGCATTTTCGTTCACAAATCTATCACCGCAAAAACGAACAAAATTGACATTTTTCTCCTCTCCCCTCTCACCGTTCCTCCCTAGCCTTCCTACTAAGCCTTCCTTAGTAGGAAGGCTAATATATATATATTGAACATTACTCTAAGCTGAGAAAATAGAAAGTAATAAAAAAAAGATAACAATGGTTTGTTTATCTCCAGTGCGTCCATCACGAGCTCGGATCCGGTGCTGTGAAGACACGTTGGGTCGGCAGCACACCCGCAGGTGGAATCCCACTTCACCCGAGCTCCAATTCCCGGAATTACTTTATCGGGCTTCTATGCCCCTGCCTCCACCCCGGCCCCGCCGCATCATTTTGGTAATTGCTAATATTACAGAGAATGGTTAATTAATTGCTAAGAATATCTTAATGTCCCACTCCAGCCATCGCAACTATGGCCTGTAATAGTAACTTTTGCTACAAGACAAAATATTAATAATATTCAATTATAGTCCAGTATATTCCAAAAAAAATATATATAACTATGGGTTTTCATGTACCAGTATATTTCCAAAAAAAAAAAATGAAAAAGAAAAAGAAAAAATCAATAATATTCAACTATACTAGCTATAAACAAGCACGGTATTGGTATAATACTATTTGGATTTTGGATCACTATTACAACTAGTTTGAAAGTTTCTGCTGGTCGAATTTGGGGCAAGGATTTATTTATATTTTGTCATTTTCTGGTCTTCACATGTCATTATTTTGTTTTGTGTATTTCTATCAGTTTCTTGCCTAAATTAATGGTGCTGCAGGTACGTCATGGCCAGAGTGAGGGCAATGTGGACGAGGGGGCCTACACTCGTGTGCCCGACCCACGCATAGGCCTCACAAGCCAAGGATGGGAGGAGGCCGTGACTTGCGGTCAACGCATCCGGGAGCTTGTTTCGACAGGATCTGACGATTGGAAAGTTTATTTTTATGTTTCACCATACCGGAGAACGCTCGAGACTCTCAGAGGTCTTGGAAAGGCGTTTGAACCTGAGAGAATTGCTGGCGTAAGAGAAGAGCCACGCATTAGAGAGCAAGATTTTGGTGAGAAAATTTGTTTTCACATTTTTGGAAACTTTGTGTGTAAATATGAGTACTGTAATTATTTCATTTTCTCGTCGCTGTTACATATGCATAATAGGAAATTTCCAGGATAGGGAGAAAATGAGAGTAGAGAAAGCGACTCGGCGCCGGTATGGCCGGTTCTTCTACCGTTTTCCAAATGGTGAATCGGCTGCTGATGTCTACGACCGCATTACAGGTCCATCTCTAGACACTTTTGGATTAAAATTCTGTTTAATACCAATGCCATATTTGTCTGATCTCTCAAAACAACCTTAGAAATAAAAAAGAATAACAATTCATGTACAAATGAGGGTGCGGTAGTTTAATATACATCGAACACCCTTAAATGTATTTGTTATTCATGCAGTGTTACTCCTACAGGCTTCAGGGAAACTCTAAGAGCTGACATCGACATAGGCCGGTTCCAGCCGCCCGGCCAGAGAAGTCCTAACATGAATATTGTGTTGGTTTCTCATGGGCTGACACTTCGCGTCTTTTTGATGCGGTGGTACAAATGGACTGTGGAGCAATTTGAAGGCCTTAATAATTTTGACAATGGAGGGATGCTTGTTATGCAAACCGGAGATGGTGGGAGGTACTCTTATATGCCCTTTATGACTTAGTTTGTGCTGTCTATAGATTATTAATTTTACATATTTAGGTTAATTGTTAAATTGAATATAGATATAGTCTGCTCGTGCATCACACAGAAGAGGAGCTCGAAGCGTTTGGTCTGACTGACGATATGCTCAAAGATCAACTGTGGTACATTTTCTTCATTATATACATAATTTAAACCTTTTTTGGGGGCTATAATAAGTAAAAAATGCTACAATTTATTGAGGAATGACAGGAGAAGTGAAGTTTCTGAATTGTTAGCTGGAATTTCAGGCAAAAGACGGCAAAGCCGGGAGAGCTGAACTACAATTTCATGCGGGATGGACAATCCTTCTTTACACACTTTGTCTAGCAACATGTGTACTTTTTTTTTCTCTGTAGTTAGCTGTATATGTACTTTGCATAAGTCGTAAAGTGACTTGTATACACTAAATATTATATAGTGAGTGAGCCTATGGTGCTATGCATAGCAAGGATGGCTAGTGTACTACGGCTCAATATGATACTTTTTAAAATCCTAACGGTCGATTCAACCATTCAATGTGATAACCATATAAATATGTACTTGCAAACTAAATTTTATATTTTTTCGAATTTTTTTACTATTTTTTTAGATAGGTAGAATTTTGATGGTCCAGAATTTTCAGAAAACACTGATTTTTCTACCTATCTAAAAAAATAGTAAAAAAATTCGAAAAATATAAAATTTAGTTTGCAAGTACATATTCATATGATTATCACATTGAACGGTTGGATCGACCGTTAGGATTTTAAAAAGTACCATATTGAGCCGTAGTACACTAGCCATCCGTGCTATGCATAGCACCATAGGCTCACTCTTATATAGTTGTGTAGTTAATGGCTTCTTTGTTGGTGTTGTTCTCTTGATAGCAATAGCATGCATACTTAAGTTGTAAATTGGGCCTGAGTCATTAGTTAATTGACTCATTCCGTTCAAAATCCTACCGTCAATATCCGGGGCCCATATAGGCCCAATAATCTATTTATAGTGGTCTTCGTTTTGTTTTAGTTTCGATTACAAAATTTACAATGGTCGCAAGTTCGCAACAGACTATGAGACAAATACAGCTAGCTATACACTATGATCGGAAGACTATAGTTGGGGAGTTCAATTCATTTCAATTCAATGGTATTCAATAGAAATGATTTCCATTTGAATTTTGTTGATCGGAATGAAAATAAAAATGAATTAAATGAATTTCTAGTTTTTGATAGGAAAGTTTATATAATAGAAGGAAATAATTTCACTTATCATTTAATGACACTTCTATCCTTTTTCTTGCTTGAGTGTTTTTTTTTGTTGAAATAATTTTTAAATTTAATTAAATATGATCACAAAGCCCTTATTTATCTACTAATACTCAAATCATTTTTTTTTATCAATTTTTAACATGAATCAATGGTCTACTCAACTCTGACACAAAATGTGCCTGTTTTTTTTAATTTACACAAAAAAAAACGAAAAAAAGAAAGAACAACAAATATAAAATACATAAAGAAATGAAACAAAAAGAAATTATAAAAAAAATTCGAAACCTAAAAGATAAAAAGACGGCTAGCAAGCTTGTATTCTTGGTGTTCTTGGTGTATTTTACCTAGTGACCCCTAGTGGTATTTTACCTAGTGATCCCTACTGGTATTCTTGGTGTATTTACTAGTAAGTTTGATTTTCATTGTTATAAAGTACAAATTTTGAAATAAAAAATCTGCCAGCAAACTATTTAGAATTAAAGTCACTCAATTTTTAAAAAGTTAAGATTTTTAAAATATAATGCTATCAAAAATACATAATACCAGTAACTAGCATCCATATTGCATTAACAAAATACAATACTCATAAGTATTTAAGGAGTTCACTAGTATTTAATTAAGTATGTCATCTATATATTAACAAAAAGATGACATCACTATTCAAAAAAATACTATTTGTCTACTGCAAAAGTATCACTTAACCTTTTGTCAAACCAAAAACCCATTACTCGCTAGCCGCTGTCGCTTCAATTTGTCTGGACAACCAAAGAAGGTGTCAACCTCTTCATTATCAGCTTTAAGAAATTTTGCAGCAACAAGTAACTTCTTGTCAGGAACCCCATGTTTCTCAAGTTCATCAAAAATTTCAGTGGCCGAATAAATCCTCGTATGTGTCGCGTGTAGAGCTCGTGCAATTTCAGCCATGGATTCATTCACATTCTTCAATCCCTTGTGAATTGCATTTGTTGAGTTCTTACCTTTCGCATCTTCAAAATTTCTGTCTTCAAGTTTTCTCTTAACATTTAATTTGGACGAAGCCTTCTTCACTGTTTTGTTAGTAAATGATGCACCATTGGAATTTCCTAGTTGAGGAGAAGTATGTGAGTCTTCCAAATTTTCTAAGATCACCACATTTTCAGCTTGAAGCTGGTCCACCTCATCAATTGTGTTGGCATCTTCCCATTGACGGAGTCTCTCTTTTGCTGTCCTTGTCTTCATCCCGGTTGCTCGATCTTTTTCATAAATGTCACGAAGAAGCTCTACATTTGGAATTTCTTTGTCCCAGACACGCTTCATTTTTTGTTTTGCCTAAGCCCAAAGAAACAAAAATGTCACAAAGAAGTTATAAAATGCTGATCTGGTACCATACCTGGTATAATTTGTTGGTATGGTACAGTTTTCTGGTCTGGTACAGTATCCAGTACCTTTTCTCCTCTACTGGTTCTACAGTTTCATATTTTTATAAAAACATAAAAGATGCATGAAATATACTACGTTATACCTTAATGAGCTCATTCTTTAAGATGATATCTTGTACCATGGTAAGAAGTAATAAAAGAGGGTGTTAACATATATCCAGCATCAGCTAGATAGTATCTACATGCATAAGAGAAAAAAAAAAAAAACACAAAAGTCATACTTAGTACTCTTATGCTAAGTAACTATGTCAAGTTGAAATTTATTATTACAAAATTTATTACCTCGAGGTATCTTTAATCTATCTACTCGATTTTAAGGCATCCTCAAGTATCTTGAGTCATGTGCTGAACCCTCCCAGCCTGCGAAAACATATGTAAATTTTAGATCAAAAGTACACACTACTAAAACGTTTTGTGTAGGAAACTGCTTTCTACTTATATATGTCCTTGCACCATCACCTCTAATTTTTACACGCATATGAGTTCCATCAATTGCTCCAACGCATTTCGGAAAAACATATATATGCACATAACCTAATCAATATATGATAACAAATTTATTACTTTTGTATAAAAAAAATATAATGTTCATACCTCAAAATATGGGGAAAATTTTTCTTCTTTGATCAAAATCTCGTTCGGGATTGGACAATCATCTGTCGGTTGAAAAATCTATCTTCAAGTGATATTAATGCCCTAAGTACCTTGTGGAAATGGCAACTAATGGTTCAAAGCGATCGTCGGAAGAAAAACCTATTTGTGTGGTTCCTTACATTTTGAGACAAAACATGCAAAAATTTTGCCACTTGTTCCTCGACACAACTGTATTGATTATCTCTAAGATGACCAGTGCTTCGAAGAATAAAACACATTCTCTGAAAGGCATGCAGCCTCATGCGTATGATATCACGTGAGTCTTCAATGTTGTTTAAGTCGTTCATCAACTGATCATGTACTTTTTTTCATTCAAAATTAGCCTCAATAAATTGGCTTCTGAAATCTTATTATTGTAGTACTCAACAAGAATCAAAAAATTCAAATATGCGACATATACTGTGAAAGCCGCTATAAGAATAGTTTTATCTTCAAAATATATCATTCATCTTTTTTTTCCTAAAATCACAACATATCATACATGGTAACATTGATTAAATGGTGTTTTCCTAACTAAAACTAATTTAACTTCTGACTAACCTAGATACATTATTTAGGTTAATATTAGGTTAACTTGCTAAAATTGATTAATAAAATTGACTAATCCATATACATTTTTGCTAATTTAACTTGCTAAAATTGATATATCAAATGTATTAGGTTAATTTTGGAGGTTAAGATGAGCCTAGTAGAGTAAGAATTCACAAAATATAGTAAGTACAATTTTTAACAAAATCTCACTCCAAATTATTGAAATCTTCTTCAATAAAAGTTGCCTCTTGGGTATCGCTAATTAAGGAATCAATGAATCGCTAATTGCCAAGACTCTCTTCTTCGCTGGAACTTGCCTCTTCGCTTTATAGAGTTCGAAGAGACCAAATGAGTTAGGAGCGAAATATAAAGAGGAAGAGGAAGGGTATCGCTGGAAATAAAATACTGTCAAAATTTTGGCAAATGAACTCCCGCCGAATCTCTTTTTTTTTCTTGGGAAAATTTTGGGCAAAAAATTTCCCTCCAAATCGCATCAAAAGAAATCATTTCCCGTCGCTCACAGCGTTCCGATTTGAAAATTTCAAAATACGTCAATTCTATTTCTTATTTAACGAGAAAGTGTTGGTTCCGATCATAGTGTTAGACTTTCAACATTTTTATTAATATCCAAAGTTTAATAGAAATTAATTAATATACCCAGATCCCTGAGTATTTATAAAAATACCCATACCGGCCATTTTTTGGCCGGTATACAATTTAATCAACTACCGGCCAGAAAATGGCCGGTACATTTAATTTTTTTTGGCTATTTTAGGGTTTATTGTAGTATTTTCTGTTTAGATTTTATGTTGTAATATTTTTGTTGTTGTTGTAGTATTTTCTCTTTAGCATAATCATGATAATTTATTTTATTTTTGTATAATTTAGCATAACTTAGTTTAATTTAGCATATTCTAGATGATTTTATTTTATTTTAGTACAATTTCTATTAATTTAAATTAGTATAATCCTGATAATTTATTTTATTTTTGCGTAAGTTAGTGACAAAAAAAGATCTAAAAAAATATAAAGTTAGTACCATAAAAGCACACATAAAAAGAACCGAAATATAAGATAATCCAAACATAAAAACACCAAACATAGTATACCAAATATAAGTAGTACAAAACAATCACCGCCACGGATCGGGGGACCATCGCTCAGCTGGTACTCCGGCGTTCGCTCGAACAGGCCAGACACTCTCTCTCGATGTAATGACATCAGCCTCGGCCTCGCTGTGTATCTGCTCGACGGTATCCCAGACTGGGTTATACGTCGGCCTAGAGACTGGCAGGGGTTTACAGAAGATGGATGCAGCGAACTCAGTCCCAAAGTCAGGCTGAGTCTGGGACTAAAAATACGTACCTCATGAGAAGCCAGTGAGACTCGGTGCTCACCGTGGGGCATCAATAGGAGAGGACTGAAATGCTCTGTGCTGCCAGTCTCGATCGGCTCGTCAACTACAGGTGGTGCTGGACAAGTCCTAAGCCGTCCTCTAGCCATCCTAATGTCAAAATAAAATTATGTTAACTTACGCTAAGTAAACCCTAAACCCTAATTTCGGTAAAAAATATGCTAAAATAGGCCAAAATAGGCTTAATTATGCTAAAATAGGGCAAATGCGTTAAAATAACCTAAAATATGCTAAAATAGGCCAAAATAAGCTTAATTATGCTAAAACATGCTAAAATAGGCCAATTGCGGTTAAAATATGCTAAAATATATTACAATAGCCTAATTTCGGTAATGGTCAATGGTCTAATTATCCTAATTATGCTAAATTGCACTAAATTACGCTTAATTATTCTAATTATGGTAAAAAATGCTAAGAACGCTAAAATATGGTCAACTATGCTAATTATACTAAATTACAATAAATTACCCTAAACCCTAAACCCTAAATTTGGCTAATTACTCTAAATTATACTAAATTTAATAATTAAAACTAACTACAACGGATTTAACACTAATTACAACTAAATTATTCTAATTTTGGTACATTACTAACAAATCCTAACATTTTACAACCATTTTGCACTAAAAATGAATTTTTAAAAAATTAGAGGAACTTACTTGCAAATTTGGAAAGAGATGGAGAAATAGCTCAACCGAGAAGAGATAGTGTAAAATTTGATGAAATAAATGGTGAGAAATTCGACCAACCCTCCACACATATATATAGCAAAGGAGGAGGGATCAAGTTACAACAAATTTTTTTTTTATGGTTGACGACAAAATGTCCACTAGTGGAAAAACACAAATCAGGATCGGTTATATTCGCACATCAGGATCGGACCTACAACCGATCCTGTTCCAGCCGATACAAATAGTCAATCTAAACTGTATCGGTTAAAGAACCGATCCAGATACCAACCATCTGGATCGGTTATTTATTAATAACCGATTCTAATTCTAACTATCAAGATCGGTCGTTAAATTTTAACCGATCCTAATTCTAACTTTCAAGAACGGACAATTATTCAACCAATCCTGTTGTTGACTTACAAGATCGGTTAATTAAAATATCCGGCACTAATTCATAACTATAGTTTTAAATATCACCGACCCTGATTGGTTTTTTTTATTATTATTTTTTTTTGTGTGAAACCAACATTTTGAATCTTGATATGATGCACTAATGATATCTATACAGTCTATTTAAATCCAAGAAGTGCAATGGTATATCTTGATAAACAGAAAGATGCCACGATGAAACTTAGTGACTGCCTTTTTTTTTTAATTTATCAAAAGGAAACCTAGATGACCTTTTAAAGCATGGTTATAAATTGATCTACATAGCAAAAAGTGAACATTTACTAAATGACACCATAGCAAGACTGTTCAATGTCATGGACCCGTTATTATAGAACAGATATAATAATTGCTTCTCTAGTTGATAATCCACTGAACAAGGCAACATTAGATCACACAACAATCACAACACCAGAATCTCATAATGTTTTTTACTACCTATTCATCATGGCATTATAAATGAGACGCAGTCTAACTACGTACTGCGCGCCTTATTCTTCTTTCATCAAAAGATCTTCTGTGAAATTCTCACCTGAACTGTAATATGGTCTCTTCCTGTACTTTCATGTCGGGACGCTTCTAGATCGCCTCTTTTTCTAGCTGAAGCTTTTTCTGGAGCTGCTCCACCTCCTGCACAGCTTCACTAATTAATATTCTCTTGTTCTTGCTCGTTCACCAACCCCTACACAACAGTTCACAAAATTTATGTACTTTCATGCATGAGCCTTGAGGGTTACATTCAAGCATATTATATAGGGGACTTTCATGTTACATGTAAACCAAGCTAGTAATTTAGTAATTTTTTGCTCAAGTTTGAAATTGGGGTGCTATTTAACTACATAGAAAGAAAATAATGAAAACTGATATTAGCAAATGTTGAAACTACCCTTGATAATCTTGATTGTTAACAAGTTTATTTGTAAACCATGTGATCTCTATGTTCATGCCTCTATGTTCATGCAAAAGAATGAATTTAATATACCTCTATGTTCATGCAAAATTTGTACAAGTAGCCAGCCAATAAATGATGATGCAATATTGCTTGCTATCATGTTTACTATTTTTTATCATTTTTGTTCTGATCTTGCAAGCAAAAACCTTTCGAATTAAGTTATTGTTCTTGGCAGCAAGATAAGATCACAAAATTCTGTGAATTGAGCACTAAATGAAATTGAAGAACTTAATTTGTACGTAGCTAATTTACCTCGACTGCAGAAATGAGTTTATTAATTGAATTTATCTTCCGGTACGGCCACCTTGAAAAAACAATTCTCTGCATTTTTTCTTCAAAATACTCCTCCCAATGCCCAGCTTCTCTGCTGCCTTTGCCAGTGGTAAGTCATAGTGCTTCTCTATATCAGACAGGGTAATGCTTTTCACCCTACTACTACTTGCTCTTTTCCATCTCTGTTGCTTCTGCGGTTCCATCCCTGCATAGTTCATTTCACCATCAAAAACCTTACTGCAAGACCTTAACATAAAATGTGAAAAACCAATTTAAACATAAAAAACAAATAGATAAACAAAATAAATATCCAGAATTCAAGGGAATTCTGATTGTTAGGTCTATAGTGTGGTATGACCACCATATGTCTACCAATAAAATATGTTCTCACCTTCAATAACTGGATGCTTTCTCATAGAATCCTTATCTTCAACATTTGGAGCTTTAGGACCTACAATTATTTGCAATTATTTAAGATGAGTTCTAATCAGATAACTTCAGATAGTTGATCCAAAACTATGACTAGTTTAAAAATAAAAACTCAAACAATTATAAACGAATTCCTTTATAGTTCATCAATAATCCAGTAGTAAGGTAGAAAAGAGATAGCATAGGCCAAGTCCCTGAAATGCTTTCCTGTTTCAATTAAATTTTTGAACTTCTAAGTATATTTATATTATTATTCTTATTTAGTAATTTTAGTATGACATGTAGAAATCCACCATAACCACCTAAAAGAAAATAATTGGAGAGAAATTATTGTTTGAAAAGTATCATTTTATCTTAATTAGAATACAAATTATTTATCTTTTTTCTATCTATTATGTACCTTACTGAAGGCGAGAGAACAATGTTCCTTAGTATTCAAAAATAGAGAAATCGAGTTGACTTGTACATGCAGAACATTGAAAGGGCAAACTAGCAACAACAAAACATCTGCATATCATTTTAATATAACTTATGTTATTCCTAAAATTTTTCAATAAGTTTACCAGTATAATCCAAAAGATTGAGCTTGCACAGAAATAACAGTGTTTCTACATGTGAACTAACCCACCCCTTAACACATCATGATTTGTACTAAGCACACATACATATCAGGAATTGAAAATGACAAGGAAAGGAATTAATTTAAGACCTTTGGTAGAAGCCCCTCATCCGGTCGTTGAGAGTGCTGTAGCCAGTAGTCTCAACCTTATCATTG
>JAJGRW010000083.1:19881-149113 GCA_025461045.1 Carex parvula | reverse complement strand
CCAAGCACAATTTAATATGGAGATCAACTTGAACGGTTCAGAAAAGGATTGACGTTTTGAACTTGAAATTAAATATATAGACGTGAAGTAAAATACTCCCTTTACTTCACGAAGTACCGTAACCCAACTTATATATATATATATATATATATATATATATATAGAGAGAGAGAGAGAGAGAGAGAGAGAGAGTGGCTAATATACAAACGTTTGTTCCCGGACTCAGGAACAAACGATTCGGTTCTCTGATTTTCAAAGTCCAAACAGTCGATCCAAACCGTTAGATATTCAATCTATATTAAAATGTGCTTGGAGACCAAATTTTACATTTTTTGGAATTTTTTTACTATTTATTAAGCTGGTTTGAAAACCGTTGTTTTTCAATGCTGCAGAAATTTAATAAAAACAGCGGTTTTCAAACTTGAAATAAATAAATAGTAAGAAAATTCCAAAAAATGTAAAATTTGGTCTCCAAGCACATTTTAATATAGATTGAATATCTAACCGTTTGGAGACTGTTGGACTTTGAAAATCAAAGAACCGAATCGTTTGTTCCTGAGTCCAGGAACAAACGTTTGTATATTAGCCATTCTCTCTCTCTCTCTCTCTCTCTCTCTATATATATATATATATATATATGTATGTATGTATGTATGTATGTATGTATGTCTGTGTGTGTGTGTGTGTGTGTGTGTGTACATAGATAGAGTTGGGCCACAGTACATTGCAATGTATAGACTATCTTGTGCATTGGATGATAAATCGTTGGATTTAAAGTTTAAACAGTCGATCCAAATCATTCAACGTGATATTTATAATGAAATGTGCTTGGAGACCAAATTTTACATTTTTTGAAATTTTTTTACTATTTGTTTAGAAATTTTGAAAATCAATGTTTTTTTGTGGTCCAGATTTTTTTGAAAAACAACGATTTTGTATCCATCTTAATAAATAGTAATAAAATTCCAAAAAATGTAAAATTTGGTCTCTCCAGGCACATTTTAATATGGAGAACAAGTTGAGCGCTTCAGATTGAATTTTTGGACTTTGAATCCATTGATTTAAAGTTCAATGCACAAGAGAGTCTGTACATTGCATTGTACCGTAGCCAACTTTCTCTCTCTCTATATATATAGAGAGAGAGAGAAGAGTTGGCTAATATCAAAATAGTACAACTTGGTAGCCGCTGCCAAGCTTTTCAAAAAAAAAAATCAAAATAGTAGTTTCTAAGCATTGGTGCTACCAATTTGTTTTTTCATTTTTCAAAGTTCAAATAGTCGATCTGAAGTTCTCAACATGTTCTCCATATTAAAATGTGTTTGGGGACCAAATTTTATATTTTTTGAAACTTTTTTACTAATTTTTATAGATTTTTAAAAATCACTGTTTTCAGATTTTTTTTTTTAATTATTCAAAACAGTGATTTTCAAAAAATCCTTACAAAATAGTAAAAAAAATTCAAAAAACGTAAAATTTGGTCTCCAAGTACATTTTAATATGGAGAACATGTTGAGTACTTCAGATTGACTATTTAAACTTTAAAACAGTTAAAACTAATTGGTAGCACCAATGCTCAGAAACTACTATTTTGATCTTAGCCAACCCACATCTCTCTATATATATACACAGATTGAATATAAAATAATTAAGTTGGAGACAAAAACAAGAGAGATGAGAGAAGCCAATATTTTTTAGTTACCACCTCCATGTTTTGAAATTTGTACATTATTATTGCTTTCTCAAAAATTACAATGTTAGCGTGAATGCAAATTGGTTATGCGCATGATAGGGGGTCAATACCAATCTGCACACAAGTTTCCAATTCAATCTGTATAAATTTGCTCATATTTAATTGAAATTTCATGCGCAGATTAGTATTGCGCATGACCGTCTTAGTCATGCGCAGATTGGTGTTGTGCATGTTGTAATATTTTAATTTTTGAGAAATTAATAGTAAAGTGATAATTTTGAAATATTGAGGTGGTAACTTGAAAAATTCGGTGAGAGAAGCCAGACAGACTGATTAGAGATCCGATGGGGACAAAAAACTGAAAATAATAAAGAAAATCTCCTGGTCAAAATGATATTGGCTGCGATTTCGTTGTAATATTTCCCTTCCAATAAATGGATCCAACGTTTGTGGATGCCAGAAGCCCAGAAGCTTCTTCAATTGTACTTTTCTTTATGCTTTGGAAAATGCTGATCATCTCTTTTGCTACCGACTATAACTAAACTAAAGATTCTTTGACGTTAAGGTACCATCTTTGTGTTCATTCTTGCCAGAGAGGAATAGTCTCTTAGAAGGAAATAATCCTTTGTATATTCTTGTCTAACTAAAGTTCAACATCTCTTTTAAAAAACAGAAGCAACAGGTTTTACATGTTCATGCCACCTGAAAGGATAAAACTTTCATATTGAACATGTAAAACCTTTCGGAAAAAAAAAAAAGGATAAAACTTTCAATTTGCACATATATATGAGCTTAGAATTTCCAACTTTCATATGATTTTATCAGAAGGATGCAACCATTTTTCTGTTATTTTCTTTGGGAAAAGGAAGAAAACATCGGATTTTATTGGGGTCAATTTTGATAAGAAAAGAAGTCTATTGAAAATAGTCAGGTCCAATTCTGACATGTGTGGAATGTACTACACGCTCCTGGATATCCATTAGCATTTTCTATTTATAAAAAGAATATTAATATGTCATTATAACAAGTAATTAATCATGTCAATACTATATTCTACAGGGAAGAAACTTCAAATTTCTTGCATCCAATATCATTTTTCAGACTTGTTATGGCACACAACTTGAACAAGTTGCTCAACCAGAAAAAAAGAAGCTAAAGAAGTTTTCAAGACCTCATGTACTACGATTTCAAACTGTGGTTAATAGTTAACATTATAAAATTACATAGTTTACACAAGTTCTCAACCGTTAACATCAGTAAAAAAGTTTTTAGTTCCAACCAAAGAGTTTTCAATTGTTAACATCAGTAAAAAAGTGTAAAACACGCTATGCAAAACCCCTTCATCATCCAGATTTCGCATATACTACACTGATATCAAACCAAAACTACATTACAAAAGAACAAAAGAGCAAACCGTTTTTTGTTGCAAGTTAACAATCCGGTGGCCTGGGTGTATCCTGCCAGCCTGTGCATAGCTGGAGAACTTCCTGTAGAGAACGAGAAGCGGGCTCCCTTGTCCATGACTGGTACAGCTCTTCGGCCTTGAATATGCAGTCTGCACCAGGTTCATCTAGCAATGACGGCTGGGCCCCGTTAAGAAACAGGTCCCCTTCGGACTTGATCCAACCAGCCATCACCTCTTCTCTGTCTGCTGCCTGTTCCAAAACACACGGAATTTGTCATATTATTAATAGCATCTTCAGTTATTTGTTTTTTTGGAAGAATATTTAATCAAAATTAACAAACTGAAATAATAATTACCTTCTCGGGCATGTATTTGAAAACCGTCTTCTTCTCACCTGCTTCATATATGTTGCATTGAGAAAGAATCTGAAAAACAAAGAAACACAAGCAATGACAAACAGTTCACAAAGTAAAAGAATAAAAATATATCAAAACTTCCAGATTTCCATGTATTTTGTCATTCACTTCAAATAAACAAGCTCCTATCATTATTCCTCCCTTTCCAAAGTGATCAGATATCTCTTCTTTTCCTTTGCCATGAATCCCAGAGCACCCCTTTCTACTATTTCTCCAGTTCAACTAATGGCTTATACATGAAATTGTCAGTACGTCTTTTAATTCCCATTCAGACCAGAGAAATAACACAATCTCAGACTTTCATTGAATTTCAAATATGAGGGGGGGTTTAAAGAGAACACCGAGTACCTGAGCTTCAACACTAGCACAAACAGCGTAGATGCCCCAATTTCTTGTATAATTATTGTAGAGATGAACCTTGCCGAACCGAAGCCGGGGGTGCCTCTGGCGGGTCCCGTCAAAGAAACAGTGATGTATTGTGACGCGGATGCACCTATCGCCTATGTGGCTACTGTCTGCACCAATGAGCATTGTCTTGTCATGATTCGCAAAGTAACACCTGTTAAGTTAAAACTAATCAGAGAGCAAAATGTTTCTGATGAAGTTGATAAGGTATCAGACTTACAGGATTGTGCTGGCTACAATAGATGTTTGATTATGCCTAAATAGTATGCTTAAATCTTTATTTTACACTCCTTAGTTAGATCCACCCAATTTAACATCAGTTTAGTGCAATACAGATTAAATTTAGGCCAATTGCATGGAATTTAGGGTTGTTTGAGGCTAGATAGCTGTTGTGCACTTAAGTAAATCAAATATCACCTGTTGTACCGGCCAAAATGAATTCCTCAATTAAAAGAAATGACAATATGTCGACTATGTTACCTTGAGACAGTAATATCAGTGCTTTCTCGGGTGATATCAATCAGGCCATCATCATAGTCTCTCAAGCTACACCTATCGATCCAAATGTGCTGGGATTTTGGCTTTATTTGAATCCCATCCACATCATGACCTCTCCCGCCTTCAAACTCCAAGTTACACACGATCACGTGCTCGCACTCTTTCAACTGCAACCCTTTGCCTGTCAATTTTACTCTCTGGCCTCTGCCATCTATGGTTTTGTATGAAGATACCCTTAAGTATGAGGAAAGGTGGATTGTTCCCGAAACTTCAAATACAATCCAGAGGGGCTCTTTCCCGCGGCATCCTTCGCGTAGCGAGCCAGGTCCATCATCTATATGCAACAACCAAAAAAATGAGGAACATAATTTCTCCAAGGCTGGCATCTCAATGTACCCAAAATAATCTCTAATGAGGAAGGATCACTTGACAATGGTTATTTTAACAATCTTGACAATAGATTTTCAGAAAAATTCAAATAAAATCGAAAATTGTAAAGTAAATTTATGATATGTTGGACACATAGAGAACCTCACAATCAAATTTCACTCAATTTAAATCTTTTTTTATGATGCATTGAGGACCGTTAATTGTGGACGGTTGAAATTTCAAGTCACTTGATGTACGGTGAAACATACAAAAAATCACATCATATTTATATAAATGATATATGGATAATAAAAATCATGCCTATAATGTTGGATTTCAAATTAAACTTTATTTTTTACGAATGTCAAGAGTTTTTAAAATAAAGAAGAGATGGATTGTAGCTAGTTATATCCATGTAATTATGAAGTAAATGAACAGTGTAGGGTTTATTATGTAAATATGGACCAGATACATGAATGAAAACATAGATTAGATTCAAAGGATGAGAAACACCTATCCTCTACAAATAGATAGTTGTGTCAATTGTTAATGGTTAATGAAAACATAATTTATTTTGATTACTAAATACGTGTAGCTCTTGCTCTCTTCTCTATTCCCTTTAAGTTATTTACATCTAGTAGCTATCTGCTGCTAATTCAAAAGAAAAGAAATTAGTTACTTATCGCAACAGAAAAATCTCTTGCAAATTTTTAAAAGATTTTTAAACTCATTTTTAGTAAAGGGATGCAGCAACCGAATTTTAATATTTGGACCAATTGGTTCAACATTAACATTCCCTTTGGAATTTGCTTATTCGTCGTCTCTTATTCAGGGAAACGAAAAGATGTTTCAGGGGTATAGCAATGCACAACCCGCAGCACAGAATGCGACACATTAAAAAGCAATGTGGAAGATCTTGGTCAAATATATACAAAAAGCAAGAGGAAATGTAACCATCGAGGGTGGTGACGTGGTACACCGAGCCGTGCACCCCTCCAATGGCGTGTCGACCAAACCCCTCGGCCTGGCCAGCTAGAGCTCGCAAGCTCGTGTCAACGTGTGCGTACGGCATCGCCATGGGAGCTCTCTGTTCGTGGACCCCACTGCCAGGGCCTCGAGCTGAAGGTGCGTGCGGCGGGTGATTTGGAATGGAATCGGAGGTGGATAGGGGCGGGAAATATCCGTTGCCTGAGGAATGGTGGCGATTGGAGAGACGGGAGAAACAACCTCCCATTCAAAGAGAAAAGTTTACGAAGAGTTTCGGGATTTAGTAAAGGTTCGGAGTGAAACAAAAATTTGCGTTAGCCACCACATGGGATGTGAGTTTCCATCTGTTAACTATTTTTGGACTCGGATGAAGCCGATATTTTTATTAAAACCCCAAAAAAAAAACAAATTATCAAATCTGCTCCCACTCCTAAGTTATAATTATTTCTACCCTAACCGCCCGTGGGCTGGGCGGTCCACTACCACGAGCTGACCGTCCAGCTATAAAACCCTATAAAAGGGGTTTTTCTCTCTCCAGATGAGCACAGTATTCATTCCTCCACACCAGAAATTTTTCAGAACCGAATGAGAGAATTTTGAGGCGATTTTGAGGTATGGACAGTAATAGTGGAGGTAAGAAAGCGAGCAACCGAGATCGTGGCGTAGCGAGAGGAGGGTCAATTAGTGATCGAGGTAAAAATGAGGAAAAAAAATACAAGTGTCAAATATGTCGTGATTTTTTTAATTGTGAGACATGTAAGCTGGAGGAATGGAAGAAACGACATGTTCAGTATGAAATTTCAGACGATGACTTTGTGGAAAACCCCTACGGCTTTGGTTTGAAAAAGAAGAAAGTTGATCCAGAGCCTCCAGCATCGGACGATAAGTTTGTTCCGTGTACTGGTAAGGCTACTACTTCGTCTGCTGTGACTGATCCAGATCAGGCAAACTCTGATGATGACTTTGTGCCTTGCACTTTCAAGGCTCGTTGTAGGAAGTAGATTTTTTAGGAATTTATGTTGTAGAATTTTTAGGAATTTATGTCGTAGACTTTATTTCATTAGTTTTGTGTTTGTTTATATTTTATGTTGTTAGTTTTTGTATACGTAATTAAGTAATAAAAATAACAAACTACTAATTAGAATAGTTCATAACTAGAGTTCACAATATACATCTAAAATAGTTCACAATATACATCTAAAATATTTCATAACTAGAGTTAACAAAACTTAGTAATCAGCAACGACGGCCGAACAAACTCAAAATACGACGTCTGGGTCTGGGTTCAGCTGGTTGTGCGGCACTACCGGATGTCTCTCCATGGCTACTACCGGTTCCTGGGCTTTCATGACTGCGGTGGCTACTACCGGTAGCCTCAGCAACAACTCTAGCATTTTCTCTTTCGTTGGCTTCGTTAATGGCATCTGCATTGCATTCCAGTTGAAATAAAATCAAAATAAAATATAAGTAAACAAATAAAATTAAGTAAATAAATAAAATTAACCGTACCTGCTCGCTGCCTGTCAGTTGTTGAACGGCGGGCCTGATGTCCCATTCGCCTACCTTCCATCTCGTCCATGGTCATTACTTGACGCTTGTGGGGTCTTCTTCCTTTTCTGATCCACCCGCTTGCGGGATAGACTTTATCACCAACATAGGGCGGCCACTGATACTGGTTGGGATAAGGATGGAAAGATGCACCCCAAGTACTCGCAAGGTAATCGGTCCGGTACATGTGAGCGACATAATCATCCTCAGAGAAGTTTCTCTCTTGGCACACCGCCATAACATGAGAACAAGGTATGTGGGCCAACTGGATTCCTTGGCAAGTGCATGTTACAGTATTGTCAGGTGCAAAAATAACAACATACTTGAACATTCTTTTCACAAACTCCATAGTCCCATCCGGTTTACGGCCGGTTGGAGCAAACTCATCTGGACAGTGCACTTCGAATTCCATTTGGTTATCCCCGTACGGGACAACTCTCATAGCTGCACCTTTCTCCCTATGTTTCCTTAGTTTTCCCTCCACCCTTGTTGAAAACGTTTGATTCCTGGACAGTAATTCAGAAAATATAAGTCAACAAATAAAAATATACATACCTTAGCAAAATCTCTGAATAAAAATATACATACCTTGATAGTAATTCGAGGGCTTTAGCACGCCGTGCAACAAACCATGCATTTAACTTGTAGAAGGTGTCCTCCACAATTGCTGCCACGGGCAACTGCCGGCTCTGCTTGAAAACAGCATTTAAGGACTCAGACCCATTTGTGGTCATAATTCCCCATCGGAAACCTCCATCACGGGCTTGCAATATCTTCTCATATCGAGGTGGCTCAGTCAGATCGGCGGGATTATTTTTTCCCACCTTGAGTAAGTACAAATTTGCCTTTGGACAGTACTACAAATAAAACGTTTGATTAAATAATTCATATATAAGTCAGAAAATATCTGCAAAATGTAAGTACAAAATTCCCACCTTGAGTAAGTACAAATTTTTTCCCACCTTGAGAAAACATTTGATTAAATAATTCAAAAAATATAAGTCAACAAATAATTCATATATACATACCTTGGCAAAATCTTTGAACATCTCTTCCACCTTTCTCGGCTTCTTCTTCTTGCAACCAATTCTGAATGTATCTGCAACCCATTTTCCAGATCCGCAGTTCTTGTGTAGGTTTTCTGTAACATGTTGCATACACAGCCTGTGCACACAATTGCCGTTCGCTGTCGACCACCCGAAATCTGGGCGATCAAAAACATATTTGATTCCTTTGTGCTGGTCTGATATGACACAAAAGAACCGGTCGCCAACCACTTGTCTTCTTACGAACCTCATGAAAAATCCCCAGTTTTCCCCGTCCTCCTGCTCAACAATTGCAAAGGCCAAAGGCAACAACTGGTTTTCAGCATCATATGCACATGCGATCAGCAGTCTCCCGTCGTAACGGCCAGACAGGAAGCATGCATCCACACTGATGACCGGTCTAATGTATGGCACAGCTTGAATACATGGACCGAACGCCCATGCTATGGCCTTGAATTGTAACGCGTTGTCGACATCCCGTACGCCTATATTCCAACATTCAAAGACAGTGCCGGGATTTGTACTTGCTATGGCCTGCAGCAATGGTGCAAGCAAGCTGTATGAACCATGCCAGCTACCGAACATTCGGCAAATCGCAAGTTCACACCCTCTCCACAACCTGTTGTATTTTGGGACGACATGCTTGTAAACCCGTCTGACAGCTCTACCGACCTCCTTGAGGCTCATCGATGGGTCATCCTTAACGTCATTCTCAATTACATCGGCAATAAGTGAAGCCGTAAGATTTGCATGGTCTTTCCTTGATGACGCAGCCTTGCATGTGTGAGGTGGTTCACACTTCTTAATAATCCATGCCTCGCCCTTACCCACAGGGGTTGCATATAGACGGAAGTGGCAATGCACTCCGTCTTTACAAACAATTACCAACCTTTTTCGGTCCCTTTTTTCCTCTCGGCACTCCCAGTTGCCGTGAACATGGACCTCATGTATTTTCTTCACAAGTTCATCTATGTTGGTGTAAACCTGCTGCGGAGCAAGCTCTTGACTGTACCTGACACGCGGCCCAAAAAATGAGATGTCTGCCTCTTCAAAAGCAGTGGTATCGTTGAATGTGGGGCACGGATGCCTATCTGTCCGACCTCTAATCGGAAATCTGTCTTCCTTAGGTAAATAATCTCCATTACCTTCTGACTCGTGATCAGAATTCCAATCCCCTTCCCATTCGTCACCTGTTTCCAAATTTCTTTGTGGTACGGCATCGAGCTCAGCATCAAGGTCAAGGTCTCTCCGGGTAGCAATGGGTGACACTAAAGGTATTGATGGTGGTACAGATAGAAATCTGGGTTGGATTGGGGTTTCAGGAGGAGGTGGTGGTGGTGGTAGATCGGTGGTAAAATCAGGTACATAATTCTCATAAACGGGTGATACGGGCGGTTCATAACTCGAGTGGCGGGGGTTGTCATACCTCGAGGGGCCAGGGTTGTCATAACTGTAGTGACGCGAGTTGTCATAACTAGAGTGGCGGGGGTTGTCATACCTCGAGTGCTCATGACCCGAGTTGTCATAACCCGAGTGCTCATAACTCGAGCTGTCATAACTCGAGTGACGCGGGTTGTCATAACCCGAGTGATCATAACCTCTATTTTCCCTAGATGTTCCAACTCCGGGTTCACGCTGAACTCTCCTGGAATATAAGTCCATTACCATTACCCCCTGTGACTCAAAAGTGTTGTAAACACTCCTCCATAACGACTCATCTGTTATTGGATACCGGGTATAGTAAGGTCTACCACCTCTTACTGTGTTAATCCGGGTAGCTAAATCTATATCACACTGGTTGGGGTTCACACCGATCTTTTCATACACAATACCCTTCAGTTCAACAAATGAGGTATTTGCATTTACCTCGAAGCCGTATGCTGCTTCCTTAGTGTACTGTGCTCCCTCCGCACCCCGGGTAAACTTCCCGCCCACATACAGTGCAACCAACATATTTCTGTTCTGAAATTACTGTTCTGGAATTACTGTTCTAGAAATACTGTTCTGGAAATACTGTGCTGGAATCACTGTGCTGGACTTACTGTGCTGGACTTACTGTGTTGGAATTACTGTGCTGGACTTACTGTGCTGGAATTACTGTGCTGAAATTACTGTGCTCAATCGCCTCAAAATCGCCTCAAAATTCTCTCATTCGGTTCTGAAAAATTTCTGGTGTGGAAGAATGAATACTGTGCTCATCTGGAGAGAGAAAAACCCCTTTTATAGGGTTTTATAGCGGACCGCCCAGCTGCTGGGCGGTCAGCTCGTGAGCTCGTGGTAGTGGACCGCCCAGTGGCTGGATGGTCTGGTGGAAAAAGTGGACCGCCCAGCCCACGGGCGGTTAGGGTAGAAATAATTATAACTTAGGAGTGGGAGCAGATTTGATAATTTGTTTTTTTTTTGGGAGTTTTAATAAAAATATCGGCGGATGAGGCAAGGGATCAGATGCCACCGGACCAAAAGAGAAAGATGGTCCAATTCTCTCTATTTTTTTTTTGGTTGGTTTCAGTTCTCTCAATTGAATTCAATTATATGAATTTATAATTCTTGGTAAATGATATGAACCGTTTACTGAAGTCACGTCCGCTGCCCCGGTAAACTGAACAAAGTAATTTAGTCGAAGAATTCGGTTATTTATTATATTTATTCGGCCAAGATATTAAACCATTTTAGGGCTGTAAACGGATATGATATCGGATATCCGCTTCGAATCCGCATATAATCCGAATCTGAGTTTAAACAGATACAGATATCCCGAATACGGATCCGGATAATTATCAATTACTCACAGAAGATTCGCATTTGAATACGGATACGGATAGTAATATCTAAACGGAGCGGATATCCGGCTCATCTGAAACCCAACAAATTTGTTCGGACCCACTAATTAAATTATTTTGCCTTCAAGGGAATTTGAACTAAGGGTGTAAATGGAGCGGATAATGCTAATACCAAATATGTATCCGCCTTTCAATGAGCGGATCGGATACGGATAGTAAATGGATATCAAAATTTAAAACCATATCCACCTTAAACAGATACGGAGCGGATAATTTACGAATACAGATTCGAATACGAATATAGAACGGATAATTATCGGATATTGAGTTATATGAACTTTAAGATATAATTAATAATTAATAAAATTTAAATATGAAAATAAATAAATAATTGTAAGTTGATGGAGATATTGATGTTGCAAAGATGGGAGATATAAGATATTCATTCCATTGATATAATATATAAACAAAATAAAGAAGTAGTAACCAAAGATAGTGTGGTGTAGTGGTTTGTAGTTTAGTTGTTTAGATTCTCACCTCACATGACATGGGTTCAAATTTCCTTGAAGGTAAAATAATTTCTTTTAATTAGCGGGTCTGAAAAAATTTATTGGGTTTCAGATGATCCGGATATCCGCTCCGTTTAGGTATTACTATCCGTATTCAAATCCAGATCTTTTGTGGGTAATTGATAATTATCCGGATCTATATCTGGGACATCCGTATCTGTTTAAATTCGAATTCGGAGCGGATATCCGTCCGGATATCCATATCCGTACAGCCCTAATTGAACCCCTGTCATGTGAGGTGAGAGTCTAAGCAACCAAGCTACAAATCACTACACCACACTATCTTTTGTTACTACTTCTTTATTTTGTTTATATATTATATCAATGGAATGAATATCTTACATCTCCCATCTTTCCTACATTAATATCTCCATCAACTTACAATCATTCATTTATTTTCATATTTAAATTTTATTAATTATTAATTATATCTTAAAGTTCATATAACTCAATATCCGACAATTATCCGTTCTATATTCGTAGTCGAATCCGTATCCGTAAATTATCCGCTCCGTATTTGTATCCGTTTAAGACAGATATGGTTTTAAATTTTGATATCCGTTTACTATCTGTATCCATATCCGCTCATTGAAAGGCAGATACGGATTTGATATTAACATTATCCGCTCCGAATCCGCTCTGTTTACACCCCTAAACCGTTTTCATTTTTTAGGTAGATAATAAACAGTTTTTGGACGAAAGACAGAGTATGGTAGAATTGTTTTTTTATTTTTATGAAATGGTAGAATTTTATTGAGGGTTGAAACGACGAACACAGATTGCGGTCAATAAAACAGTCCGTATCATGAATTTTAAATTGGACCGTTCTATAGTCGGAATAGATTCGAGTTTATTTGAAATTCACATGATATTTTAAGTCGTATTAATATATATGAACGGGTCGGATTCAAAGTACTTTTTGCAAACTTGTAATTATTACTTTTAGGAAGCGACTAATTGTCCTCAAGCTTCTTTCTTCAGTTTTTTTTCAAAAAAAACTGTCATTTGACTTGCGCGAATACTGTAAAACTCTATAACTAATACTGTAACTTCAACAACAAATCATGTATAATAAGTAATTTAAAAATCTAACAATCCAAGTTAGTTGGAAGTGGTCCCCAAGTTAGTTGCAAACAGTTAGCAACTTGCAAAAATACTGTACTTCCGGCTGTACTTGAAAAACTAACGGCTTCTAGAAGGTTTCAAAAACAAACCACTTCTCAAACTTATAGTTATTTACAAATAACACCTAAAATTGTGCAAAATTAATTTTTTTGTATCAAAATTAATTTTTTTTTTCAAAATTAAAATTAAAATTTTTTTTATTTTTTTTTGTATTTTTATTTTTTACGTAATTTTTTTCTTTCAATTATTAATATTTGTATATCGATATATATCATGTAAAATTAGGAGATGCAAACTATAAAACTAACATATGGGAACTACAAAGACATCAATACTGTAAAATTAGCAGATGTAACTTATAAAACTAACATATGTTAACAGCAAAACTTCAATACTGTAAAATGGTATCCAAAAAATATATACAAACTATAAAATTTCACTAATCACAAAATTAACTGTTCAAAACCATAAACTATAACCACCAACTGTTCAAACCAACTGTTGAAAACCACAACCAACAACTGTAAATTGTCACCACCCATAACTGTTACCACCCATAATTGTTCAAAACCATAATAATTGTTACCACCCATAACTGTTCACAAGCATAAACAAAACTTCAATAAACAAGCTTAATTGTTCACAACCATCAAAACAAAAATGGTGTCTGTCACTTCATAACCCTCTGGTGCACGTTATTCGGATGAGTGAGAAGTTTCATTGCTAGAACCACACGTTCTTTCGAGATATCATCCTGCAAAAAAAAAAAATAATAATAAGCAAGGTTAAAAATTGGAGTTATGAACCATTAGCAAATGCAAACTATCAAAGCAACATATGTGAACTACAAGACTTCAATACTGTAAAATTAGCAGTTGCAACCTATAAAATTTTAAACTGTACAACACTGCATATATCATTTAAGCTAAAATTGTTATATATATCCTGCAAAATTGTTGATGTATCCTGTGAAATTTATCATGTAAAATTGTTGCACACATCCTATAACTATAATTAACCAAAGTGAATATTGTAAACTGTTGCACATATCCTGTAAAATTATTATATGTATCCTGCAAAATTAGCATATGCTAATTTTATAGTTTGCATCTGCTAATTTTACAGTATTGAAGTCTTATTTTACATGATATAGATTCATATATAAATATTAATAATTATTATATGTATCATGTAAAATTGTTATATGTAATCTGTAAAATTGCACATATCCTGTAAACTAAAGTGAATACTGTAACCAAAGTGAATCATAGTAAAAACTGTCTAATACATAACATTTACACCTGACTAATACATCATGTAATAAACTGCATCAATACTGTAAACTTACTAGATCAATACTGAAGTTTTATTAATTGTTATACACTGTCTAATGCAGTTTATCAGTACAACTGTTAAACAGATCCTGTAAATATGAATAACCAAAGTGAATACTGTAAATTGTTGCACACATCCTGTAAGACTGTTATATGTATCCTATAAATTGCATCATGTTATAAATTGCATTCATACTGTAAATTGTTACATATATCCTACATAACTTATATATCCTATAAAAACATTGCATGAATCTTGTGAAATAACTCATATATCCTATAAAAATATTGCATATATGCTATAAGCTATTGCATATATATTCTGAAAAAATGTTAAACATATCTTGTAAAATAAAGAAAATAAATACAACGCATAGATCATGAAAAATGTTAAACAGATCCTTACCGCTCCTTAGGATCGCCTTGAAAAGGCTTGAATCCATGACTCATTTGAGTTCATATCGCCTCTCAAAGATCGTCTCCTTCTATCTCCTTCAGATCGCCTCTCTCTCATCTCTCTCCTCCAGATCGCCAGAAGATGGATACTGTAAAACACAAGATGTATACTGTAAAATTACAAGGTGAATACTGTAAAACAACAAGGTTAATACTCCAGATCGCCTCTCTCTCATCTCTTTCTAACAAATCGCCTCTCTCAGATCGTCTCCTCCTATATCCTCTAGATCGCCTCTCTCTCGTCTCTCTCCTCCAGATCGCCTCTCTCTCATCTCTCTTCTCCAGATCGCCTCTCTTAGATCGTGTCTTCTTATCTCCGTAGTCATAGCAGCGGCTAGGCCGGCGCCAGAGGAAGAGAAGAGAACGAGGGAGAGAGAGAAGAGAGAGATCGGAACGAGGAAGACGGCAGCGGCAGCAGTGGAGTCTCCGGTGTGAACACAGCAGTGACGGCGTGAAGATCTCGCCGTGGGAAGGTTGATCGGAGTCAGAGAAGTAGTCATTCATTTTTTTTTTCTCAAGCTTTTCTGATGGGTTTCAAAATAGAGAGATGGGATGGAAAATTTATAAAAAAATGTTGTACTGTATTTAAAGTTTGTTAAAAAGTGGATAAGTTTGTTAAAAAGTGGATAAGACAAATTGTGGGTAAAAACTGGGGACAAAGGAGTGGGGAAGGAAACCTTTTCTCTTACTTTTATTGTAGAAAATCCTACTCGAGATTTATATGATGTACGTACGCGGCAAGACTGGCAGCGTAAATCTATAACATGGATTAATCGTGCTAAACAATCTATAACATGGATTATTCAATTGTTGAGTTGCTTAAATTGATAAAAGTTGAAAAACTTTACTGTTCAAGGCGGAATTAGAAAATTTTGAATAGGAGAGCTAAATTATAAAATACATAGTATGTGAAAAGTTTATAAAAGTGTGGTCAGCGGAACTAGAAAATTTGAATAAGAGGGCCAAATTATAAAATACATAGTATGTGAAAAGTTTATAAAAGTGTGGTCCACTATAAATTGAACTCAAGACCTCTCAATACTAAGTAGAACTCTAACCACTAGGTTACAAGCTCACATATGTATTTTATTAGGGGGGTTGAACTATATAAAAAATTTAAACAAACAAAAACTTAATTAAATTTTCAATACACATAATTAAATTTTAAAATCATAGAGGTAGCTTAGCCACCTTTGGCTAAGCCTTTGATCCGCTTTTGTGTTCAAACATGTAATGCTCTGGTATTGATGTAAAAAAAACACCTCATCAGTTTTCCCTTTTCTTCTTTTAAATTCCATCTCATTGGGGTGGAGAAATGACAAGCAATGTTAGAATATTTTTTAAAAGTCATAATTAGAAAAAGTAAATTTAGGGACCACTTGTTTGATTTTTTTTACAAAATTTATAAATACCGAATAGACTATTCGGTATCTCTCATTTACTTTCAAGAGGTACCGAATAGTCTATTCGATACCTCCCAATTTAACGATATTTTCATAGTTTCTGTTAAATAAAAGAGTAAAATTAGATGGTACCGAATAAACTAATCGATATCGTTTAAATATAAATGAGAGGTACCAAATAGCTTATTCAGTACTTGTGATTTTTATAAAAAAAAATAATTCATCAAATTAGTTCTCTAAATTGTCTTTTTCTAATTATGGTTTTTAAAAAAATCGCAATGTTATGCATGCCAACATCATCCCTATCTTTAAAATATAAGTATTGGCCAGAGTTGAGACAAACTCATAATATAATAGCTTTCGTCTGTTCTTCTGAGCAGTCACAAAATGTTTAACATATCTCTATTAGTGTTGTAGAAAACAGTCTTAACGGCTAATTAAATGCTCGTTTAATTATTAATGACAGTCAAATTGTTATGAATATACTAATTGGAAATCTGTTTGTGATTTTTTCCGATTAATCAGCCGATTATTTTCAATTATCTCGTTAAATCTTGTATTGTAATTTTTTTGTGCTTGGATATACATTCAATACTTTTTATATGTGTTTTTTCTTCTTACTTACTTTGAAATTGATTAATTCTTCCACTGTTTATATACCATGTATTTTTGTACTTTTGTTCCTATTTGTGATACTACATGGTCCGCTATGCAAGGTATGTTAAATCGAACTATGTGTTTTTGTTCCTGTTTGTGATTTAGTCTCTTCTTTTATATCGAAAAATATTCAAATATTAATTTTTGTTTGCTCTTCGTCTAGTATTCACTTTTAAATTATTACCCTTCGTTTCAATTGAAAGCTGATTTCAATTATTATAATATGTAAAATAATCAAATAGATACTGACTTCGTTTCACTTGTAAAATTAATTACTCTTCGTCTATTATAATATGTAATACGAGGTATGAATTATTAAAGAATGTCACCTTGTAGATCTTATTTTTGTATCGGCATGATTGAAAAAAAGTATATACTTAGATTAGTTGCTATTTGATTGTTAACTCAATTCTCCAATGTCGACAATGTTATAATTAGTAGAAATATAGAATATAATTTTTTAAATGGAAAAAAGCTATGACTGCTGCTAATGAACGAAAGCCATGTTCATGGCCGGTCCGGATTGAAATTGAAATATATAAAGCCCTGTTCACGATCGGTCCGGATTGAAATTGAAATATATAAAGTCCTATTCATGATCGGCCCGAAATGAAAGACTAATTACTCATGCTCAGCCCGTTCAGTTTTGTTTGGAGTTGAGCCCTGTTTGGAGTTGAGCCTTGTTCAAAACGGGCTCGTTTCAGCCAACAGGGCTGAACTGTGGACAACCTACCAAGTCCTGTTTTGGACAACTTATGGAGAACTGCACTTGTATTTGGATCGCTGCCTTGGTTTTCAAACTGGACCACTTGTGAATAATATATGGACAATTAATTGAATGCAGCCATTTCAATTCCTGAAAATTTTTAATCAAACAAATAAATATAGCCGATTTTGAATTATAACTAATTGTGAAACTAAAATTTTGAATCAGCAACTAAAAAATTCACTAATAGAACTGATTAATTATAGCCTATTTTGAAAGAGAAAAGGCAGTTACATAATTCTACAAAATACAAAGATAAAACAAAAGGGAAAACAAAGACCAGCATTAACTTTTCCCACAACACAAAAAATACAAAGATCAATTTACAACTCCAGTTATTAAAATTTCCCACAACACTAAAAATAAAGTGTTAGAATTAGACATCAATTTCAATATTAAAAATACAAAATTATTAGATCCAGTAACGAACTCCATGGAACAATATTTGCACATTGCTTTTTTTCCTACAACACGAAAATAGATCCATGCTCGTGATCTTTTTTTACTTCGTTTTGCAACGGTCGATCCGCTCTCGGACTCGACGCCAATATCAGGATTTTTGTGCATATGGGATTGCAACATTATACTCTACAAAAAAAGCAATCAATAAGACCTGGTTAGGCACTATTGTACATAATGTACAATAGTTTCCGCTGTAGCCACGCTATTCGCGATAGCTTTTTTTTAGCCTCTCCGCAACGATGTGATAATCACTATTTAGAATCTTGATTATGATAATTACTCATTTAAATTATAATAGTTATATATTTGTTACATACCGTGATTTTGAAAATATATTGAAAACTTATATTTGGACTTATTTGTGTTGGCTGTATCATTATATGCAATTTTCTAATTATTTTGTTTGACTAATTTGCAAAAACATACAATAATTGAATTTAACTATTTCTTTGTATAAGTGAGTTTGTAGGTTCATGATGATTATAATTACAGGATTAAATATTAAAGAATCAAAGAAAGATTCATGAAGATCTTAATTGCAAAACCAAATTGAAGAACCGAAGAAATCAACAAGACTTTATGAAGACATAAATTGTAATAATCAAATAAAAAAGTAAAGTATATTTGAGATTGTTGATTTCTGTGGAGCAACCGTTCGGAACGGAACCTGGACAGTCCAGAACAAAAATGTGCAAAAATTCACAGAGAGTTTCTGAATAGTTTCATCCAGAACTGTTGTGATCTGTCTAGAATGCTTATCAAGAATAACATTAAATTGGAATAAATTGTACTAACCGTTTTGAAAAAGATACCTTAATGACGGTTAATATTAATTTAATAATGCAGAAACCGTAATTTCAATATTCATACAGTTCGTTCTGAACGGATCTAGCCAGATCTGAAGCCCCCACTATAAATAGAGTGGCCCCACTTCATATTTTCTCAAGCTAGCCACCTCCCACACTAAAAAATCATTTATTGTGCATTCTGAAAGCTTCCATTGTTAAGTGAGCTTAAACTTCAATATCTTCTCAACTATCTCAAATTTACTTGATTAATCTACTCTTAGATCTAGTTAGAGTATCTAGAATTTAGTTATGGAACTTTTCTTCTATACTGTGGATATTTACTTAGTGCTCCCTTCGAATAGTTGCGTGACTTCCTGCTTGTGGGACATTAAAGAGCTCAACGGCTCGAGCGTTTTTCGCTCACCATATAACCATAGTTGTGTGACGATCTCCTTAGTTGGGACTTGCCAACTCGAGCTTCTAGGTTCACCTTGTACACGAGTTAGGCTGTGACTTTCCACCTTTGTTTGGGCTCACGGACCACGACTTGTATCCTTTCTTTTTGAGTAATAGGAAAGGGACGCCGATGAGGTTGCTCTACCCCGTAGATGTAGGCATTTTACGTCGAACTCCGTTATCATCTTGCGTGTCAAATTACTCTTACTCTCATATATTTACATTTACTTGTGTACAAACTTGTTTGGTTGTGGCTTGACTTGTTAGTTTAGAGGAATTACATGAAAAATGTCTAAGGTCGTTTAAAACACCATATTCACCCCCTCTAAGTGCTGTAAGAGACTACAATTTGTAGTATTATAAACTTTAAACCTAAATTTGTAAATTTTGATTTTTTTTTTAAAGAAGAAAAATAATACGTGACATGCCACATGCTATTGTGCATGTTTACCTCAATCAACTACTCCATTAATTTTTACCCCCTAATCTTTATAAAATAAAAATTAAGTTTCACTAAAAAAGGAGTGTTTGATAAGAGAAATTTAAGAAAGTGAGTCTTTAACTTTCTTAAGGAAGCTCAATTACTTAAGCCATGTAGAATGGTAACTTAGAAATTGGAGCACGCTTAAAAAATGGACAAAATGAGACTTAAGAAAGTGATTTTAAAATTTACAAAGAAGCAAGTATTTTGCAAACTTAAGACTACTTAGTTCCTTAACAAGCTCTAAAGAGAGTATACTGAACACTAAACACTACCTTAATGACTTAGCCACCTGGTCTCCCTTTGAATCTGTCCTTGTGTTGGGTAAAAATTATTTCGATAACTCAACATTTAATAAGAATAATTGATTATTATACTTCAAATTAACAAAATTTTCAATGATAAAATCCAAACAATATTTGTACTATTTTTTAACATCACAAAATTAATACCATTTCCGTATTATTTGAGTTAGTCTATTCTCATGCACTAATCTAAATAGCATTATTCTTACAATGTTCCTTTTAATTTGTATACAAATAAAAACGCATTTTTTGTGTAGACATAAATGCGATTTCTTTTCAAAAATTAACTTTATAACATAATATACATAATTTTTACTTAAGAATAATAACTATTAAATACTTTTTACTTAATTAAATTCTATAATCTATAAATGCGGTTGGGTTTCAAAACTTATTGGCCATACAATGCCACCGCTACCGTCAACTATTCAATTTACCTCTCACTTCCTAATTATTTCGATCAAAAGGCTCATTTTTCTTACTTCTCTCTCCTCATTTAATATTGTGTTTGATATTGCCTGGAGGAGTAATGAAATTCAAAACAATACAATTGTCTTTTGTGATTTCTCTATCAAATTCTCACGTAGTTATCTATGTTGATCATTATACATTTTTTATAAACATTAGAGGTTAAGTTACTCAACTATTTAATATTTACAAAGAATTTTATCATCTAAATTTCGAACACATTGTATATATTTTTAATATTTGATAAAAGTTTATATGTTTTTAAATTCTTTACATATAAATTTATTTATAAAATTAAATCATTTCGTAATTTTAAGTTTTTTTCAATAAACATTTTTTTCAAAGTGAAACTAAAAAAATAACCCTATATTATTAAAATAAATACAAAAGGTTGATAATTCAAACTCACAGAGAGCTCGAGCTCAATTGTCTCTAGATTGAGTTCAGCTAAATTTAAATAATAAATAAATTAGGATTAGAATTAAAATTAAAATCAACTCATTTAAATTTAATTAAAATCAACAACCCTTCTCGTTGGAGCCCTATCCGGATAAAAAATCGACACGCTTACATTTTACCGCGTGATGCTTTTACTTTTAAACTTTTTTTTAGATGAAAGATGAAACCAACCATCTTACCATCTTGGTTTTAAATATTCACAATAAATTTATGATCAGATTTCGGACAAATGACTTTTCACATAAAATGTACGTCTTAGTCGCTGAATTAAAAGTTGATTCCGATCTTCGATATTTTATTTGCTTCGATTCAGATTTCCTAAGATCTGCTATCTTGTCTGATCTTTCGATATTTTATTTGATTCCGATCTTTCGATATCTTATTTGCTTCGATTCCGATCTAGGGTTGTAATTGGACAAATGCATGAATTATGGGAAGCGAGGTGCGTCAGATGAGTATCAAATTAAAATATATTTGACTGTCTGTTTCGTTTTAGGATTCACAAATACTTGATTCGCGTAAATTTTAAGCAGAGCATATAAATATTGAAGCAACGCGCATGAATCCTGAAGCGAATGAAACAATTCTAAATGACCATCAAACCGATTTAATTTTTATGCCCATCGAACGCCCCGCTTAAAATAGTGACTTGTTATAAGGAAAACGCAAAAGAATGTTGAAAGTAAATTACTTCCGTATGTTTTGTATACTTTTTTGTGTTTTTTAAGAGTATCGCAAAAAGGCAATTAATCTGTTTATTTTCGTAATAAATTAATAATCGTCTTTTTTAAATCTTGAGGGCAACACATGTTTGTTGAGAAAAAGGCACATGCGAATTTTGGTAAAGAGGCCACAAGCGGCCAAAGTGTACAACGCATTAAAAAACTAAAGAACAAACTTTTCATTAAATTATTTACACTTGCAGAATCTTTTATAGCATACTTTTGGATAAAGCCCGGAAACTTGTAACCGGAATTATTATTGGGTTAACAATTTAACATCCAAGCCTTAACATTCTATTCAATTGCATCCAAAATCACACATGAAATCTTCTGAAAAGCAATTGTTTCGTACTTAAAAATTATCATTGTATTATAATTGAAAACAATTTCTTAAATTTGATGAATTGAATTTCATATATGAAAATTGAGGGCCACTTTGGATATCAGCTTTTATGAGATATTCTATGTGATAAGATAATTTATCTCCATTTCTGAATACAAAAATGTCAACAAACTACAAAAAAAGGAATACGATGCCAATTGTCGAACATATAATATATAAACGATAATTTTGTTAGGGCCTGTCTGGTAATATCTACACCAGCTGTTTTTTATAGTGTTGTCAACTGTAAACTGTAGAGAAGTTCCGTGTTAAATTGTACTCTGTAATAAAGTGAACCTTTCCAAAATAAGCAAAAATTAGTGGTTTAATGTCTGCGAAGGAATAACCATCTAGTTGAGGGGTAATACCGCAAATAGTACCAGACAATTAGTCTCAATAAAATTATGAAAAACAATTAGCTAATAAGCTCACACAACGAGCAACGAGTCCAACGAGTCCGCATCTTCTGCATTAACTCAACTTTTGAGTTAATGTATTCCGCCGTCTGATCAAGATCCTAGCCAATCCGGACCGAGATGAAACGCACGGGACATCTTTAATATTCGTGCCATTACGGACGGACGGTCCGGATTTATTATAAATTAACTCAAAAATTGAGTTAATGCAGAGGATACGAATTCCGAGTCCAACGACCAATGCGAGGTAAAACCAACCGCGCTTAAACAATCAGGTGGCGTATAGTATCGTTTCCCCTCCCCCTTCCCACCAGCCACTCTCTCTCTTTCTCTCCTCTTTCAATCACACCATGTTTCTATCCATCTCAGCACCCCAAAGGGGGTAGGGTTTTGTTTCGCCTCTCCTCGGATCACACCGAATTATATCTCAACCCCCTCGCCAATCTCTCCGATCCCCGCATGGCGAAAGAATCTTCTTCAGAAGTCGCGCTGGAAATCGACGATGGAGCTCCTGACATGCCCATCCAGCCCTCCTTGCCTAAAGTTCTCGTCTTGTCTAGCTCCGGGAAGCGGTTAGATCAGGCGGCGTCGCCGGTGTCCCCGTCGCCGTCGCCGTCACCGACCGCCTTACTGGTGCTGTCCAACTCTGGGAAGGGGATGGATCAATCTGGGAGTAAGAAGAAATACGTGAAACAGGTAAGAAATAGTGTTACAGACTGTGTCCTATTTTATACAATCGTAGGGTGTGAGCTCTGATCGCCTGATCAAAGATTTAAACTTAAAGTCTATTTAACACTGATGCAAAAGAAATGGGCAGACTAAGCTCTAGAAATTAGAAAGTGAGGGTAATTGATTTGACAAAGAATCAGAAAACACTGTTCCGATTCTGATTCGGTCTCAATTAAGAACTAGCAAACAAGCACAACCAGACCTAGGAGGACCTGCTGGTAAATAATAGTAATAAAAATATAAAATAAAATAATAGGTGACCGGGAAGCACAACAATACAGAGCTTCACTTGGCTGCACAGAAAGGCGATGTGGCGGCTGTGCGACACATACTGAGCGAAATTGATGCACAGATGACTGGCACCGGAGAGGAGTTTGATGCCAGTGTGGCAGAGATTCGAATGGCAGTGGTGAACGAGTTGAACGAGGTCGACGAGACACCTCTTATACTGGCGGTGGAGAAGGGTTTTCGTGACATAGTTTTGGAGCTGCTAAAGTACTCTGACAGAAACAGCCTTACCAGAAAGAACCGGTCCGGGTATGATGTCTTTCACATGGCCTCCAGAGAAGGGCACCATGGTAATTTCAGATCTTATGCTATCCTTTATGATTGTTTTTAAATTTCTGTATTGATGAGTTGACCTTATCTAACATAGAATAACAAAAGATTCTCTGAGTTGTCCTGGTCAATTTGAGCACATTTGGTTGTTAATTAACTGAAAACATTGGTTGTGGCAGGTCAAGGTCTCTTTATCTTTGCACGTGCAATGAACTCTTTAAACTGATGGCTGTTTTTAACACATGCTTAATTATCATGTCAACAACTTCCTCAAATGAAAAATAAAGAAAAAAATATGTGAAGATTTTTCTGGTGATGCGTTCTTTAAGTGGCTGTACAAAACCACCTTTCCTGTAGTCTAACATGTTGACTTACCTGATCAGTTTAGAAATTAAAAACATTATCGATCTCTCTTTTATGCAGAAACTTTACAAGACAGCATGTAGGTTGTTAGTACCAGTACCGGTAATCTCTCTTTGGCTAACACTAGGCTATACTCTATATTAATTTTGGATTTTTATGGATCCATTTACCTTTGACCTCATAAATTATCCCTTGTACATAGAAATTGTGCGAGCCCTCCTGGACCATGATCTGAGTCTAAGCAGCACCCTGGGCCCATCAAATGTGACCCCACTCATCTCAGCTGCCACTCGCGGCCACCTGGAAGTGGTCAACCTCCTACTCGCGCGTGATGCCGGCTCAGCCCAGCTCTCAAAGCTCAATGGCAAGAACGCATTACACTTTGCTGCACGCCAAGGCCATGTCGAGATTGTGAAAGCCCTGCTGACACAGGACCCGCAACTTGCTCGTAGAACTGACAAGAAGGGCCAGACAGCCTTGCACATGGCAGTCAAAGGCACTTGCCCTGAGGTTGTGAAGGCGCTGGTGGAGGCAGATGGAGCTATTGTCATGTTGCCTGATCGGGCTGGATATACGGCTTTGCATATTGCCACAAGGAAAAAACGAGCTGAGGTGATAAAAGCTGTTTTGTATACTTCTTTGGTTTGAATTATTTTTAGTTTTTGTCTTTTGGCTGGGTTAGGGCCACTGAAGATACTAATTAAGGTCTGACCAGACATAAATGTGAACAGAGAGGAAAAAAAGATCCCTAAGTGTCCATGTGTATAATTATATATTTACTGGTATGCGTACACCCCGAGTGGTACAGGGACATCTGGCTGCTATTCAGTAGTAGATGTTTATCAGATTTCAAAGGTGCTTTTCACAAATAGATCATAGATCCCATTCTTTATACTGATATTTTATGTTATATCAATATTCACAGAATATCAATTAACATTTATCAATGCAATCTTTCTGCAGCAAAATGCACTAACAAAATATTTCTCGGTTTTCAGATTGTAAGTGAGCTGCTTCTCCTCCCGGATATGCACATAAATGCACTAACCCGGGACCACAAAACTGCATATGACATTGCTGAGTCACTTCCCCTCTCAGAGGAATCTGCTGAGATCAAAGATATACTAGCCCGCAATGGCGCTGTGCGTGCCAATGAACTCAACCAACCACGCGATGAGCTACGTAAGACTGTCACAGAAATCAAGAACGATGTCCACACCCAGCTTGAACAGACACGAAAAACCAACAAGAATGTCAGTGGCATTGCCAAGGAGCTCCGGAAGTTACACCGTGAAGGCATCAACAATGCCACAAATTCAGTAACTGTTGTTGCGGTTCTTTTTGCAACTGTTGCATTTGCGGCAATTTTTACCGTACCAGGAGGGAACACTAATGATGGCGTGGCGGTTGTCTCCAGCACAGCTGCTTTTAAGGTATTTTTCATTTTTAATGCGGTGGCACTGTTCACCTCTTTAGCCGTGGTGGTGGTACAAATTACACTTGTTCGCGGGGAGACAAAAGCAGAGAGGCGAGTTGTAGAGGTGATCAATAAATTGATGTGGCTAGCGTCAGTGTGTACCACGGTGGCATTCATTTCTTCAGCATATATTGTGGTGGGGCGGCGTTTTCAGTGGGCTGCGTTGTTAGTGACACTTATCGGAGGCTTGATCATGGCTAGCGTTCTCGGTGCAATGACTTTCTATGTAGTGAAATCGAAACGGACCCGGTCTATAAGAAAGCGCGCAAGATCAATGCGGAGTGGGTCTAATTCATGGCAACCGAATTCAGAGCATTCAGATTCAGAGATTGATCGAATATATGCAATTTAAGGTGATAGCCTGATCTAAATAAGGGTTTTCAAGATCCCTCTCCATTTGTTTTATAAAGTATCTGGCATGAGGTGCGTTGGAGAGTGCATGCAGCGAGTGTTGAGCCTTGAATGGTACAAAATTATGTATATGTGAAATATATATGTCATTTTTCTTCCAGGTGGGGAATAATTTAAGGCGCGGTAGTGAACTGGGTTATTGTTGTTGTACCACGAAAAGCTATCTGATCGGTTGTAATATAATTCATTATATGCTGTGCGATCCGATAAATTAGTACATATTAGATAAGTAAGTTGCCTTCTGGCATTTTCTCGAAAGCCTTTTTGGAAGGAATTTTTGCTGTGCCTATTCTGAAGGGCTGTTTGGCCAATTTATTTCTATGGCATAAATTATAATAAATAAACACATCTAACGTATAACATAACGAATTCTCAATTTGTTAAATAGTACGGATATTAGTATTGTTTTAGTCCATGTTGAAAGTTGTCTTTCTTATTGCTTAAAAATAGACTTTGCAATGCCAACGTTTTAATTTCAGTCTGAACGCTAGCAGTGTTAGCGATCGTGTTATATCATGCATCTAATTTATTATTTTTTAATGTCATAAAAAATCAGTCTATTTAGAGAAGTGAGGTTTTACTATTTTAAATCGTAGGATTGAAAACGAATCGACTCATTTATATAAAAGACTTGTTGAATTTTAAATTGAATCGATCTTCATCGTTTGTTAATCATACGATTTGAATTAGTGGAATTTAAATTATTTTTAAAAACAATGCCGGATACCGACTCTCCTTGCTTTATAGGATTTTTTTCTACAATTGTCAAAGCATTGTTTTGTCCTTCTTTATAGAACCAATGGGCAAGGTTGATCGTGACGTAAAGATAACTAGAACTATGGCACTGAAGCAGCTAGGGTTCTACAATGTGAACGCACTAACTTTTAGTCAACAATTCATGAATTTGTAAGATTGTTATTTTTTGTGGAAAAACATAAGACTGCTCGTTGAACCTGTAGAGGATTCTCTCTGTCTGTACATTAGAGGCACTTTGTGATCTGACTATATCAGTGAAAAGGAGAATAACTTTCACCTCCGCGATGTACTTTTTTAACAAAAGGACTCACCTTCACTGAAATTATTTATTCCATTTTAAACTTCTTTACAACATTATCTTATTTAATTGAGTTAGACATAATCGGCAAAAAAAATTATTTTTACCATCTTCCAAAAAAAAGAAAAGCAAATAACTCTCTTTTTTCTGGAAATTCCTTAATAAAATAACATGGTCGTTGATTCTGCGATCCTTTAAATATTTTACTTTTACCATTTTCCAAAAAAAAAAAACAAATAACTCTTTCTTTCTGGAAATTCCATTAAATAACAGGATCGTCGATTCAATCTGCGATCCTTTTGAGCAGTTATTCCCAACTCGTACTCAACTCATTTAGTTGATGAGCGAGTTAACTCAAGTTGGATGGTACTAACGAGCTGTAAAGTCAATTCGAGTTCAGCTCATTACCAACTCGAGTTGGCTCATTTATAACTCGTTTGACCAGTCGATTTTTTTAGTTATAGTTATATACTAGTAAGTGTTTATTTAAATACAAACAATTCAAATGGCTTAGAAAGAGTTTATCTAAACACAAACAATTCAAACATAATTAACAAGACAACTAACAAAACAAACAATCCAAACAACTGCTTAGGAGCCATTTAGAATAGCATGTGATTTATTGTGACGAATTTTGTATAACTCGAGTTGTTAATGAGTGAGTTAGAGTATGCTCAAACTCAGCTCATTTATTAAACGAATCAATCAACTCTAGTTAGAACTGACTCGAGTTGTAAATGAGTGAGTTAAAATGAGCAGTTAACGAGCGAGTTATGAACGAGTTATGAATTTTGAGCTATTTTGTACAGCCCTAAATTCATTGTTGTGAACAAATCCCCTCCTACCCAAATTGTAGATGCTTGATTTCAAAGGCAACGTAAAGGTTTAAATTGAAGTTGTTACATTTGCCCGTTTCCCTCTCTGGAGGGGAGACCATTATTGTGTCGAGTAATTTATGGTGTCTCGAATTTGATATGTAAAGTATTAGCTTTTTATGGTGTCTCCAATTATCCTTTTATAAAGCTTTACTACAGACTCTGTGCTTTTGTAAAGCTACCTACGTTTGTAAAGCTACCTCCAATTATCCCCTCCTTTTTTTTCCATCAAAAAAAAAAAAAAAGATTCATAAAAGCATGTCCCGAAATTTTTATTAATACTCTAAAAAATTAGCAAATATGCCCTCTATAAGAAAAAAAATTTAAAAACGCTCTGACGTTCCATGTCTGGGCGGTCAACTCACTACCAAACCGCCTCATTTTTGGGCGGTCACCTCTTCATACCAAACCGCCCCACGTTTGAACGGTTTGATATTTATTTATTTTGATTTTTTTTAATAACCAGACCGCCTCCCTTTCTCTCAAACAGAATCGGCCCCTCTCCCAAACCCCAAACCCTTGCTGCCACCCGAGACTTCCCCTGTCCCCCTCCATTTCTCGCTGCCAACCCCCTCCCCCATCCCCCTCACCTTCCCTTTTTGCTGCCAAACCCCTCCCCCTCCCCTTCCCATTTCACTCAAACCATTTCTCGCTATCAAACCCGATATCGGCCGATTAATAGGAAGGCGATGTATTGGCGAGGCGAGGCATTGGAGCCGAACTCCTCCCTATACGAAGCACAATCGATTATTTAGGGGTACCCGACACAACTATTTTTATTTATATTTTGTGCCTGGTGATGGCATTGGAGCCGAGCTCCTCTCTGTTGAAATGTTGTTTTGTTGTGCGATTGGGGCGATTTAGGGTTCTTGGTTTGGTTACGTCATACCGAGTCATAGAAATTGAATTGTTAAATATTGTGTGCGGGTTGTTGATTTTCCCGACGCGATTGATTTATACGCATTGATTTTTAGAAATTATTAGGAATTGTTAGCATCTACCGAAATTATTTTTTTAATTTAGTTTGCAATAATAATTCTTATTAATATATTGTATATTGTAAAAATATGTTATTTGAATTGAGAAAAAGATCACTTGACAATTATTTGAATTTTTAAAACAATATTCAAAGGCCATTAATTTCATATCATTAAAATTTTAAATCATTTAATGTACGGTAATTTTTTTTAAATCTCACTAATTTTTATAAATATGTTATTTCAATAATATAAATTATGCCTATAATGTTTAATTCCAAATTAACATTTTATTTTAATAAACATTCAAGTTTCTTAAAATAAAGCAGTTCGTAGTGATGTCTACATATGTTTGGTCCAACATTTACATGCATGACACGTTGCCCCCACACTAAAGATGTTAGCCTTAATTTAACCTATATTTTAGTGTTTTGTGTTTTCAGTTCTTATAGTTTTTATCAGTGTTCTAAATAGCGCGCTATAGCGTTTTTGGACCCCAAACGCTACGCTACGACATCAAAATGCGCTATTTGCGCTACGGCCGCTATAGCGGCCGCTACAGCGCTATTTGCGCTATACAATATGGGTTTTTTTTATTTTTTATTTTTAAGCAATTTATATGGGTTTTAAATAAAGATAAAAAAAATCTCAAACCGAAATTGAATTTGTTGCTACTTGCTACAAATAAATCAATTTGAAATTGGGAATAGAAATTGAAATTTGAATAGAAAAAAAGTCCAAACCGGAATTAAAATTTGAATAGAAAAAAAAAATAGATTATGTCATGAATCATGATACTTAAGATATTTTTAATAGGAAAAATCGATAGTTTATGATATTACTATGAATATTTTGAACCGCAATTTGGACTTTGTACGGGTTCAATATGAATATTATAATTTCTTAATTACTTTGGTGTTATTTATTGTTCTATGAGACCTTAGATAATGTTGATATTTAGTACAAATATTGAATATACAAAATGTAAAAAAAAAAAACGCTATTTGGAATAGCTTCCGCTATAGCGACGCTATTCGCTATAGCTTTTTTTTTAGCCTTCCCGCTACGACGCTATAAACGCTATTTAAAACCTTGGTTTTTATTCATACTCTATATTAAATATGTGTTGATTCTCTATTTTGGGTTATTCATACTCTATATTTATGATTTTATACTCTCAAATTGGGGCCCCCTCATACTCTATAGTTTTGTAATGTATATTTTTTTATGGGATTATTCACCCTCTATAGTTTTGTAAGTGTAGATTCACGAATCTACTTTTTTTGTTAGGGTTTAGGGTTTAGCTAGGGTTTAAAAAATTGTCCAAAATTATTTAGAAATTGTTAGGAATTGTTTAGCATCTATAGAAATTATCCAAAATTGTTTAAAAATTGTTAGAAATTATTTACAAATTATTTATTAATTTTTTTATGGTAGTTTGCAATAATAATTTTTATTAATTAATATAAATTGTAAAAATATGTTAGAAATTTAGTAACCTGATATTTTCAAATGTAGTATGGCCAGATCTAGAAGGGGACGATCACGAGATACTCTGGAGACCGGGGAGAGTTCACATGCTCCCGCTAGAGAGGCTCCTGGTGCGGAGGCCTACGGTACAGAGGCTCCCGCTCATGATGCTGACACGTTTAGTCCTCTTCTGTGGATCCCACATATTAAGATCGTGTCGCATACGCATCTATGGAGGTACGTTGGTTTTTTGTATGTAATTTAAATAGCATTATTTAATATGACATATAGTCAGTCGCTTACATTGAAATCATTGTTAAATGCAGGACTAGACGATGTTGACGGTGAAACATCGCACCCCTGAGATCCAGTACGGCCCTCATCCATTGATAGAGCGGTGCATCATGAACCTCGGGTTGTATCAGCTAGCTACCATGCCTCAGAGTATGATCGATCAGGCTCTCATTTGCGGTCTAGTAGAGAGATGACGACCGGAGACTCATTCATTTCATCTTCCGGTTGGGGAGATGACAGTCACCCTAGCTAATGTGAGCGCCTTATAGGAGTGCTCTGGTATCATCTTCGTCAGGTCTAGACGAGCAACAAACCACTAAGCTGCACAAGTAAGTACCCATTACTTGAATTCATTATTTTTTTATTACTTATTCAGTCTTACACGTTACTAATAATATATTATAATTTATTTATTTTCAATTCTGTAAGGATAACTCGTGTTGGGTGTTCCACAACTGGGTGTTGAATAATAATGCATGGAACGATTACTACAACAAGTATGGAGTTCCGGTGCAGATTGGCGAGGTCAGTGATTTTCTTTATTATTTAATTAACTTACTGGCTATTTGTATTTGGTAAAACTAACATTGTTTACATGCAGGATGGAGCTCCTACTTGGCAGGCCAATCCTGAGTTCACTATGACTGATCTTACTGGAGATGATACCGAGTATAAGGTACAAAGCCTCCACAGACCACGATACGCAAAGACTAGAGAGCACGACAACGAGGCTAGTGGGAGTGCGGCGCAGGAAGCAGATGCCTTTGCCTCTGCTATATTTCGCACACCGCCTCCGACCACGTATCATTCTACCTGAGAGATCGATCCATGGGAGATGCATACACAGCCGGTAATCCAGGAGGATCTCCCATGGGTCCGCCGTACACAGTTATCTTTGTATGAGGAGGATCCATGGGCGGCCGGTGCGGCGTCGGAGATGGATGTGGACGATCTCCAAGTTGATGAGAATGAGGAGGAGGTTCACTTAAGGCGTTAGCTGCCGCCCAGGACCGCCATCCATCTGCTAGGTTAGATCTCTTCGGTCGTCGCCGCCCTTATCGTTAGGTTTTTTATGTTTTTTTTTTGTTAGATGAATTTGTAGTATTTTATGTTTGGATTGTTAGATTTTATGTTATAGACTTACCATTTAGATTATTTAGTTTTGTTGTTTATCTAGTCGAATAAAACAAATTTATAACATTAAACAAAATTATAACAAATAAAACTACAATAAATATATAACATATTATAAAACATTACAGCAAATAAAATTATAATCGTCAATTATAAAAATATAACTATAAATTATTATAAAAATTATAACAAATAAACTACAATAAAATATTACAAAAATAAAAATATAATTGTCAATTATAACAAATTATAACCATAAATCATTATAAAAAATAAAACTGTAAAATAAAAAATTATAAAAAAAGTTTAACATAAAAAATACAACATTTTATAATGCAGCATTATAAAAAAAAAAATACAGCATTTTTTACAAAAAAAAAAAGTTAAACAACAAATTGCCCAAACGTGAGGCGGTCTGGTGTTAAGAGGTGACCACCCAAACGTGGAGCGGTTTGGTAGTGAGGGCTGATCGTCCAAATATGAGACGGTCAGGGTGTTTTTGAAAAAAAAAAAATTCACACAGAGGACAGATTTGTTATTTTTTTTAGGGTATTAATAAAAATTTCGGAAGCATGTCTCTTCAATTTAATTAAATACGCGCGGCTAACTTCTTTCATTAGTGGATAATTTTGGGATTAGCTGGGTGCCTGGGTTGGATGCATGTGGAGTGCACTGCACGCGTTCCCTTTTCCTCCTCTCTGAGCAGAAACAGCAATTTTCCGAGGCACTAGCTTCTTCTTTTTTAAGCCTGTTTGGAATACAAAAAATAGAGAAATGCAGGGGACTTTGGTGGGATAGATCATACGTGTGGAATATGATTGAAATTAAATGAAATCGTAAAAAAGATTAAAAAAATAGTATAATTGGACTATTCTTCAGTTTTCTAATTTAATCTCTTTTGTTTTTATTCAAATAGATTAGACTTTTCCTTGGTGCATAAACAAGTGAAAGATTTTTCATTAGCTGAAATATATTTAATTCTATATTTAAACTCTATTTCATTGTCAAATAAAATTGAAATAAAATGTTTTTTAAAGGTCAGTTGGCAATTACCAACCGACAAATTCCACTAAACAAAAGAAAGTTTCTTTACTTAGAGATTATGCTTACAATCAATTAATTACAAGAACAAAAAAAATGAAGATCATGAAAAGTCAATCTAATAACGTGGTCCACGTGGAAGCCATTCCTCATTACATAAATTCCTCAATTCTAAAATTCGGTACTGACTACTGAGAACCCACATTTCTATCCATGCGTATACATACCCTTCCCTGATTCCATCATCCTCTCTGGTACAATGAACATCCTGTAATTTACCAGTTGGCTCTTTTCACCATGTTCTCTCCAGTCCTGTATATTTGAGTAATCACACTGATAGCATCTATAGCTTTGGCGACCCATTCAACAACAACACCTTCTTAAGCAGATATACTCCGATACCTACTTCGCCTGATCGGATTGTTGAGGGTGGATTTTTAAGGCAATCGAGTAGAGCACCAGTAAGAAGTTTTTGTGGACAAAGCTTCACTCCTGACCCGCCATATTGCTCACAGGTAACTAATTATACCAAACATAAAAAGGCCAAGAGGAGACGATTTATGGTCTCAATTTGGGAGATTTATGAATTAATACGGAAATGACTCAATTTTCAAAGGCACTCATATTTTTTATTCTCCTTCCTATGATGGAAAAGTTCTATTTTCATGTACAAATTTCATTTATTTAATAAAAAACAATTTAATTTGAATAAACAATGTGTGGATATGAAATATATATTATTTCTAATTAATTTGTATTTAATTATTTTTCTCCATCTTACTGGTAAAAGTTAAAACTCGATTTTCAAATGATAATAGTTTGGCTCCCCATCTGATTCCGGTTTTCATTGAACAGGCCATTTTAACTTTTTCTGGTGTGCAAAATAGATACTCAATTTACAGGGTCCGGCTCCCCTAAAGTAATCCAATCTTTGAGTTTTGGATCGAGACCGTCCGATTCGAATTCATCGCTCGAGATCGTCTCGAGATTCGACTCGGGGATGGATTTTTGCAGATTCGATTTAGATGGTCTCGATCCAAAACTCAAAGATTGGATTACTTCACTGGATCCGAATTCCAATTTACACGTCAAAGTTGGGCATTTTATATTGATGTCAAGAAATCCACCATTTAATAAGATATAAACCGAGCTGAGATATCGCTAATACCATACCAAAATCAAATTTACACTACGTGAGGTGTAATTCTATGCAGTTCAGAGAAAAGTTCACATCCCGTTTTTAGGAGCTCGTAAATCACAAGGGATAAGTCTACTTGCGGTTAAGGACCAATTACTGCACAGAGATATTTATGAATTAATATAACGAGTCTGGTTAATATGCTTATATAGTTATATAAATATTCTAGCAACTTATATACTCATAAGTCACATATTTGTTTTCAAAGTATCAAACAGTACCATCTGAACCATTTAACATGATCTTTGTATTAAAATTTGCTTGGTGATCAAATTTAGCATTTTTGAAATCTTTTTACTATTTTTGAAATGTAGTATACAGAATTTTTGAGTCAATGAATTTTCTACTTTCTTAAATAAAATTGTAAAAAATATTCAAAATAAAATAAAATTTAGTCTCCAAATATAGAGATTACAGAGATTATGTTGAATGGTTTGAATGGACGATTAAACCCTCCTGGCAACTATTTACGTCAAGTCAACAGTTGGTCTCCTCTATTACGTTTAATTTTAAAGACAAAATTAGATCTTTTAGGGGCCAATTGAAAAATATATCCAATAAGAAGAAGCAGTCAACGTACTCGTTTCTCCATAAATATAGATCATTGGAGTAAGAAGCAGTTGGGCCCAGTCCTCTGACCTCACCAGTCACCAGCTCACCGCGTCAACCGTCAACGTACTCGTTTCTCCACTGGGGCCAGCTCCTTCTGCCACGTCATCCCCAGTAGAATCGATGTACAATTTATTTTCTTGTCTTTTATGAATAACAAACACACGGTAATATTTATTAACCATCATATTTTAATCAGTTTCAGTGTATCCGGGTGTTAATTCTATTTTCGTCCGAGTCATGCGATGCCACGCTTAATGGATTACGGATAGCCACCATGCAAAACTGGAAAAATTTCATTGTTAGGTAAAGTTCATGAATTTTTTTTTGCTATTTTTCCCTTTTCCACATGAAATTAATTGCTCATTTTTTCTGATTTTTTATTCATAAATCATAAGGGGATTGAGGTAGGATCAACGTACGCATGCGACAAATTTGGGAATGTGGGTCTTATTAGATTTAAGCTCGTGCACATGATAGCTCAAATTTCTTTCGGTTTGTTCAATTATTGGTGTAAACTATCGCAAATGTAATATTCTTGCGGGAATGTTTGTAAATTGATTGGTGCAACATTTACTATCAGGTGCCCATGTGTTCTTGCTTTCCACAAATGCACTTTTGTTTTTTCTCTGAAACTTTATTGGGTGGTAGAATAGCGAGCTTTGGCGGAAATGGATGGTTCGAATTTCTCAATTTTGTAAAGTCGCTAACATCAATGACCGATGTATCCTTTAAGGTTATGTTGTGCCCATGTACCATCATGGAATTTCTAAATGGGTTTGCATAGATCTTTAATTTGTTTATAATCTATTTGCATGCGTAAATGGGGTTCACATTGGACACCAAATCACCAGTGCTCACCTTTACCCTTTCATGGCCTTTTTGTTTTTTTACACTTGCATCTAAATACAGGGTCTAGAAAGAAAAGATTGAATAACACTATGATGAACACCATATTCTTTTTTCGTAGGTGTTAATTTTGACGGAGGGGAAAAAAAAGAGAATAAAAGGTTCTCATCCTTTTGAGAATCTGCTTGCATGGTTCAAACAGCCATGGATTTGCCAGGTGGAAATGGAAATTTCACAAAGAAAAAGATGACAAAACAACTTACGGGTAAAAGGGATGATACCTCCTTGCACCACGCGGCACGAGCCTGTAATTTAGAGGGCATTAGAGAGATTTTGTCAGGTGCTAGCGATGACATGGCATTGAAGGAGTTATTGGCAGCACAGAACCAGAGTGGAGAGACGGGATTATATGTGGCAGCCGAGTATGGTTATGTCGAATTGGTACGAGAGATGCTCAAGTACCATGATGCCAACATTGCCAGTATAAAGGCAAAAAATGGGTACGATGCGCTTCTCATTTCGGCCAAGCAAGGCGATGTAGGTATTCTCTTTCTATATCTTGCCTTTGAATCCTTGTTTTTCTAAAATTGTACCAACTAGGATCGATTCGCATACCGTGAAGTTGCTTTGTTTTAAATAAATAAACTATTAATTAAATTAATTTCTTTTTATAGATATGGTAAGAGAGCTCCTAGATGCAATATCGCAACTGGCAATGACAGTCGATCAAAATAACACTACCCCTCTCCACTTGGCTGCAACACAGGGCCACACTGAGATGGTACAGCTCCTTTTAGAAGCCGACCCGGGGCTCATGCTAATAGCAAGGAGCAATGGCAAGACTGCACTCCACTCATCTGCTCGAAACGGGCATGTGGATGTGGTTCGGGCATTGTTGGATAGAGAACCAGGTGTTGCAGCCCGAACCGACAAAAAGGGCCAGACTTCACTCCACATGGCAGTCAAAGGAACAAGTGTTGACTTGGTCAATGAGTTGATTCGAGTGGATCCCAAACTTTTGAATTCACCTGATGCGAAGGGGAATACCCCACTTCATATTGCTGCAAGAAAGGGTCGAGCACAGGTGATATATTTTTTCTCATTTAATTATTCTTCTTGGTGGATCAATATGTATTGGTTGAGTTTTATAGTACTAGTACAACATTAAGGATTGTCCAATCATATTTGTTCTTAGTAAAGTAAAACACATTAGTGGAATGTGACAGCACAATCAAGTTAAAGTCATTTGTTGACATTTATCAAAGATAACTACCACATTACACCAGCACAAGAACTTTCTTGTGTGTAATTTTCAACATTATGCATTGCAAATGATGCAGATAGTGAAGATTCTGCTAGATGCACCTGGTGCAGACTGGAAAATACTTAACCGGGCTGGAGAGACAGCATTTGATACAGCAGAGAAGATGGGACACTCTAGTATAACTACATTTCTGACAGAGCGTGGAGTCCAGAGTGCTAGAATGCTGACCCCACAGGACAACACGAGCCCACAACAGACTCTGAAGCAACAGGTCAGCACAATCAAGCACGAGGTGTATTACCAGCTCGAGACTGCTCGTCAAACACGCCGTCAAGTTCAGGTTTGTACCCATTTGGTATATGGTTGAGTTTTATACCTGGATCCATTTGGGTCAGATTCATTTATAGACTTGACTGATCAGGGTTGCATAATTGATGGTTGCAATTGAATAAAAGAGCACAAATTTGGGAATAAACCGAAATTATTCAATTTATATAAGCATCCTCACGAGTAGTACCAAAATAAGCATGCCTCCCCTTGTACAAAATAGATGTATTAGTTTAGAAATTTTTAGACCTCCATTGGTACAAACACACCTAAACCGAACAATTTTTGTTGGATAAAAAGGTATATTGTTCAAGCATTATGCTTCCCAGAAAATGAAATTAGCAATGTCGACTTTCTTATTCAGGAAATGATGTGTTCCATCACACAGGTCCGACTGCATTTTCTCAAATAAACTTCTAATATTTATCAGGGAATAGCTTCACGGTTAAAGAAGCTCCACATAGCCGGACTCAACAATGCAATAAACTCGAGCACAGTGGTGGCTGTGCTGATTGCCACAGTTGCATTTGCCGCGATCTTCACTGTGCCGGGTCAGTATGTGACATCAGATAATCTTGCGCCAGGATTACAGCTTGGGGAAGCAAATATTTCGCACAATACGGCCTTTATTGTCTTCTTTGTCGTTGACTCGCTAGCACTATTTATCTCCCTAGCGGTGGTGGTGGTCCAAACATCAGTTGTGGTGATAGAAAGTCGTGCCAAGAAGCAGATGGTCGCGATCGTGAATAAGTTGATGTGGCTTGCATGTGTGCTCATAAGTGTTGCCTTTTTGGCACTGTCTTTCATTGTGGTCGGCAAGGATGAACAGTGGCTTGCTATCACCATCACTGCTATAGGTACAAATTCTGTTTTTTTAAGAGGCCAAAAATCTTGCATCATTAATGGATGTCCACTTTTGAAAATGGGGTGCTCAGTTTACAGTCATAATTTTTGTTAGAATTGTTCTATAGTCAATGCCTGAGTGTTAATAGATAGAAAATTCATGTCAGTACCTTCTGGCTAAATTGCAAATTAGCCAGCAATTGATGGTACCATTAAGCACCACTTTGGCCACATTGCGTGGCATGATGTCAATCCTGATCAACTGGGGTACGATAGAAGGTTCTGTTTTGTCTGGGCCTTGTAATGTGCCAATATGTATGTGTTGGTACAAAAAGCTAAGGTTTTGAACTTTTGATACATGCTAGACACAACAATCAACATTTGACTGTAAGATTTTGCTTAGCGAAGTTAACATATACCAGTAGGAGAAGTAAATGGTACTCCAGGTGGGAAATAAATCTGCTGTTATTCTAAAGAGATCACAGGACCTGTTATTCTGATCCCAGCCGTTGATCTTTATCGAGATTCGAGTACGAAAAACTTGTTTCCTTGAGATGCGTGCATGAAAAACTTTGAACTGTTGTGACAGGAATAACAGGGTCTTGTGATCCCTTTGGAATAACAGCAGATTTATATCCCTCCGGGTGTTACATGCATGTACCAGACCTTGTTGAACATTGTGTGTTGGAGTTTTATCATTTCAATATTATTAAATTCAACTAGATCGTAAGATCTCTGAAGAAAACCATAATTGTAACACTAAAGAAAAAACTGAAATTCGATTTAATTTACTTGATAGTTTTTTCTTTAAGGTCAGTTGGCAGTTGCCAACCAACAAATATTACTGAAAATAATAATAAAGAGATATACAGAAAAAATTAGAATTAATAAGCAAAGCAACATAGTTAACACTAAGAAAATTAACTTATAGTTAACACACATTTGTAAACAGGGGGTACAATAATGGCGGGGACACTTGGCACAATGATATACTGGGTCGTGTCACACAAAATCGAGTCAAGACGAATTCGGACCATGAGGCGCTGTTCAATTAATAACCGATCCAATAATACCAATTCGGTTCATTCATGCATCACCGAATCAGAGCTTCTAGATCAAGAGTTTAAAAGGATGTACGCTGTATGATAGATTCAACTAATTAACATGTACATCTTTCTTGTTCTTCTTCTTCTTTTAATGCAATGTGTAAATTCTTCATTGAAAGCTTAATAGCTGGAAAATCATAACAACTTCTCTTGCACAAATCTGGGATTTATTGGCAAATAAACATGTGCTGGAAGCCTATAATGCATCTACAAATTAAAAGTCCGTGCTACTTTTTATGTGTTCCTAACACGTGTTTTTTTAGGAGAGATTCAGTTATAACATTTTATAGATGTAACATCTTACAATATGATTTTTCAAAACTCAGACAGTCGATTCAAACCGTTCAACATGATCTCTATATTAAAATGTACTTGCAGATCAAATTTTACATTTTTTTATTTAATTTGTTTATCTATTTATTAAGATGGGTACAATCAATGGTCTGAAAACAGCAATTTTGTAAAATACTTAATAGTAAACAAATTAAAAAAATATAAAATTTGATCTCCAAGCACATTTTAATACAGAGATCGTGTTGAATGGTTTGGATTGACTGTTTGGACTTTGAAAAATAATACTGTAATATGTTGTAACTATAGAATGTTGTAAGTGGGTCATATTACAAATAAATAAATAAATTATGGAGGTCGGAAGTTCCAAACCCGGATGGGGGATTCCTAGTTAGATAACTAAATAGTTCTCTTACGTATGCTACATTGCTACATGTTTTTTATTTTTTAATAAAGAATAAAATGATAATTTTCTAAATTGAACATGAGTTTTAATTAAAAAGACAATAAATTAGGTAAATTTGTAAATTTTAAAAATTTAAAAGGATAATATAATATTACATATTTTAGAAGGAAAATATATAACTTTGAGATTTTTGAAGGATCTACAGGAAATTCTCCTTAATTTGATCAATGAATTATATATTATTGCAATACTTTGTAATTAAACAAGCAAAGATATTCTTATATTAAAAATTAGTGAGAATTTATAATGAATTATAATAAAAAAAAAACACACATATATATAGATATATAGTTACTAAAATTTCAAAGAATTTCTTGTGGAATCCATAACAAATTCAGATTTGGATCGTACAAGATTCAAATGCGAATTCGATAAATTTAGTTGGATTGTCTTTCGAGATCCGCATGCGTATCAAATAAATTATTGATTTTTTTTTTAAATCCACATGTCATCTATTCATATGGATTCAAATTAAATTATCAAATTGTGAATATCTATTATTACTCGTATGTCACCACCAAATTGGGAGATGAAGTTCTTCTGTAATACAATATTTATGAAAATCACGCAACAGATGAAATTCATCTGAAATAAAAATATTGACGAAAATCATGAAATATTATTCGTCCGATCTGCAAACAGGAAAAAAAAAAAAAGGTTGGATGTATTCGAAAGAAATAAAAAACGGCCTAATGAAACATCATTTCGTTTTCTGATGTTTGCATCTACTTTCAAGCCCAAAGTTAGCTGCTCTAACAAACCCAGCCCAACCCATGCTCGCTCCAAACCCTACCCTAGAGAGGTTTTTCCCAGCAGGATATATAAATAACTCCGCTTCGACCAGCCATTGTTTCTTTCTTCAGTTTCTCTCGCCGCCGCCTCTTCTCCTATCGCAGTCACTTTCCGATTAAACAGCACCAATGGGTAAGTGGAATCGAGACCTTAGCGTCATCTCTCTCTCCTTCTCTTTCTCTCGGCGACTGATATAATAATCTATGCCTAATGATTTGATCTGATGATACAGCGAGGATCAAGGTGCACGAGCTTCGGGGCAAGACGAAGCAGGACCTGCTCGGTCAGCTCAAGGACCTCAAGGCCGAGCTCTCCCTCCTCCGGGTCGCTAAAGTCACCGGCGGTGCCCCCAACAAGCTCTCCAAGATGTACGCTCTCGCAAATTTCTCTCTAAATCTAGATATTATTCTCCGTCTCTTGTAAGTATTGTCGTGATAACTCGATTACTTTTGTTTCGTGGATGGTGTAGCAAGGTAGTGAGGCTGTCGATTGCCAGAGTTTTGACTGTCATCTCTCAGAAGCAGAAGGCGGCGCTGAGGGAGGCCTATAAGAAGAAGAAGTATCAACCGTTGGATCTCAGGCCCAAGAAGACCCGTGCCATCCGTCGCCGCCTCACCAAACACCAGGTTTTATTTTGTGCTTTGGTCTCTTAGCGTGCATTTAGTTAATGGAGGTTAATTAGCCCAAGACTTTTTAGTTTAGAATGCTTTGTGTATGGGGGTAGCTATAAACAATAAATAATTAAATATGGAAGTCAATTTTTTTTAGAAATGAGATAAAAATTGAGAAAGATAATATACAAATAACCTTGACTTCAAAAAAAATGGGGGTCAGTCAACCACAGACATATCATCTATACCTGCCCCTGAGTTGAACCAGATGATGCAAGGTTGCATCACTGACATGTGGTATGTTTCAGGAGGATATAATGATTATACTTGAAGCATTTATCTACTCTTGGTCATAAGATGTTAATAGGAAATATTCATGCATAAACATACATTTAATAATACTGCCATGGTGTTCCCTCCCATTCATTTTTAATATTGTGGATTGAAAATTAGTTTTTGACCCATTGAAATGAAGGTGTTAACTTAAATTCACCATGGTATGTGACATTGAATCACTTCATTGATGCCTCCAATATAAAACTTGGGGCCTTTCACTTTTTGTGGATTATTTGGGTGACCTATTTACCATATATTTTGTCTGTATCCTGCAATTTTTGTGATTGACACTTCATTAATAGTTGGAAGCTTTTCTTGCATGATGCATACTCTGTACTTTTGGTGGTATTTAGAAGGCTTTTACACATTACAATGTCTGAATGGTTCTGTAATCCACGTGTTGGTGTGCAGTGATGTAGAACTGAACTTTCTAACAGAAGCTACTGTATGTTAATGAATTTTGTAATGAAATGTTGTTGTCCATTATTGCTGAGCAGGAGTCCCTGAAGACTGAGCGGGAGATGAAGAGAGAGAAGTATTTCCCAATGAGAAAGTATGCTATCAAAGCTTAGGTTAGCAGTTTTGTTTTACTCTAGTTCCAATACCAGACTAGTGCATTTTTCTCAAGTTTAAACTTAAGTTTCTCATGTATGTTTGTTGTGTTTTGTATTACCTCTTTCTTGGCTCTGTGGTGTTATTAGCATCATTTTTGCAAATACTTGAGACTTTTGGTAGATTATTGAGTTTATTGTTGATTATACTGTTGTTTGTTGTTTGTTTCTGTTCCAAACCAAATGCACAAATTTGGGTTGATGGTTTTGTGCCAACTGGAGTTCTGATGTTATGTGCCACTGGTAGATTTTGTTGCATGGGTGTCAGGGAATAAGTTCTTAGTTTATGGTCAAAGATTCCATACCGGAGTTGCCAACTGTGGAACAAGACCTGTTCTCCATTCTGACTATTTGATATCTTTGATTAATATTTTTTTAACAGAATTGACAACCGAGAATATATAACAGAATTTACTAAGATATTGATTTTGGCGTGAAAAGTGTACATTTGATAATCAGCTCCACTGAGGTTCACTGAGAAATATATCAGACACAAATTACAAAGGCATCATTTTTGAGAGAAAAATGTGGGTAAGCCTTGCAAGTTCAATTGATGAGAGGAATCAGCTCTTGTTCATTAAAAATATGAAGAAATAATTGACGGTCGTCATTAGGGGTGAACACGGAGCGGATAGTGCGGATAGTGGTAAAAATCATATCAATAGACTGATTGGATATTTATAAAATATAAAAATATTTTTGAAAAATACTGAAGGTCATAATATTTATTTAATTATAATGGTGAATACTATAATTTGTTCATAATGTATATTAAATTATATAGTATATATTTACCATTCGGATATGGATAAATGAAACGTAAAATCATATATCTATCTATTCATATTTACACGGATATTCGGATATTCACATCTAAATTTTTGAATTCGGATTGAATACAAATTGGTATTATTCACACCGTTTTCTTCCCTAATCGTCATACATAAAAAAGAATTATTTCAAACAAAAAAATACTGTGTGCATTAACTTTTCACTAGTATCTGTCAAAAGCAGAGTATTATGGCTCACTGGAGATAAGTCTGTCCACTAATTTATCCACCATAAAGAGTGTTTACCCTCATTTATGTCTAATTTTCATATGATTGGTGGTTGGTACAATTATCAGAAGTATGATTAATACTTGAAGACAGGCTTAATTTAGCAATTACTAGCGACTTGAGATGTTCTTAATAATGTATAATTCATTGTGTAGACAACAAGATTAAACTATTAACTATTAAATTTTAAAGAGTGAGTCTATGGTACTATGCATATCACAAGTTGGGTTCGTAATACGGATCAATATTTTTTTTTTTCAAAACCCTAATTGTTGATTCGAACCGTTCAACATGATCCCCATATGAATATGTACTGTAGACTAAATTTTTATATTTTTTAGAATTTTTTTACTATTTTTTAAGATAGGTAGAAAATCACTTGATCTGAAAATTCTGGACCATCCAAAAACAATGATTTTTTAATTCATTGAAATTGAAAAGTATATTACAAAGATCAAGTAGATATGTATCGAATCTGCACAGATAGAAGCTGACATTAAGATAAACAAAAATATACAACACTCTAAAACATATCTAATAATGCCAAAAGTGAAGACATTTCCTGAGTACAGGTACCAACATGCCAATGTACCAGTTTGGCAATTCACAAGAAAACTTACATTTAAGTTTTTAACAGTAATATCTACAAAACCAATGCAGAGAACAACATAATTATATTCCCACAAACATAACAGTAAAATATCATAATTGCATATAAACAGTTAAAGACTGGCATGGTGAATTACAAACTGACCCTTGTAAACTAGGCCAAACAAGAGAAATGAAAGAACCAGTATCTGACAAGAGAACACTCAATTTTACAAACTGACCCTTGTAAATTTTATTATATTCACTATAAGCTTACTAGTCCTTTTATACACTAATCATCTAAAATGAATTTATAACAAGAAACAAATACATTACTGTGATTCACTAACATGATGAGGCTTTTGAAGAAAATATGCAAACAAGTCCAATAGAATGACAAATTTGATGTGACATTCATGCATTCAGTTCAACAGTACTGTGATACAAACACACATCTTGTAGATTATAAAAAAAAAATCATTCCCATCAAATTGCTCAAAATCCGTTAAGTGTGTTGTTTCTAAGAAATTAGTTGTTACTATTATTCAATAAATGTGTTGTTTTATTAGATCATCATTAAAGCAAATAGGTCACATAAATACCAACTTTGTGTCGGATGATGACTAAATTATAAATCTTTAACAAGCAAGCACTTGGTACATATTGTTGTTACTCCTACCCGTACCTCTCTTTCCCTTCCTACCCGTACCTCCTCTGAAATTGTTGATTTGACTAGATCCGATTGATTTGACTAGATTAGATTGATTTGACTAGATCCTCTGAAATCGTCGCCAGGAAGCTGAACCCAGCATATGTCTGTAGCCTCATCATTTTGTTTGGAAAATAAGTGGGACCACTTGTCAGATACAGTGCTTTTCTCTTTGGTATACACAGAATTCTACACCTAACATAAGAGAAGAATTGTTCTAGTAGTCTTATTTGTAAGAAAAATAAGGTTCAGATTGTTTATTATACCAACTGGAGTGGTACCAGTACAGGCATGACCTTTAGTTTGGCGTTGTTTCTCGAGTTTTTTTAGTTGAGGTCGCAAAAGTGCGACAATATAGGAATAGGGGAGGGACATTGGGGCTTAATTAGAGAGTTTTGGTGTTAAATCAAGAGTAAATTTGGTCTTAGACTTAAATTTGGACTTAATTTTACAAGTTACCATTTCATTGCAATCTGCTCCCACACCGTACTTATTCCATCAGGCATAGCATATACTGCCTAAAATGCAATTTTCAGTTCATAAACTAGAGAGCATTATAAACACAAAAGACAAAACATTAGTTAAACAATCTAGCGGCAAAGCATCTTGTACATCGATACAAATTACTGGAAAACCTATGATTGGAACTAGCAAAGAAAATAACTTCAGGGTTTACAAATTACAAAACAAAAAAAAATCGAGCGGCAACCAAAGGCAAGGTTTGCGATTCTCAATCGCGAAGGAAATCAGTGCCGCGGTATCTCCGAACCTAGGGTTTAATCCGAAGACTATAGCGAGCAAAGCTCAATCTAGAAACATTGAGATCGGGAATGGTGCAAGAGGAAAAGAAAAGAAAAAAAACGAAAAAAAGAGAGACACAGGGCCGGACCAATTTGGAGAAGAGAGAAGTCGGAGACGGAGCGGAGGCCGACTAGACGAAGCGAATTTCTCTCACGCGTTGGATATCGGAGAAGAGAGGAGTTCCACCAAAAAAAAGAAATCGTGCGCTAGATGGGATTTCCGTCGAGCGGGAATGAAGAAAATCCGCCCTTTTCTGGATATCAGAATAACCGTAAACTATGGCATTCCGATGACAAGGGAATCGGTGATTCCTGTGTTTTTTCCCTTCCTCTTTTTAACTAAACGCGGTAATCACAAAAAAGGCAATTGAGATGCCAGGAAATTACTGTCCGATAAAATAAACAAACGCTCCCTAATTAGTACTGACATATATTTCATAAATACCGTTAAACTTTACTATCGAGTATTTTTTATAATGTAATCATTTTTTTTTTTTTGATAAAATGGAGGAAAACTCACCAATTTTATCAAAAAATGAATTTGTTCTGAGATCGATACTAAACAGTTTAAACCAGACTCATATCAAAACTTACAAAATAGTACCTAAATACTGATGATCCTTGGAGGAAATTCTAAAAATAACAAGATGACCCAATATAACTATTTACTATCTAAAACATTAACAACACAGCAATATAGAAAACACGTAATAGTCTGTAAAAAGTCAATAAAAGAAAGGGAAAATATGATCTAATAGAGCACCTTATATGTAGTTAAATTCTTCATTCGGTATCTTCAAATAAAACGGATCCATACAAGCGTTGGCATTGTCATCTCTTCCTTCTCCGTTAGAAGATTTTTTTTTTCTCCAGAGGGAGCAAAAATTGTCAATACATAATTACAAAACAGGATCAGGTTAATCAATCAATCCTTTTCTACTTTTTAAGCTTAAAAAATATATATTGATATTTCTATTGACATTAATAATTGAGGAGGACTCTAATACCTTCATTTTTTTAATTTTAATAGCTTACTGTAGATTCATATTAAAAAAAAATCCGAAAAATAATAATTGTTACGTGCACGTAGAGAAAATAATGTAGACTCAAAACCAATAATTTTATTTTGACATATAAATTGTAAATGTTTTATTTTGAAAATTAAAAAGTGAGCATGATGGAGGTACATAAAACAGAGATTTAAACCTTCCTCTCAATAATTAATCTTTTATAAGAAGATTTGAGATCCTTGCCAACACGGCCTAAGGTGGAATGCATAGACTATAGAGGTGCAAACTGAGTGGATAATATCCGATCCGTATTTAAAAAATTAGATATAGATATCTATATCCAAATATCCACATAAAAATAGATTGAATATAGTTTTAAATTTTAATTATCTGTATCTGAATAATAAATATCTTAATATATGTTATAAAAAAATAATATCTTATTCACCATTTTAATTAAATAAATATTATTAAATTTAATATTTTTAATAATATTTATATATGTTGAGGAGGGATCAGATGACATTCTTTTGTGACATCGGATGACATCCTACATTTTTAAAGTTTTCAAAGCCCAAACAGTTCAATATGATGGATATATTAAAATGTGCTTGCAGATCAAATTTTATATTTTTTTTATTTTTACTATTTAGTAAGTATTTTACAAAATCGTTGTTTTCAAACTATTGAATTTTTTGTACTCATCTTAATAAATAGTAAAAAAATAAAAAAATGTAAAATTTGATCTGCAAGCATATTTTAATATATACATCATATTGAACGGTTTAGATCGACTATTTGAACTTTGAAAATGTAGAATGTCATCCGATGTTATAAAAAAATAATGTCATCCAATCCCTCTTCATATGTTTTAATAAATATTCAATTCAATCTGTATCTATATTTAAAATATAATTCAAAAAATAAGAATACGGATATAGTTTACCATCGCTCCGTATCCGATCCGTTTTCACTCCTAACAGACTACCTTGTAAATTTATCGTGTCGAAGCAGACCGGACGGTTAGATCTAACTCAAAATTTGAGTTATATGAATTGGCCCGAACCGCCTAATAGTTTGAAATTGAATCCACTCGCCACTCGAGTAAAAAGAGACGAGAGCGGGGAGAGAGAGTAACTTGGCAGTCTTTGCAAGGGTTAAAAAAGAGAGAAGAGTCCTTGTTGGCCTTTGTCGAGGTTTTCAAAGAGAGAGAGAGAGATGGCAAACTACTCGTTCCCGGAGCTGCCGGCGGCGGAGATAGCGAGAGTCCTGCAAGAGGAGGGCATAGCCGCGGTGAGCACGGTTAACCTGGCCAAGCCCTCCACCGAGCTTCTCTTCGCCATCTTCTCCAACGTATTAGTCTATATCGACCCGCTCAGGTACCATACTCACCATCTATTCATCTCTTTACGAAATGGGGTGTGTGGGGGGAGGGGGATGTCTATGACGTGGATCGTGATATTTTAGGAGTTTTGACTTTTGACTGGGAAACAGTCCAAACCCTACAAGAGAGAGATTGCAATTTTTCATGCTTGTTTAAGCCTCAAGAATATTTGACTCCAGAAACTCCGGGGATTTTGAAAAGGTTAAAATGTGACAAAAATGGACTACAACTCTGCTATAGAATAATTACTTGAATCTGACCTTAATCGTCAGTGTAAATGAACTGAATCTGGAGTAATCTACCCCAATTCCTTCTGCTACTAGAGTCCTACTTGTAGAGTGTGTTATTGTTTTAGAGTTTCCTGATAAACTTGATCCACATGCACCTAAAACGTGTTGGACATTCATTTACTAATTGCCTATACCAATTTGCAAATTAGGGGCCTTTTGTTTGAATACACCTTGACTTCATTTGCTGCTATGTATGCAAACATAAATGGTGTTGAGTTTTCTTTGCAAGTACAATAGACAATGGTTGTAATAGTGTTCTCTTAATTTCCAAGAGACTCTAATAGTGTCGTGATAACAGTTCCTCTTTTATTGTATCAGAAATGACCCTGATCAAATCGGGTTTGAGGCTCTGACAGTGCTTGAAGATCCATCCCAGCATGCAGATGCCATCCAGGTTCATAATTTGTACCAAAAAATAAGGGCATTTTTTGCCTCCATCCAGTATCATGCATTCACATTGCGGGATCTTCTGCGGCCTGATCCCAAGCCCAAACGCACATTGCAACATCTCAGTGCTCTTGTAAATTTTATATATTACAGGTGAAACGAGCTCTTGCTATGTTCTACTAGTTAGATTGTGGTATATAGCATTATGTACTGGTTGAAATTTTGGCCAGTACTGGTTGATCTCATTTATTTATTTATTTATTTGCTTGATACAATTTTGCTTGAGGTTTATTCTATGGATAAACATGAAATGTGGCCCGGTAGCCCCAACTAACCTTTAAAATCAGTATAATATTGCACTCTTCATTGATGGCCTGAAGTCTGCTTATTTCGTCCTAGATTAAAATCTCGGGTATATTGAAAATGGCTTCTATTGGATGATAAAGGCAACTGGTATATTTGCAATTCTTTGTTGAGTTGAAATTACTGTATCACTTCTTCCTCATGAACTGTGTTTCGATATTGTTCATTGTGAGATTTTGGTTTCAATTCTATGCTTTGGTGATTCAGAAATGAAAAGCTCCAGTTCCTGAACCCCTTGCTCGAAGAGATGCCCAGTTCTGAGGTTAGAAAAGCTGAGCTCACTTCAAGGATATCTGAGGTACTGCTTTGACCTTTCCTAATATATTTTTTGGAGGTGACAGCAGCCCACAGAAAAGAACTAAGCTAAGTACTTGTTTAGACTAGATTTTAATTTTTGAAAAAAGTGGAACGGACAACCGTATTCATTAATAAGAAAGACATTCACGTTACAAGGTTCACAATAAAAGAAGACTGCCTGTTTACTAACCATCTGAAACCATTTCAACTGGTATTATCTACCCCCCTTAATCTAACTACGCTGGAACTGGTGCAAGTTGTAATGCCCCTAAATGTTAATAAATCTAAAGAAACCCCTCAGAAGTATTACTTAAGCTAGACAAAACACAGGAAAGCAGCCATTAAGCATATTTGCATAAAACACCTTCAAACACTATTAAAAGGATATGTACATAAAGCACCTGAATTAATTTATAAAATTTAAGTTTGGGTTTGGTACTAGCAATATATGAGATGATCAAAATGCACTTGACATCTGATTAACTTGGTGGATGTACAGCTCAATGAAGCGATACAAGGTCATGAAATAGAGGCGAAAATGGAGGAACCGGTGGTACAACAACTGGATGCGGAGGTGAGGGAACTGGAACAACAAATCCAAAATTACAACAAGCAACAGATGTCTCTTAAGACCCATGCCAAGGAGCTCAAAGATGAAATTGATGCAATCAACAATCAGGTTTTCAAATATATTTAATCATCTCTTGTAATCTTTGAAGTCGCTAACAAGGATTGTATTTTTTCTGCTAGTCACCTGTTTATCCAATTGGCTTCTTTCCAGTAGTTTGAATTATTAAAGGAGTCCACAAATCTGTTCCTGCTATTTTATCGAGACTCAGTGTACCTCTAGAGAGCAAGACTATAAAAGAAAAGAAAAATTAGAAGTACTTCGATGCTATTAGAGATTATTGTTAATTATATATTTTCTATTATTTTATTGTCAGATATCTCAAGCTGATTTTCAGCTAATGAATAAAGCGCAAGAAATCTCAAAATTATCTTCTCAAATTGTTCAGTCGCCAGATAGGCTACAGGTAGGTTCCATAACATGCTTCGTGAATTTTTTTCTGGAAAAGCAAACAATATAAAGCATTTTGTTTGACTAAAGCACGCCAAAAGACTGGTTAGGTACATTTGTCAAGAAAGTCACTAAAAACAGTCCATTGGCCCACGCCATACTTTTTAAGGGAACATTATAGAGCCCTCCTAACGTAATTGATCAATAGCGTACATTACTTTCATACCTTCCTTATCCATATAGATATGTGGATAAAAAATAGAAACTATGAGAAAGGAGCTGTAGTTTAGGAATGATAGTTCATACCATTTTGTGATCAAATATGTTATGTCAATTTCTTTTTTTCTTGAAATTCCTTGCCACATTACTTCTATTGTATTTTGTAAGTTTAAGTACCCATGAATCTTATTTCTTTGGTTAAAAGATGGCACTAGAGGAGAAGAAATTAGCTAGAGCTGAGGCAAAGAACTCTGAGAAATTGACAAAGCAAAAGGAGCTGGAAAAAGCTGCAATTCATGAGATCTACAATAAGGTAAGTGTGTGTTTGAAGCTATGTATCTAGAAGTCAGTTCTGCAAGGACCTCCATTCAGCTAAATTTTTTCTTCAACTTGTGGGCAGAAGGGTACCTGAATTATGTAGGTTTATTATCTTTTTATTTTTATTTGTTTTGAAAAGCGCAATGATGAAACTTGTTACCAATGTAGGCACATGAGAAGTTGTGTAAGCACTTGGAGAAGATGCAAGCCTTACAGGAGCAAGTATGGTTTTATTTAGAAGTTCTATTGTTAAGCTTATATCATTCAAAATGTGGAGAACTTGTATGGTTTATCTGTTGGCTTTGCTTATATTATAGAAAGTTCTATTTATTTATTTAGTTTTTGAAATTTAGGTGAACGAAAACAAAACCCTGGAGAAGAAAATAAAGGCACTGAAGGCAAAACTGAGTGATGAAAATGTATCTGTTATGACACTTGAAGCTAAGCTAGTTGACAAGCAAGGAAAAGGTTTGTGTGTTGTATGGACATCGTGTGTAACAGTGCAAAATAACCGTAAAACAAGAAATGAAAGAGAAAAGAATAACAATCTGAACTTCATATTTTATCCATATCAAGTAGCTTATTATTTGTTTTTATAGTCTTTATTTTAATTTTTGTTGTTGTTGCCTGAATTGTTCAGTGCAACAAGCTGAGGAGATGCTAAAGGCGGCTGAGAAAGAAAGAGAAGAAATATTGTCAGAGGAGACTCAAAAACTTATTGGTGTGAGGTCTCAGATTGAACTTAAAGTAAAGCTTCTTGAACCTAGGGAGAGAGAGGCAGAAGCCATGGTTTCTAAGGTATGAATACTAAGATGGAAAGCTTAATCTTACTGTTTTTTATTTCGCAAATTACACCCTGTGTTTTACCATGCAAATGAGACCCCAAAAGTTACTGCACTTGTAATTAACACCCAATTTTCTTGTGACTTTTGCAAATATGATACCGATGCACAGCATGAATATCAATTAAGAAACAAATCACTAAATTGCCCCTGACTTCTTTAACTCCACTGGAATCTTTTTAAAACTTGTTCATATAAAATTGAAATCCAATGTGGATCCACTTTGCCTAATCTTGGTTTAGTATGAGTGTACCGACTATAGGGAATGAAGTTTGCCTAGTCATGGCAACAGAACTGTTAATATTACCAGATTGAACCCTTCTTCACCACCATACTCAAATGGTTGTCTAATTGAAATTCACAATAATGTCTGTGAAGATAGATAATTTGGTTATCGGCAAATACATATTATAATGAGTGGAATTTGCTGTTTCTGTACCAAAGTGGTTAGGCCTGGTGTTAAATATATCAGACAGTACAGACAAAATCTAATCTTTACTGTAGTCTTACATGAAAGCTTCATTTTTCTTCTTTCTCATTTTTTTTTTCTGATGCCTTTCAAAGGGTGAGAGACTAATCCAAGAGGCTGAGTCGGCACGGCAATCAGGCATCGCTAAGCAGCAGCAACTACTCACCAAACAGGAAGAAATAATTCAAGCAGTATGTCTGATTAGTAAAATGATGCATTTGTATTATTTAATTTTTGAGCTTTGATAAGGTCCCATTTTTTATGACCGTGAATTGTTTGTATACTGGCACTCTTTTTTTTTTGTACGTAGCTGCTTATCTCACTCTCCGTCCCTCTCTCTCTCTCATCACAGTTTGACTACTATTCCAAGAACAACATAGAGCCATTTGTGCAGAAGGTTGAGGATTTGGAGAAGATATCTTTCTCGACATAACAGGCAGGGTGGGCACTAGTGAGAAGAACATGCATGCAAGCCCCATTTCTGATCTAACATCTACAGCTTGATGATTGATCTAAGTGTGCGAATTAAAACTATGGAAGTCTTTGTTTTGTACATTGTTGTAAAAAACGGTCTGTTTAATCGTTAACGACAGTCAAACCGTTACGAGTACACTAATTGTTAACGGATTGTTCTAATTAATCGGCCGATTATTTCCGCTTATTCTATTTATTTTCGTTTAATCGTCCGTTTATTCCCGTTTATTCTAGTGAATATTTTTTTTTCACATTGTTTTTTTTTTGGGATTGTAGTGAGAAGAACATGCATGCAAGCCCCATTTCTGATCTAACATCTACAGCTTGATGATTGTTCTAAGTGTGCGAATTAAAACTATGGAAGTCTTTGTTTTGTACATTGTTGTAAAAAACAGTCTGTTGAATCATTAACGACAGTCAAACCGTTACGAATACACTAATTGTTAACGGATTTTTCTAATTAATCAGCTGATTATTTTCGCTTATTCTGTTTATTTTTGTTTAATCGTCCGTTTATTCCCGTTTATTCTAGTGAATATTTTTTTTCACATTGTTTTTTTTTTTTTGGATTGTGTGATAATAAGTTTCATAAATCATTTGTAGTTTTATTTGTGTTTAGATATACATCCAATATTTTTTATATATGATTTTTCTTCTTATTTATTTTGAAATTAATTAATTTTTCTATTATTTATATACCATATATTTTTCTTACTTGCTGATATAATTTTTTAAATTAGTATGATATGTTCATATATAAAATTTAGTTGTTATCATAAATTAAATTTAGTGATTTTATTTGGATTGTTTGATTTCTTTCAAATAATATGTTATTAGTATTTGAAAAAGTTTAATTTTCGAATTTATTTTTTATTAAATAAATATGTAATTTACACATGGTAAGTGTGTATGTGTTGTTAGAAGAAATAACCGTAGTGTCATGTTATAATAATATATCTAAGTTAAATTAAGTTTATTTGATAAGTTTGATGAGTTAAATAAATTATTTTTAATAAATTATGAATATATATACATCATTTTAACAAAAATGATTAATCAGCCGCATACCGATTAATCGCTTGGTGGTACCTCGTATGTTCGACGAGCGCATTTACAACACTGGTTTTGTACAAATGTCAGTGTTTTGTTCTTATAGTTCATTCTGACTGAGTGGTACAACTCCGTGTCCAATGGAAGTCTTTGTACAATTAGATTAAAACTTCAACCAAAAATCTGAATTAATCTAACTTATTGAACAATTGCAACCTTTTGCTCAAATCTAGTTCCTCTGGTTGGACATCTCAATTTCTATACTAAATGGTAGGTTTATGTGTTTGTGAACCGTAAAAATAAGTTTTATTTTATTAGCTCTTGCACTCGCATCATGTTTTATAAAGGCCATGCTATTTTCGAGATTTTTTTAAAATGATGCTACTTTTTTTTTTTTTTGAATGTTACTAATGAAAAAATCGGGTCTTGTACTCTTGGTATCACCTTTTTTTTTTTTAAAATAAAAACAAAAATAAGATTGCCTACATTCAGACCATCTAAATAAATTGATCAATCCATCCGAAAATTTTAAAATTACACTGTTCAAATTGAAATAATAAAATTGTCGTTTTCTTTTTAAAATACAACACGGTCTTGAGGTAAAGAATAGTGTTAATCCGGATTAGTGACTATTCCAAATTACTATTCTACATTTAGATGTGTTTGGGTTAGCAAAAAATGTCTATTCTTTATTTGTCTTTTGTGTTATGAGTTAGCATGCTATTCTATCATCTCAATCAAAAATTTAATTAGCTCACTATTTTCACCAATCCAAAACTTCATCCAAACGGACCTGATGAGTAGTTCAGTTTTTCTTCTTCACTTGCAAGAAAACGTTAACGATTAACTGTTCTGAACTTGTTATTTACTATAGAAATTCTTGAATTTTAATTTAATGCCTTGGTAACAAAAGATGTATAGGCCTGTGCCACGTTTTCTTTTTACTAATATTATCCTTTAGGATTGTTATATTATAGAAGTAATATTTAAGAGTGAGTCTATGGTACTATGCATAGCACGATTTGGTCCGTGATACGGATTAATATTTTCATTTCCAAAATTTTAATAGTCAATCCGAACAGTTCAACATAATTTTCATATGAATATGTACTTGCAGATCTGATTTTATATTTTTACCATTTTTTTACTATTTTTAAAGATATGTAGAGGGCCAGTTGGTAAATTTTTTTTTTTTGTTACGCTCTGTTCATATTTCATGCATTAATGCTATATATAATTTAGCACATCAATTGACTGATATTTATCTTTGCATATTTTAATTCAACTATTCAAGTACAGCTTTGAATGATTTGATTGGTTCGACTTATATTTATGCGAACTAAATAAGTTTTTTTTGAACAAAATTTAGTTAAATTTAATAATTTAAAAGCAATTAAGACATGTCTTGATAACCATTACAATAGTCATGTGCGAACCAAACATGGTAATAATATATTCTCTGAAATGCTGAAACAATAGTCATGCGCGAACCAAACATGGTAATGATACATTCCCTGAAATAGTATTCTCTGGCATTACATTCCCTGGAATCCTTTTATTCCCTGGAATGGTCTATAGCGCGAACCAAACGCCCCTTTAGAGATATCTCACCCCCTTTAGTACAGAACCCGGACATCTAATTTTCTTTTCGAATAATAGCCCGTAAGCCGTTAAGAGCAATGTAGAGAAGTTAGTGCATAACTGCATATGGAAAGGAGGCTGAACAAAAAAATCTATTAGGATCTGATTGGAACGGAGCAAAATCGTGTAAAACGCGAAATAGAGTTAGATTTCTGCTGCGATGCTTGATCGGAAATGGAAACAACAAGGGAAACAAATTCGCTTCGCACAACTTTTTTTTAATCAAAATCGCATCACAAATTTCTGGTCAAAACCAAGAAATTTGGCGGGAATCTAACGGAACGGAAGGAAGAGACACCACAACCCCTTCTTGCCTTCCTTCTTCTCCTAGTTGTTCTAATTGCGGCCGTTCGGCAACAAATGATTAAGAGTGAAGGATTAAGAGCTTAAGGAGCGCTAAGGAATCGATGTCCAGTTGTCTTAATTCGTGGGTGAAAGTTAAGGAAGCTAAAGGAAGGAGTAGAGGTGCCTTAAGGTCCGGGCAGAGGATTAAGATCCGAGCAAAATGAGGTCAAATGAGGTGTTCTTAATCCGCACTAAGGAACTAGTGTTCGGCAGAAGTAAGCCGCTAAAGAAGCTAAAGAAAAAGGATTAAGCCTTAAGGAGGCTTAATCCTTTAGATAAGAATCTAGTTCTCCTTCTTTGTGCTCTAAAAAGTATTATTTGTGCTTTTTATTTCTTGCAAGTTGAAAATTTTATTTTAGAAATGACAATTTGATGACAATGTATGTAATTTAAAAAAAAATTGAGTACAATTATAAAATATCTGAGAATGGATTCGTTCTACGGAAAATGTTTATCTGATAAAAAAAATTCAATTTACAACCGTTCTATTTTATTCGATTCTTATCAGTTTTGGTTCCGTTAATCCGATCAGACCCTTAAAAAGGCAACTCCTATCCTAAAATACACAAGAACGAAAGAGAGAGCCCAATCAAAATTATTTTTCCTAGCGCACCATGGCCCATTCGCAAGCAATAGTTGCCATTATAATTTAATTCTTTTATAAGAGGCCGTAATATTTTTATTGTGCAACTAGCTTGATTTGGTCTCTTTACCTTTTCAGTCTTGCCGACTATATGCGATTAACTTGTGCGCGTGCAACTGAGCAAGAGACATTATTGAGGGAGGCCTCGACGCCTCGGTTCACATGAAAAAAATGATTTAAATCAGTTCAGCTTATCCTTATTCTTAACAAAAATGAGCACTTGAAAATGTTGTTTTGTCCCAACTTCAATCATTAATTACTATTTTGTTTTATATAAGATGTCTATCTGGATTGGAATCTGAATTAATTACTATTATGTTTTATATAAGATGTTCCTTTTTTAACAAATATATAGAAATAGAGTATTAAATACAAATATACAATTATTCATCAAATCAATATTTCAAATTTAGATATGAAAATTCGACTAGAATGATGTAAACATCATAACAAGTTTTTTTATTATAAAAAAACAATGTCCTACCTGCTCTGCTAATATCACGCGCTAACAACTTCCTTTGACCATGCCTCTGCCTCTCTTCATGATAAAACTCCCATAGCTCTCGACCTCCTCGTCTCCTCTCCACCTCAACAGTATAATTATGTGAGAGGAAAAAAGTGCTGAGGTAAAAACCACACATCATGTCAAGAAACCCACAAATCAACATGATTGCTACCAAATGCTGATATGCATATGCTTCAGCTCGCACATATAGATTTAAAATATGTGTAATTTAATTCAGTTAGGAAACAAAATTTCAATATACACAAATCCGTTGTAGTCTAGCTGGTTAGGATACTCGGCTCTCACCCGAGAGACCCGGGTTCGAGTCCCGGCAACGGAACTTTTTGTCTTTCTTTTTTTTTCCTCTCTCTGATTTGGTTTGTGCGTGATAGAACAATAAATTTTGATCCAAAACAGATCACAGCGAGAGTCGAACTTCCGACCCCTTATGATTGGAACTTTTGTTGTTTTTGCTGTGATTAGAGAGTTATTGATAAAAAAGAAATTAATCGTAAAAACGACCACAGTGGGAGTCGAACCCACGACCTTCTGATCCGAAGTCAGACGCGCTAATCCACTGCGCTATGCGGTCATATGTTCATTCTTTGCAACAGTCATCTTATGACTTAAAAACTTTTATACGCCAGTCTTATATTCCTTCATCTCCTACTTGCTGATGACATCTCGATTATTCACATATTTCCTATTGGTAACCTTCTAGAATCACAGCGCCTATCTCTCAATCGAAGCAAGGCCTGCAGAAAAGTTAGAGAATTTATTTCTTTGATAAAATCCATTGTTATGGTTAGGCTGGCCTACTTAATTTCTGAACTATTCTGGAAATTTGCTATTTCTTTCAGATTTTTCTGATTAATCAGTGAAGGTTACTATGGTTGTTATCAACTAAAAACCCTGATAATCTAGCAAGGTTAAAGGCTTGACAGTAAGGAGCAATTCAACGATCAACTCTTTTAAAACCCTAATTAATCTAATTTATTAGTCTATGAAATACCTACTCTTTTCAACTTGCATTACATAGGTTTAGCATTTGGAGGGTTAATTTCTATACGTATATATAATTGATTTAATTGTCACCATAATATATTATACGATGTATTACAGATTTAGAGGTGAGGTTGTGGGCCGAATAGATAACATATTCCTTGTGCTGACTTTGCATCCACAAATTGTGCAAAATATTAGAGAAATTTTACATTGTACTCTCATTTTTCAAAACATAGAACAAAATACTCTCCTCTTAAAATTTTTAACAAAATGCCCTTATGGACCCCCACTTTTCTCCTCACTTCCCCTCCCTCCCACTTCTCCTATTTACTTCCCTCTATTCTTTGTTTAAATAGAATAATACAATTATAATTTCGTTCACGTTTTGAATTATTTTTACCTTTTTGCGTATAACTGATTAGAATTAAAAATTGTAGCGTAAAAATTTATCTGCTTAAATAAAAACAAGCATAATATTAGCTTATATGTAGAATCTTTCCAACATATAGATCATTTTAAAAATTATTAAAATACATAGTTTTAACTTATTTTATAAAATATTTTAATTTACATATTTTTTTAACATAGACATTTTATCTAGTTTATTCGTTTAAAATTTCATATTTCTATTTTTAACAGTTATAAGAATTTTATCACATCATATGTTAAGAACAATTTAAACTAAGATTGGTCAATTGAAATGATAATGTGATAAATTAGATTCTTCAATGAAATAATAATGTGGTCAATTGAAAATTAATGTAATTATATTTCCTTACTTTTCATTCTTTACTGTATTTTTTATTTTCTAGACTATTTAATTTAATTTCTGCCTAACTATTTAATTTCTTGACTATTTTACTCAACTAAGTTAAATTGGAGAAAATTGAATTTAGGTATTTCACCTTGTTATCAATAATAAGTAATGTACCTTTAACCTATTACTTGCTTATGAATTTAGGTTTTTCTCCTCTGACTTTCTACCCTGCTATAAATAATTAATTTCATATAAGCATAAATTAAATTAAATAGTCTAGAAAAAAATATAGTAAAGAATGAAAAGTACGAAAATGTAATTACATTAATTTTCAATTGACCACATTATCATTTCATTAAAGAATGTAATTTATCATATTATCATTTCAATTGACCATTCCTAATTTAAATTGTTCTTAACATGTGACGTGATAAAATTCTTATAATTGTTAAAAGTAGGAATCTGAAATTTTAAACCAAATAAACTTGATAGAATGGATATGTTAAAAAAAAATGTTACTTAAAAAGATTTTATAAAATAAGTTAAAATTATTTTTAAAAGGACCCATATGCTGAAAAGAATCTATGTATAAGCTAATATTATACTTTCTAATCTAAGCAAATAAAATTTTCACTATAATTTTTAATTCTAATCAATTATACACACAAATTTTAAAAAAAAATTAAAACATGAATGAGATCATAGTTGTATTATTTTACTTAAATAAAGAATAATGGGGAGTAAATAGGGAGGGGTGGGAGGGAGGAGAAGAGAGGAGAAAAGTGGGGTCTAAAAGGGCATTTTGCTAAGAATTTTAGAAGAAGGATATTTTGTTCTATGTTTTGAAAAATAAGGACATTATGTGAAATGTCCCAAAATATTGCATCTACAAAAGGTGCGTTAATTTCATCAAAATGGTAGGTGATAATTTCAGGTTTATTTTTAAGTGGAGTTTGTTGTGCTAAAAATTGTAATTTCGTATTTTGAAATAGATTATATAATCAATTATCATCTCAAGCTGATGTTTGATTCGACAAGATATATTATGCTTGAATAATTAGCATCTTTATAGCTGAAATTAATATAATATAAAGCACATTTGTCTAAGATATGTGTATTCTTGTCGCAAAGCAGTATGCTAAAATGAACAGAATTGCAGGGTGTAGAAAGGCACTTAGTTGCTCTTCTATTTCTGAAATAAAATTTATAGTTAACAGAAGATTTAAAACGTGGAATTTGTATCACACGGTTTTGATTTTCTTTTTAATAGAAATAAATTTTATAAGGGTTCTAGATGTTCTGTTTTAAGTTCATTGATGGATGCTTGAAATGTGTATTTTATTTATTTATGTTTGGTTTCCTGTTAATGGTAATCCAAGGAATGAAAAGAAATGATGGTCCTAGTATTAATCAATCATGTCGCTTGTTTGGTTCACAACCACTTTGTCTGTTGTTGTCTTTAGGGGTGTCAATGACACATTTTATTTGTTTATCTAACTTGTATCGAATTCAAAAAGGCAGGTAAGGAGAAGATTTTTTTCGTAAACTTAATCTTTTTTCATTATCTTACCCGTTATCTTATAGAATAATTTTTGAAAATGACATTATATATAGATATGTATTTATATGAAGATAATACGTGATATATTAAAGTTTTGTATTTTACTAAATTTTCATAATACAAATTACTTGTATTTATTATTATTTTTTTCTTATCTTGAAAAATATTTTATCGAAAGCACAAATTAAGATGTCAATAGTACTTTTTTATCCGTTTACCCGATCCACACCGTATTAAAAAAAACGGGTAAGGGTAAAGATTTTTTTCAGTTATCATAACATGAAAATGTCTCCATCCGATCCGTATCGTATCCGTTGACACCCCTAGTCGTCTTCCTCTTTGGATTATTCTGTTGATTTCTTTTTCTGTTGATTTCTTTTTCTGTTTTTTTCCTTTTTGTAAATTGTTTTTGATTAATTTACTTATCTATCCTTTACATTTTAAGACCAATATTGACCGAGGTTTTTTTTTTTTCCTTCTTGAGCATTAATATCAATTCCCTTCCATTTCAACTTCTCTCGTCTCTTATTACGATATTTATGACATGTATTAATATTGATAAAAGATTGTTCTTCTACTAGCAAAGTGTTTTATCATTATGAACAATAATTTTACTAAAAAATATATATACACCTGCACTGAGTAAAAATTTAGTAATAAATTATATATCATTGTAGATTTTGAGTTTTTTTTATAATTAATGAAATTCGTGTTAAATTTTATTAAATATATAACGTTTACAATATTTTTTTTTTCAGAAAAGCGGGATAGTCCTCACCGATTTATTAAAAAAATGAATACCATACAATTTTTTAAGAGTACTAAACATCTGGTGTTACTTGTAAAATAGCTAATAAAACCATAAGCTAACCAACAACTGAGGTAGTTTCATCTTAGATCTATTAATCAAATTACACAAAGGCCTGAAAAACCATAACTCATGTTTGATTGTGAGTTAAAATTATGATGGCATAAGTTGTTTATTTCAACTTATGACGGTATAAGATATTCTTGTTTAGTTGTGGATTAAAATTAATATATGAATTAAACCTGAATAAGTAGGTTAATTTAAGAGGAGAGACGTGACATAAGTTATGCAACATAAATAGATAAATTAATTTATAACGACATGAGCGATTTCTATGCTATACCATTCCATCACACTTTATCCATATTTCATGACTTACTGTACAATCAAATATGACCAAAAAAATTAAATTGTTAAAAAAAAAAAACACTAAGAATAACCAAAAACACCTCCTTGCCATTATCTTCTAACCATCAACTCAACATCATTGTAGCTGATTCCAGACCTAGATATTGTTGTCAGTATCGTTCTTCCTTCTACAGTCAAAAGACAAAATAAGAGCAAGTTTGAAAAAAAATCATCATCTTTCCTACTTTTACATAAAAACGAAGGGAAATAATTTGATGAGTAAAACTAGGATGTTTTCATGTCACCGAGTCTTTTGTGAACTTAACTTTAAAACATATTGAATTGATTTTGAACGATGAATCTAAACTGTTTAATCCATTTATTTTACAAGTGATGTGTCTACATATGAAAATTTTAATTTTTTGAATTAATTTAGTATAAAATAAAGTGGTCAAAATTGTAAAGTTTATAAATTAATTTTAATGCATTTACTTTTTTAACGTTTTTTTACCACTACTTGATTCTATATAAAATTAGTTCGAAAATTTAAAATTTTTGTATGTAGATGCATCACTCATAAGGTAGATGAGTTTCAATAATTTAAATTTGTCTTTTAAAATTAATCTAATAGATTTTAAAATTAAGTTCACAAAAAAGACTCTCTAAACTTAAGAACACCCTAGTTCTACTCTAATTTGATAACCAAGTGATCTAATAGATTCTATTAGGTGCAGATTTACTAATGTTTACATAATTTAATAAATAAAATTTAAAATTATAATAAATAATATTTTATTGTTATCAAAATTATAAAATTAATTAATTTTAACTGAATTCCAATCTATCTTTTATTGAATTGTATTCAGATTATTTTTACTACAATTGTAATGTAAACAAACGCATGTTATGGTGGTGCTGTAGCTGTACATCGTACTCTCGAAAATTTAGGATCGCTTTCGGCCTTTGCCCTTATAATTGAAGATTAGTTCTCCTCCACCTTTCAAACTTTTCACTCTAACACAAAGTCAACGTTCAACAAACATTTTCTTTCCCTCCACTTCTCTGATGTCACTCTTTCCCCACCAAACACGTTAGAGAACGATCATAAAAGCCAAATTAAAAATAGTTAATTATCACCTACTCAAATCTCATCACGGATTACTACCTGACGAGATGATCCGGTCGCATTTCTTTGCCCGTGAACCGTACACACACCTCTTGCACAGTTGCACCAATCGAACAGACATTCCCTTTTCGCCGAACACCTCGCCCATGCAATTGATTTTCCTCTCATTCCTTGATCTCCCTTTCTTCTCCCCTCTTCGTTGATCTCTCCATTTCCCTCCCTTCATTCTCTCCTCTCTTCTTCTCCGACCATGATGAATAAGTATAGGCATCACCGCGCCGCCAGCGCTGCCACCTTCCCCCGCTCCGCCGTGTCATACCTTTTTAAAGAGCAGCGCTTTCTATTCATACTCCTAGGCGCGCTCATCGCTTCCTCCTTCTTCCTCCTGCATCCCTTCTCTTCTCTCCCCTCGCATCAAACTCCCTCTTCTCTTGTTGTCTCGCGCCCTGAAAAGTTTCCTTCTTTCAACCTCCCGAGGCGGGTCCCCACAGATCTGAAGAAACCTGGTCTTAGGATCGTGGTGACAGGTGGCGCTGGATTCGTGGGAAGCCATTTGGTGGATAAGTTGCTCGCCAGAGGAGACAGCGTAATTGTCGTTGATAATTTCTTCACGGGAAGGAAAGATAATTTGGTGCATCATTTCGGTAATCCAAGATTTGAGCTGATCCGGCATGATGTGGTCGAGCCGATCTTGCTCGAGGTCGATCAGATCTACCATCTCGCATGCCCTGCTTCTCCAGTGCATTACAAGTTCAACCCGATCAAGACAATCATATCCTCTTTATTTCTAACATACATTTTTATTCATGTCGGAACTTGATCTGATTTTGATTTTATTATGTGCTTTAAAGAAGTAAGCTGAGGTACTGCAGAATTTCGATCCAACTAGTTTAGGATGAGTTTTCCTTCTAAACCTTTTTAGTAAACTTATATGGAGGGCATTTATTACTTGAAATTGGAAGCGGAAGCTAATCTTTATTTTTTTTTTAAATTTGTTTTGCTCAATTAGGCTATGGTTTTGGAAACTTAGAGCTCCAGAATTGTAGATCTCTGGAGATGATTGCCCTTGAAATTCGTTTCAACTGATAGTTGTATAGACTTGGCATTTTCAGATCATCCTAGATTAATAAGGCTATTAGTTACTTATTTTGCATTTCCAAAACTAGTCTTATCTCATGTAACTCTTTCTTTTGGAAAACCTTCGCAGAGGCTGCGCTTATCTCATGTAACTCAACACAATAATAAGCAAAAAGTAATATTATTGCTATGAGCTTTTATGATGTATTGGTTGCAATCTTTTCTGGTACCGATTCTTAGGTTATTCCTTAATAAATCACACAAGACAAATGTAATGGGAACACTAAACATGCTTGGATTAGCTAAGAGGATAGGTGCACGATTTCTTCTGACAAGTACCAGTGAGGTCTATGGCGACCCACTTGAACATCCTCAAAAAGAGACTTACTGGGGCCATGTTAACCCCATAGGTTAGTTTGATTTTCTCTGTTTCTTTTCAGACATAAGTAGCTTGTTGTGCCAGTTTCTATAATAGAAATATCACTTTACAACAACAAACAATAGGGACACCAGAAAAAATATATAAAAGCACTAGTAACCCGAAGAAAACGTTTTAATTATTTTTCAAGAAGGCATTCTAGATTCTTAATCACGGCATGAGATATAGAAATAGGATTAAACACAAGTACTATAGAGAAATTATTGTCCAAAAGGCGGCAAAACTCATGCCAACATCTTTTTGGTATAGGTACCACTATCCTGGTTGATTTTCTCTCTTAATTTGGTAAACTTTGTTGGAGGCGGTTACCAAGTTTTTAGTTGTGTTTTATTTTTTCCTTGGTCTAACACGCATGTGCAGGTGAGAGGAGTTGCTATGATGAAGGGAAAAGAACAGCAGAGACTTTAACCATGGATTATCACCGCGGCGCTGGTGTTGAGGTAATGTAGTTTCTTTTTGCGAGTAAATCCTGGCCAATAAACCAAATTTGTGGCGAGTTCTTAGTTCTTAACTTGGTGGTGCTCACTAAAAGTTACTGGTACAATAACATACAGTACTGCATTGGGGGCAATGTTTTACAGTCAAGGAAGTTAATATGTCCCAGCTTCTGCCTTCCTTAAAACCAAAAGGAGGCTCTTTTGAGACTCAATTGAGCTCCATAGGAAGAGACAGTCCAATTTGGTCTCAGTTAATCCCAAATGCTGCATTTATGCCTTAATTAAAAATTGATTTAGACTCGAGTTGTTTGTATTTGATTTGTCCTTTTCTTGGGTAATGTCTACCTAATTTTTGACAAAGTCTACAAGGAGTGTCACTGTCGAATATGATTATGCACAACATTGTTTACTAGTCAAGTTGTCAATTAACTAATTGCCAGTATATTTAACATCAACCTGGAGAACTGCTTTAATAAATAACACCAAATGACTCTCTATTATAAAAGTTCTTCTGGTTCAGTCATTTGACAGGACAATTTTTTTTCTCAGGTTCGTATTGCCCGTATATTCAACACATATGGGCCCCGCATGTGTTTAGATGATGGACGTGTGGTTAGCAATTTTGTTGCACAGGTTTGCCATTTTTAAAAATTAAAAATCAATTATATGATGTTAATTTCATGAAATAGTGGCCTAATGTGTTCTAATGACTTCTATTCAGGCTCTGCGAAAGGAACCAATGACTGTTTATGGTGATGGAAAGCAAACTCGAAGCTTCCAATTTGTCTCTGATTTGGTATTGATCTCTCATTTATTCATAGCAAATTATAAACATCTTTTTTTTTTTTTATTCCTAGTTTCAAGCATAAAAATGAAAAATGCTCAGGTTGATGGGTTGGTGGCACTGATGGAAGGTGAACATATTGGACCATTCAACTTAGGCAATCCTGGAGAGTTCACCATGCTTGAGCTTGCGGAGGTTTTTTTTTATAATATTTTAAATTGATTTACTTTCCTCTTTTTCTTCCTTGAAACCAAAATAATTCAAAATTATGAATCTTAGGTTGTGAAAGAGACAATTGACCCAAGTGCAAGGATTGAGTTCAAGGCCAATACACCTGATGACCCGCACATGAGAAAACCTGACATCACCAAAGCTAAACAGCTCTTGAATTGGGAACCAAAGGTCTCCCTCAGACAAGGGCTTCCTCGTATGGTATCTGATTTCCAAAAGCGCATCTTAGATGAAAAATGAGACATGAAATCTTGAGTTTATTGCCTACCCTAGCTTAGTGCTTCTACAGATTCATTCTCTTTCGGTAGTTGGCGTGTGCTCCGCAGTTCCTTTATGCACGAATACCCCTTGTTGATTGATTTTGGTTTCTTTTTCGTATCTATATAAATATGTAGATGTATTTTCACTTTTCATTGTCAAAGTTCAGAAAGTCTTTTGTTGTACTACAAGATTTTTGTGTAAGAATGATAATGTTTTGTTTAGATAATTTTTCCCATCCATTTCTGTTTCGTTATGAGAAAAACCAAAAAAGACCCTTGGATATTTTAATCCAATTCCATCTAATTAAGCTTTATTTGTTCGAGTTGTGGCTGTTTCTTTATTTTGTAAATTTGTATCATTCTCATTCAAAAACGCTGTTGCATACAATAGTTCTTAGAAAATACTTCAATTTAAAATCCTCACAATTTACAGTAGGAGGTACAATATTCATTATAACACTGGTACATTGAGTTACAACTCGCAGTTAACAAACAACACAAACTGAGAGAATTTCACACCTATAGAAGATGAAAAAAACAAACACCAAACAAGCTCAAGAGAGATGAACAGAAAACTCAAGCAATGTCTCGACACCATCTGTTGTTCCCTGGTCGCCAGGATGAAGTGTTTGAACTGCTGCAAAACCTCTTGCGTTCTCGTACTTACCAGTTCCTCCAATTACTGCAATATGTGACTCTGGTGCAGCAGTACGATGAACACCAAAGAAGCTTATCGTGTCATCGGCGTGATCTCCTCCCTCAAACAAAGCAGTCATAACAACTGTCTTACTCGTTCCATCTTGCGAGCTTGCCACATAAAATCCCTGGGCACGTCCGATCACAGCAGATCCAATCTCGTGACCCTCAGTTAGCTCATCATCTATGACCGTTGTCGTACCAAAGAGAAGGTTTTCGAGAGTTGTACCAGTGGGTAAGTCTCCGGCATTGACAAAAGGAATATCACCGCTCGGTGCACTGGCCCCATTAGGGTTAGCATTGTTTTGGACTATTGAGGTGGAGGTACCACTGAGTCCTGCAACATATGGTACATTGTTGTTGTTGAACATGTTACTTGCTCCCTCCGGTAAGGGCAATGCGCCTTGGATCGGAAATATGTTATTGTTCGGCCTCGCAAACGGCAGCTGGCCACTGGCAGCTGTGCTGGCAACCACACCAGTAACTATTCGTACTGACGGATTGGTCCCACCAACTATATCATGCATGAAGAAAGTTAAGGGGTGGGCCCCTATGGCAGCAGTGGTGGCACCAGTGCCAGCTATATTAGGTCCAATTGGAGCAGCTGGAGATAAAGTGGGAGCAGCTCCTGTGGCATATGTTGTTGACGGGTTGGTGGTTGTGGCAGGTCCGACAGGACCTACTGGTCCTGGTGGCACTACTGTTGGGTCCGTTGGTGGGTCAACTGGGGCTGGTAATGGGTCTGAAGGCTGAGGTGCCATGACAGGGGGCAAGACATCATCTGCTAGTTGTGGTTGTTCATCAAGGATTCGAGTAGCGTTTGAGAATTGAACTGTAGTTGAGAGGAGCATAAGGTACAGTATGGTTTTCAGTGCCATTTCAGTGTTGGTTATTTTGATGCTCCAGTAGTTGTGATGGGACAAGTAGAGGAGCAAATTGGAGGCTTTTTGGATTGGGAATGGAGGAGAAGACTATAAATAGGAGATGTGAATGATTGTTTTGGTTCGTATATAGGAATGGTTGAGCCTTGAGTTACTACCATTGAGTGGAGTTGGTCTTGATGTTGTGTTAGTTAATACCAGAACCTCTTTTGCAGTAGTAGTTAGAATTTAAGAATGCCAAAATTGCTTTCAATCTTACATTAGAAATGCAAACAGATCATCATAAAAAAAGAAACAAAATAAAAAAGTAATACTACAAGGTGAAAGGTGATCATTTAATATTGTTCTTGCTTATATAATGTGATTTAATTAGCCCCTGACAGTTAACTCCGATGTAGATATTGGATTCTATGATCCCCTCTGGCCTTTAGACATTGCACTATTAGTGCCGCACTAACATGAGAAGATAAACTTCTAATTTTTTTTAATTGGTCAAATAAAATAACAATTCAACCAGATAAAACGACAATCAGGTCGAAGGTTGGCATAACTGATATTATTATAGCTGTTCTTCTGTGTAAAATTCTATTACACATGTACGGTGATTCACTAAGGGTGTGCTCCACAACACTAGCACGGAGAGGAAGGAAGCGAAAGGAAAGCAATGATATTGGTTCCCCTCGCTACAGTGGAACCTACATTCCGATTTGGGGAATACAAAATTTGAAAAGTTTGTATAACACATTCTCCTCACTACAGTAGCACGTTCCTTCCTTTCCCTCTCCGATTAACTTCTTCTAGAGCAATTGAACGGCGTGGGCAGCCCAGACTTGCCAGAGTTCACCTTCGTTCCTGTTTCTTCCCTTTAATGAAGGGGTTCTCCCACTCTCTGGAGCACACCCTAATGAACTAGATTTTAGCGTTGAAAGCACTGAACGACTAGAATCTGGCATGGAAAGCTGTATTTATTTTATATCCAAGCTGAACACATTTTCTGATCACAGACCCATCAATGCAGACTATTCAATTAGCACTTGTTAGTACAGAGTTCAAATTTTAAGCAAAAACAAGTTAAAGTCCTACATGTATGCATATACATGAGGCGGAGTATCAAAATTTCCAGAGATTAACTTGATATACAGAGCAAGTCCAAGTGGAAATTTTAATTATATATGAAACAAAATACCAATTACATTTGACTTACAAGCTAAACCCAACTAACCAAGAAATTGGAGGTAAGTTTTCAACATAAAAAAGGAACCTACTTTCGCACTTTATTTCTCTACTCAGTAACAATAAACTAACTCAGTAACAAGCTCACACAAGAGATCTTCATGCAAGATGTTCTCGATCTCTCTTCTGACCAAATCTACCCCTCTTCCTACTATCCCTGACCACCTTGCTTCTAGAAATACCTCTTCGCTGCCACATTCTATCTCTCTTCGCCTCTTTACTACCTTTTGCCACACCTCCTCCACAAACTCATCTCTCTCCCATTTGGGCCTAAAGGCACTAAACATCTTGCCCCCATCAACCCATGAATCAATAATCTCAGACAAAATCGAATTTATTAAATCAAACAGCATCTTTCTCTCTGATTTCGGCCAGAGAACCAGATGATCATACTTCTTTTCTAGTCTGGTGAAAATACTGGGGCCCACAGGGCAGTCTAGAGAGTAGCATAAACTGAGCAGCTCATCTCTGGTAGAAGCATGGTCCCCTAGGTTACTTACCATGTCGAATAGGTACGAGAAATCTCTTTCCTCTTCATCCTTGAAATGATCTCTGCTTGCTAATTCAAGACAATTGGTTTGCTCAGTGCTATTGTCTTCTTCGTCACTTACAAGGAAAATATCGCCGTGTTCTCCACTGGAACCCATTTTCAGGAGATTGAGTTGCATCCTCAGCTCTGTAATTTTCAAATTCAAATTGAAAAATCAAGTTCTGTTATAGAGACCTTTACAGGTTCATAGATACTTATTAAAACCAAAGTCAAAGAAATGTATCACGTCTATTGCCCATAACTCGAGACATTTTCAAAGCGAGATGGCATGTGTGTATTTGGTAGTGCATGGGGTGCTTCTTTCTTTTTACTTTCTCCTTTCTGTTAAAGGACTAGTCACCAAGAAACTAAAGATCATTTTTTTTTGGAACAATTGGCTTGCCTTGTAGGTCAGCACTGATTTTCTCGAAGCAACCTGAAGTTGAAGTCTCTTCTTCTTCTTGGTCTGCGACTTCTTCAAAGGGATACTCCAATGTGGAATTTGGGCTTGGCTGCTCTTCCCCTTCCTTCGAACAAACTCTATGCTCCATTACCTCCTAAAAAACAAAAATAAATAAAAATAAAATGAAGTCAAGTTGTATAATGAAATTACTAAGTAAACACTATAAACAAAGATAGCGACAAATCTCAGGACTCCATGGTACATCATGGAACCAGGAACACACCAAGATGAGTTGATGTTTCACAGCAATTTACCTCTTTCATAGCAACATCATGTATTGTGGGGCTGACAACATCCTCATCCTTCATTATTGCTTCCAACATAGTGTCTGTCTCCAGTTGGTTCGTCTCAACCATTAGTGTACTGTCAAAAGGAATAGTCTCCCCAGTACTAGCATCCTCAGTAAGATCCATCTCCCCGATTTGAACTTCATCTGCATTTTTTGGTTTCAGCTGTTCTGAATTTACATGTATCTCCCTCTCAGTCATGACACTCTCCTCTCCTTCTGAAACATCACTTGCATGAGTTTTCTCCCCCCTCAACCCCTTCACGGGCCCTGCATTAAGCACGTCTTTAAGCATACCAAACTCACTGGCACGGGACCCCCGTCTCCTATGGCCCGATCTGTGGCTTGCCCGTCCATGGGATGAAGAAGGCAGGGACTTTGACCTTGGTAAGTTTCTGAAATTACCATCCTTCCAGCCATCATTACTGCTGATACCCAATATACACTTATCCTTGCGTAACTTGTCACGGGACATTATATCAGATAATGCCAGCATCTCCCCCAGTGTGTTTGAGCCATCACCAGTAAGGGGGCCCATCTCATCACCCATATGGGTTGTTTTCCATCTGTCAGACATACGCTTCCTTGCTTCTTTGCTGACTGGTGACTCAATATGGTGGACCTTTGGAGATGCATAGTAGCTCCTGTCATCATACAATGGATTAAATTCATACAAAGGGTCCGCATTGGGAAAGTATTCAGGTTTTGCGCTGACAGCACGTCTCATCTGTCTTGTGACTTGACGAGCTATTTCTCTAGAGCTCCTTGCTTTCGTGCCAACAAAAGAGTCTTCATTATTGGTAAATTTTGGCCGTGCACTAACTTCTGGATAAAGCACAGGGAAATCCCCTGCTCCAATGGTCTTTCGGGCTTTGTCCAGGCTTGGCTTTAGCACGACAATATTAGTTGGTCGAATACTTTTCTCACCCCTCATCTTATAATTTGATTTTATTGGCTTATCAAAAGTTAAAGAAACATAATCATCTTCGCGTGAGTGGCTAGAGAGGTCATTGACATGTTTCCTGTAATGGACCTTGCTATCCTTCTCAAAATCTCGACCTATTTCCAAATTTATCTGGGGATTTTGCTTGCATGAAGGTTTTAGTATTGTGATCTGGCTTGCACTCCGGGGAGGAGATGGGGGTAAAAAGGTCAAATCCTTGAGTTGTTTTGCAAACAAAGAATTCGGCTCGCTCAAAAACTCAAGAAGTGCATCCCTAGTTAGACTCAAGAGCCTCTATTGTATCATTAAACTCTCTAGAGCTGTGCAATGATTCCTCAGTCGAGAGCCGCTTTGCCTCTGCAAACTTCTTTCGCACAAAATTCATCTCAGGTGAGCTGTTCTTGCTATGAACCGGACTTGAATGAAACTTTTTCTTTGCCTTTCTCGCCTCGGTAATTTCAAACACATCCTTGAATTCCGGCAACTCATCTTCAGTGAAAATGTACCTCTCGTGTGAAATTGACGGTTCATGGTATATGGTTCTCTGGTGAGGCTTCTGCTTTCTTCTTGTGGCAGTGATACCCATGGTGGTCAGGGTAAGGCTTTGGGGGAGGTGGAGGGGGTAAGGTGTCTAAGCCCATTAACCTTGCAATGACACCTGACGAGGGATGCCTGGTTTTCTTCTCTTTCATAATCAATTCCTCTTCGATTAGACATTTCATTGGCACACCAATTGATTTCTTAGATGAACTTCTCGAGAGCTCTGGAGATTTCTGGGAATAAAAAACGAGTTTGAAGTATGTATCAGCCAATTGGCAATAGAATTGAAAATAATTGATGCAGCTTTTTGGTCATCCAGCTAACTTGTGCATATATAATGAAAAAACAAATACATGATAATAATGGAGAAAACCATAAGATCCCCCAAATTATGTGTGCTGCATCCCGCACACTGAATATGATTTAGTGTTTTCAGATATAGCATCTTATACCTAGCATGATTTCCTTTTCTTCAATTGGTAATGTTAATTATGTGGCACATCTCAATGACTTGTTATAGAAATTCACGTACCGAATAATAATTTTGCGATATATCGGATGAAACCACCATATGTTTCTTGAGGTGAGTTGATCCTGAAATAAATGAGATAAGTTCAATAGACATAAGACAAGCATGAGACTAAAATTTACATTATAAACCAAGCAAGTTGGTTTGTAGTATTAAGAGCGTTGTTGTTAAAATAAATTGTTCCTGACTCGGTACTTTCAGTTGAAAATTGAAATATTACTAAACTAAAAAAAAGCAGGGATGGGCAATGTTAATATATCAAAGAACACAACTTTGGAAAACGAGGTTACAAATTAAGGTAAAATGAATTAAGAAAAGAAGGATATCAGAAACAAGGTACACAGGAAATAGGCCAGGAGATCAGAATAATTAAATGTCATCTCAATTATATACCTAAAAAGAACCTCTCAGTAAATCCAGTAGACACAAGCATATATAACTAACTGTAACCAAAGGCAAGCATATTCTCCAATGAATTACTAGATCTCCACTTCCATGAATGAAACCTCACATAACTTTATGAGCTCACAATAATAGCAAAATAACTCCATTAGTTCCAAATTTATTTAAAAAGTAATTTTATAAAAAAGGATAAATTTTGACAGGTCCTCCATAAAATAAAAAACAAAGTCGGAAGAATCCAATGCTATTTTACATTTATTACCTAAAAAAGGGAAAAGCACTCCGGCAAATTTTCAAATTTTCAAAATAGAAAATTAAAATCTTATATACCTCTTTCTCCACTGCGAGATCTAGCGCTGCTACCTCGGTGCATCTCTCGCATCTTACCAGCAAATCTCGCTATCAAAACCCAAATTTGTCAAGAAAGCTCATCAATTTTTCAGATTATGTTACGAATTTGAACTCATTTGGACAATTTTGCATAGCTCGAGAGACGAGATCGACTGGACGCCTCGAGAAAACAGCTCTGGATTGTCAGAGAGAGAGAGAAGAGGCTAATAAATGAAGCGTTGATAGGAAGGAAAGAGAGAGAGAGTGGGGGAGTGTCTGAAATCCTTTCTCTCTCTGTAATAGCTTCTATTTTGTTTCTCTATCTATCTCCATCTAGTCTCCTATCTAGCATCTCTTACGCTGTTTTAGGCCTATTTCAGATTAATTAATGTTTGAAATTTGAAACTCCATTGCCCTTTGATGGATTAGCTTCAAGACCTGGTCCACGTACACTATTAGTCAGTCAAGAAATTACCGTGCACAGCTCACGCAGACCTGGCTTATACAAAAATAATTAACACATCAGAGGAAGATATTACCCCACAGAGCACGGATCCGACTCCGCTGCTCTCCAAATAGGAGAGCAGGACCTTGTTATTCTAAATCGAACCGTTCATCTGTCGAGATCCGTGCATGAAAAAAGTTCAACGGTCTGATTTAGAATAACAGGGTCCTGCTCTCCTATTTGGAGAGCAGCGGAGTCGGATCCACAGAGCACAGTAATTTTTCTGTGGATCCCTCATGCTTATTAGTCACGTTGTCTTGTAGATCGGGTGTAGGCAATGTTCTCACTTTTAAGGGGCCTTCTGACAGTCGAATTTGCCCCGTCGGTCGGACGAAGGGCGCGAATCAGAAACTGGGGTCGAATCGAGGCGCGTTTAATGGATATCAGATCCATATCAGTCCAATCTTTTCTTGAAACCGTCCGATCAACTTTATAATTTGTGTACGCTTGATCCGCACGATTATTATAATATCTAGTGCGCATATTGAAGCAGATCGTATGCATCATGAAGTGAATCGGACAGTCAGACCGATTTAAGTCCAATGCCCGCTGGACGCGTCCAGCTCCCGAACAGGGGTGGCTACGTGGACGTGAACTTTCTTTAAAATAAACTATTTCGCTGATAAATGTGGGCCCCTTATTCAGTGAAAATAAAACCATTTTCGACATGCGGATCCGGTTTGGCCGACCCTGAAAGTAACCTAACTTTTGGGTTTTACCGTCCGATTCGATTCTGTCGTTCGAAATTGTTTCGAGATTCGAATCCGTCATCGGGATGTGTGTGTTCTACTTCGGAATGGATGATCTCGGATCTAATTCGAACGGTTCCGATTTAAAACTAAAAAATTGAGTTACTTAACTTGATCCGAACTGTAGATAAGAGAAATAATATCCGGTCTACTAGGTATATGTCCTGCACCTGGATTATTTATTTTGATATGATCGTCTCCGATTTGGGAAGTGGGTGTTCTACTTGTCACTGAGAGAAATTTAACGTGCAGTGTTGTGCATTGTGCAAGTAGATTTTATACTCTGGGAATCAAAAAGGGAAAAACAAGGTCTAAGACACGTGACAAGAGCCGGGTTGTACGGTCGGGTTACGTGCGAATGGCATGTATAGGGTGAAAGGGTACTTCTGTAATTTTATAGAGGAGCTGGGAGCTCGAAAGAAAAGAGATAAGGAGGCACGGGAGGGGCGTGGTTTGATTGCTAGAGAAAATACGAAAGTGCCAAGCGCCAACGTGTGGTTGCGTGGGGTCCACGTTTAGTTTGGCCATTTTTAACAGAAGCCTCTCTCCATTTTAATTTAAACTGGAGGCATAGGTTAAGCCTTGATGGGACTGCACGTCTGCACCTAGGTATGGGTATGAAACAAATAAAAAATAAAAGTGTGATAGTTACGATTCTGCCCGATATTTTTATTAAAACCCAAAAAAAAAACAAATTATCAAATCTGCTCCCACTTCAAAATTATAATTATTTCTACCCTAACCGCCCGTGGACTGGGCGGTCCACTTTTCCCACCAGACCGCCCAGCAGCCGGGCGGTCCACTTTTCAAATCTGACTGCCCAGGTGATGGGCGGTCCACTATGAAATTTTTTTTTTTATAAGGTTTTATGTTTTAATTTGTTTGAATGTTTTATATTAAATTGTTGTAATGATTTGTTTGAATGTTTTTATATTAAATTGTTGTAATGATTTTTGAATGTTTTATATTAAATTGTTGTAATGATTTGTTTGAATGTTTTATATTAAATTGTATGATATATATTTATTATTTGTTGACGATTATATTTTTATAATTGACGATTATTTTTATATGTTATGTAATTGTGTAGTTTTAATATAATTGATTAGTTTTATATTAAGTTTGTTAATGTTTAAATGTTTTAAATGGTAATCTAAATAGTAAGTCTAAACAATAAAAGTAGGTAATCTAAATGGTAAGTCTAAACATGAAACATAACAGTCCAAACATGAAATATAATAATCCAAACTAAAATACTAGAAACCTATCAAACTGAAATACTAGAAACCAATCAAACTAAAAAAAATATAAAAACCCTAACGGCGACGACGAGGGCGAGGTCCGGAGAGGTCCAACCTAGTAGGTGCATGGCGCTCTCTCTGCGACGGCGGACGCCTCTGGTGAACCTCATCCACCTGCATGTCATCGTGTACGGCCTCACGCGCCAATGGGTCCGCCCCCAGGTGTAATGCATGCTCCCCATGGATCCCCGCATGTGTACGCAACACCCACGGATCGGCCTCCCAAGTAAGAGGATACGTGGCCGGAGGCGGTGTGCCAAATATAGCAGCGGCAAAGCCATCTGCAGTCTGTGCCCCACTCCCACTGGCCTCGCCGTCGTGCTGTCTGGGCTCCATATACTGCGGTCGGTGGGAGCTAGCTGGCTCCCATCCGCCCTCATATGGAGCTAGGTCATCCAAAGAGAAAACGGCAGCGGCGGCGGAGGCAGCTCTCTCGGCGGCGGCGGTCAATATCACAGTGAGGCATGATGGCCAACTGATACAACCCCAGACGAAGGATGCACTGCTCCATCAATGGGTGACGGACGTATGGTATCTCGGGGGTGCAATGCCTCACTGTCATCATCGTCGTGTCCTGCATTTTACAATTATTTCAATATAAACGTCTAATTAAATAATGCTATTTAAATTAGGAATACAAAACCAACGTACCTCCATAGATGCAAGTGAGACACGGTGCCTGACATGTGGGATCCACAGAAGAGGACTAAACGTGTCAGGATGGTGAGGGGGATAATCTCCAAAGGGAGCATCTACACCGGACGACTCTGCACCGGATACCTCTGCACCGGATGCCTCTGCACCGGATGACTCTGCACTGGATGCCGCTGCACCGGATGCCTCAGCATCGTGATCATGTGAACTCTCCCCCGTCTCCAGAGGGGCATCCCATGCACGTCCCCGTCTAGTTCTGACCATACTACATTTCAATAAACAGAAGATTTTATCTTACAAATCCTGATTTATAAACCCTAACTTATAAACTCTAATTATGTCAACCCTAAACCCTAATTTAGGAATTCAACCCTAATCTAACAATTCAACCCTAAACCCTAATTTGATTCCTAAACCCTAATTTAACCCCTAAATTCTAATTTAACCCCTAAACCCTAAATTAACAATTCAACCCTAAACCCTAATTTAACAATTCAACCCTAAATTAACAATTCAACATAATTTAAACAATTCAACCCTAAATCCTAATTTAACAATTCAACCCTAATTTAAACAATTCAATCATAAACCCTAATTTAACAATTCAACCCTAAATTAACAATTCAACATAATTTAAACAATTCAACCCTAAATCCTAATTTAACAATTCAACCCTAATTTAAACAATTCAATCATAAACCCTAATTTAACAATTCAACCCTAATTTAACAATTAAATCGCGACAGGAAAATCAACAACCCGCACATAATAATTAACAATTCAACCCTAATTTATAAACTTCAGTTTTGTCAACCCTAAATCCCTAAACTACAAACTCATACCGGAAACTCTAATTTTGAACAATTCAATCGTTTCGGGAAAATCAACAACCCGGACACGATAATTAACAATTCAATTCTACCAATCGTTCCAATGCCAATACAAGATACAAAATATAAATTAAAAAAATTATTTAGAAACTTACCCGAAAATAATCGGACTGTCGCCGAGATGGCCGAAATTAGGGTTCGGGTGAGAGAGGAAGAGGGAGGAAGAGAGAGAGGAAGAGAGAGAAGAGGAAGAGGGAGAGGAAGAGGGAGGAAGAGAGAGAGAATGGCAGAAGAGAGAGAGAGAGAGGAAGCTCTAGAGAGAGAGAGGAAGAGAGAGAGGAAGAGAGGGAGAGGAAGAGAGGGAGAGAGAGAGAGGGAGAGAGAGAGGAAGAGAGGGAGAGAGAGATTCGGCTGGGGTGGTGGTTCGGGCGGCGACGCGGCGGGGCGGCGACGCGGCTGGAGGCAGAGGCGAAAGAGAGGCAGATGGGGAGCGGTCTGCTCCCAGCGGACCGCTTTTAAAAAAAAAAAATTTCATAGTCGACCAGCCCAGCAGCTGGGCGGTCAGGTTTTAAAAGTGGACCGCCCGGGCGCTGGGCGGTCAGGTATCGAAAGTGGACCGCCCGGCTACTGGGCGGTCTGGTGGGAAAAGTGGACCGCCCAGCCCACGGGCGGTTAGGGTAGAAATAATTATAATTTTGAAGTGGGAGCAGATTTGATAATTTGTTTTTTTTTTTAGGGTTTTAATAAAAATATCGGCGATTCTGCATGTCACTTCTCAGAAATATTTATACTTCTCATGAAAAATATTTATATTTGAGAAAAAAAATAACGATAAAATTATATCTATTTTATGTTATTACGAATAAAGATTATAAAAACTATAATTTCACTTGAGGGGGTTCAAATGCTTTCATTTTTTGTGCATCCATCGTGCTTTCATTTTTAAAAAATTTAGTAACTCAAAATTTAAAACTTAAAAGTCAAAATAAAACCGTTGGATATGATCTACATCATTTTAGCTATGTGCTTATAAAAAACTATCATATTTCGATTTTGTTTTATGTGAATCAATAAGTTGAAATTATCCACATTAGTACGTTTTTTACAAGCTCTTGATGACAACCAAAACAAAATTGAAATGTCGTAATTTTTTACACATGTATAAATAAAATGATGTAGATCATATCCAACTGTTTTATTTTGACTTTTAATTTTTAAACTTTGAGTTATTAAAATTTTTAAAAATTGACATGGTGGAGGCATGAAAAATGGAGACATTTGAACCCTCCTCATTTTACTTATACAGTAAATTGTAACTTAAATATTCTTATGACCATTCAAAAAGATAAAATAATACATTTGTTGGTAATATTTTACTAAAATTGTCTGTGATATTTAAATTTAAATGTATACCAATGAGAACTTCGATGTAAATTTAAGTGTTATCATTTTATCTTTTATTTAATATATCATAATAAATGTATACCATTTATATTCTTTTCAATTTTACTGTATAAGTAAAATTATAAATATATTTTAAAATAATGATCATAAGAATATTAAATAATACATTTGTCGGTAATATTTAAATTTAAAAACTAAAATTGAGATATATTCTCCATGTTTTAGATTGACGCAACGTGAATGTCCTCCACCTTGAATTTTACATGTTAATTGATGGATGGTCGAATTGAATTTAAATATTATGTTTCTACACTTTTTAATTTAGACTACATTAGTAAAAATATTGATAAGTGTGTTAACATAAAATTACACAAAATTCATCTCTTACGGTTAATAATCTCATTTTTGTGAATTTGAACAATATTTGCTAGTTCCGAAGCCAACAAAAAAAATGTCTATATGTTAAGGGAAAATTAAATATTCATACTTTTTGGGGATAGGTCATAGGTATCATTATGAAGTACGCGTGTTGATGAAAAATGGTGAGAATTTGTATTTATGTAAGTCGGCAACTTTGATGGCTTTCATTGTTTCACAATAAAAAATAAAAAATAAAAACTTTGATGGCTTTAATTAATGGGGAAATTAGATCCATGCCACTCCAAAATAGTGAATTTAGAAAAATGCCACCTCAAATTTCTCTTTGCTAAATGCCACTCCAAATCACATTTATTAAGAAAATTACCACAAATACCATATTAATGTATAATTTTAAATTAACAATTTACAGATATAGTGAATTGACCGAAATACCCTCCTCTCCAATTCTAGTACTGCTCTGAGATTGGTGCATCCCGTTTAAACTCTTGGTTTGGCGCCTTGATCGGGTGGCTTAGGCTTGCTTTAATTCTCTTGCGACCATAATATGAACCGGGTTAGGCATCGAGGCTGGGGTTTCAACCTCCGGCTGAGCTCCGGCCACGGCTAAGGCAGGGGAGGACATAGTCATGATCGTCTCGTCTGTCTGAGTGCGTTTCGCCTATTGTCGGCGGCTGCCGATTGCCGGAGACAGCGACTTTTAGCGGAGGTGCAATCGGGTGCCAAATTGAGATCCGATATGATTTTTCTACACGGTTTAGCATTTTTCTTCAAATTAATCGTATATTTGCTATCATTTCATCATGAATATGCCCTAGGAAGTCTTAATTTTGAATTTATTTGAGCATTAGTTGCAATTGGATTTGTATTTTGCGGCTTGGTACCGATTCAGTACCAGTCGAAACAGTGACCCTTTTTTATTTGTAATTGAGAGGTGGTACATGTAGATTTTGATATTCTGAACTATTCCAAGACAATCTAAACTTTCTGAATTAATTCAAATTGCTTATTTCGGTTTGATGCTGCTGAGGTGTTACCATGCCCACCATGAATCTGTCTTGGGTACCTAGTGGGGAGACGAAGAGAGGAGAGGAAGAGAAGAGACGAAGAGACGAAGAGAGGAGACGGGTGAGGACCCGTTAAGGGCATTTTTGGAATATACAAAAATACTACTCAAAATACAACATATTCTATTTATTTTTTATTACAAATGTATAATGATTTGTAAATTGTGGCAATTTTCTTAATAAATGTGATTTGGAGTGGCATTTAGCAAAAGAGAAATTTTGAGGTGGCATTTTTCTAAATTCACCATTTTGGAGTGGCATGGATTCAATTTTCCCTTAATTAATTAGGGGCGCAAGTGGACGTTTTGGTGGTTGTAATTCTTCCAATTGGCTCAAATGTGATTTTTTTTCTTGTGAAGGTCATTTGGCCATGTTTGTTCTTTTGTATCCCTGAGCAACTGGTCAAGAGAACACTACATGTTTTTTTTTTTTTATGAAAGGCCCCCGAAATTTTCATTAATAGCAAAAAAAAAAAAAAAAATATCGAGAATGAGGAAGGATTTCATGAAAATTCGACATATAAAAAAAACTTCACAGTATGGACCATCACGACCAGCTTAGCCAAAAGATTATCCCTTACCTAAACAGCGAAAAAAACGAAAAAAAATAATCCCTGAACGTCTTTGTCAATCACTGCCAGAGAGGTAGAAAAAAAACAATAAAACTCTGGACTTCATAGTCCATCACGGTCAGAGAGCTGAAAAAAAAAATTGGCTAACCGAGGTCACGATCAGAGAAACGAAGAAGGCACAGGTTCCGATTCTTGTTCTACCACAACATAAGAAGAGAATTAACTCAGAAGAGGAAGCGACGGAGGTGATCAATGCATGGGAGATAATTGAGGGATTAGTCTCCTCTAAACTTTATTACAGCTCTCTGGCCGTGATAGATTATGAAGTCCAGAGTTTTATTATTTTTTTTTCTGCCTCTCTGGCCGTGGTGGACAAAGACGTCCAGGGATTATATATATATATATATTTTGCTGTTTAGTTAAGGGATATATTTTGGCTAAGCTGACTGTGATAGTCCATAACGTCCCTTAGACGTTATGGACTATGAAGTTTTTCCTATATGTTGAATTTTCGCGAAATTCTTCCTTATTATCGATATTTTTTTAATTATATTCCTATTAATAAAAATTTCGGAAAAAGCCCTTGGGCATCTTTGATTGAAGATTAAATTGTTCAAACATTACATGAGCCTACCTGAAAGCGGCTACTAGAAAAGAATAGAGAAAAACTGTAAATAAACACACTGCCTAGAAGCAGTTGCTAAAACAAAAAATATAAACTAACAGACACTGAAGTTAAATTAAAATTAAAGTCTCTTTGTGAACAGTCCTCTACACTACACCGCGGCTCCCCTGCCATCTTCTCGATTTGTTCCTGAGATATGAAAGAAGTTATTATCTACCACATAATTGAGAGTGAAGGCGCATTCCGCTTGGATGTCCAGTAAACCACTGACTTCCCTGTTGTGAATCCTTGCCCAATTTGCGAGCTTGTGCGGGGAGTGCAAGGCCGTTCTTCTTACATGGTGCACCGAAATCCAGTCACTCATCTCCAACAACAGTGTTGTACATTGGGACATCTCCTCCGCTGCCTGCCAAGAAGGTAGTTCCAAAGCCGAGTTGCCTCGAACCATGGTTACTAGTGTTTTACAGTCAGAGCAAATGAATACACCACCCCCTTCCCTACTTCTACCCCTCCTCTGACACCATTGCAGTGAATTAAGCAAAGCCATAGTCTCAGCATGGAAGGGGTCCCGGCTGGTAAAGGTTGGGCTATTGCATACCGTAGTACCCCACATGTGTCATAATAGAGTGCTCCCCAACCCCCACCTTTGTCCTTATCCCATGAAGCATCAATCAGAATTAACTCCATACCTCTCGGGGCTGTTTTGATGTTCCTGCCTGATGTCCCTGTGCCAGTTCCACATTGTGTGAGGGTATCTCCAACAATTTAGCCTGTCTCAAAATCACGCTAGGGGCTGTTTTGATTGACTGAAATATCTCCTCATTTCTAGCATTCCAAACACTCCAAAGTACGTTGCAGAAGCGGGTTATCTGTTGAGAATCCATACCCTCAACTATTGCGAGCAATGCCTAAGTGAAGTCAAGTGGTAAATGGTTGACACACATGTCAAAATCAGAGGCAAACCAAGTTGCTCTCAATGCAAGGGCAAAAGAAAAGCACATGGACAAGGAACTCATTTTCTGTTGCGCAGCGCTGACACATGGGATCTTAACCCCCAAAAGAAAGAAAAAGAGAGAGAAATATATAGGCTACATGTTATCGGTTTAACATGCATGGATGTAGAACCCACACAAATGCTGGGATGGAATTTGACGGGATGGGAACCCACTTTTAAAACAGTGGGAACCCATAGATGCGGGTACGTAAGGGATAAATTATGAGAATATGTTGAAATTAGTATTTGGTTGTACCGTGGGATTAGTTGTGAGAAATTTTAATATATTTTAAAAACATGTATTTTTATTTAAATTTCTAACCTATTTAAAATAAGAAAAATTATTTAAATAATTAAATAAATAATCTATTCTAAATTTTATCATATATTTCAACTTAAATAATTTATAAAAAAAATGAGATGTAAACAAGATTATACTGCAAGTAAAGAAAAAGATTAGCAAGCATGTAATTAGTACAAAAAGTAATTATATACAATCGAATCCGGATCATTTGAATTGTATAAATAATTATGCAAAAAAGTTATGTACAAATAATTTAAATATAATTTGTTTAAAAAAAAAAAACTGGTCTAATCTGGACTTTTGTTTAATCCCACAATAGAAAGAAAATTGTAGAGAGCTCTTTGTATATAGAGTAGTCCATGTGTGTGAGAGGAGAAAGAAGGAGAAATAGAGAATAATGACTAAACAATGGGGGCCCACCCTGCCATTCACGTGAAGAAAATGAGAGAGATGAGGGAGAAGATTGGAAAATAAATTATTGAGTTGGACTTATTAAAAAAAAATTCATCATTTTGGCTTACATTCTATAAGAAATGGGAACAAAAATGGGAATGTTTGAGCTGAAATTTAGACAGCCGAACGGGTCAAGAAAACATTATCCAATCCCATCTAATTTTCCACCATTCCTATGCTCTCCGAACGGGCCCTTAAGGAGGGAGGTCATGAGTTTGAAATTTTGATGAGAAAAATTCTTTGTTGTAATAATATAGATTTGAAAAATATATTAGGTAGCTTGACTCTCAATTCTCTCGTTAAAAACAAAGCTGAATAGATGGGCTCTATTGCAATAAAAAAAATTGAGATCCCTTGAATATTTTTGACGATACATTTCTAACTTAAGTTTTGAAAATTAAAAAAAAAAATTAATAGACATGTTGTTGAACTTATAAATTGATTGAGCATAAAATTTTGCTTCGAACTCTCAGTTTTTACATGTATCATATAAATATAGTATAAATTATTTTTTTAAAACCCTATTTCAAATTCATAAAAGAAAATTGTTATTCTTGAGATTGTCAAGTATTTTTCACGTGCATTGTTTTTCACCATTTTAAATCAAAAATAATTTATAAATATTAATACATTGATGAGTACTCACCTAAAAATATTAAGTAAATTATATTTTATTTACAATCCAGTGGAAAGCATCAATGGTTCACAATATCCAGCTTTCTTTATACATTTTAGTGTCTTAATCAAACCGATTAAAAATATTATTAAACATCATAATTTTACTATGGCTATGCTTCATTTACTCGACCCAATAAAACCGAACAATTGTTTAAATAAAAAGGTTAAAAGTTTAATATTTAAGCTGTTTTACTGATGCCGACTACTGAGCCAACGGTCAGTCCTTTTATTTTATTGTAACACCTTCCAAAACAGGTCAGTCCTTTTATTCAGAAGCAAAATAAAACAAAAAACTAATGACGGGTCACAAAAGACAAAACAGAGGGGTCCAGTTCATCAAAATTGGCTAATTACCCGTTGAGGAAAAGCAGCTTTATCCCTCAGACTAGGGCTGATTAAATTGCTCATAACTCGTAACTCGTTCATAACTCGCTCGTTAAATGCTCATTAACAACTCGCTATAACTCGCTCATTAACTTAATGAGCCGAGCATGAGCATACCCCAACTCGCTAATAACTCGCTCATTAAAAACTGAGTTACATAAATCCGCCACATCTGATCCCTTGAATATTATTTGGTTTTGTAGCTGAAAATTTTGGAAATGCAAAATTTGTAGGTACGTGACAGGCTGTGAGAATAACAAGAAGATAGTTGTTTGATTTTGTTAAATTTGCTTATGGACAATTTTTTGTTAAATTTGCTTATGAACAATTTGTTAAATTCTATAAATGAAAATTAGTTTTTGAATGATGTATTTTAAACAACTCAGTAACTCGCTCATTATCAACATGCTCATTAACAACTCGCTCTAACTCGCTCATTAAGCTAATGAGCTGAGCATGAGCATACCCCAACTCGCTCATGCTTGCTCATTAATCACCCCTACCTCAGACCCTCACCATAAAAGTTTGTTCAGATCTCCTGCGACGCTCCTTCTTTTGACCCATCGTGTCAATGTGTGTAAGTGCAACAATAAATGCGTCAATTATGTCGTCATTTTTATCTGCAGATCAGAATCTGCTATTATTATCAGCAGATCAAAAATTGAACTTTTCTGGATGAGACACCCTGAGATGCGCCATTTTATCACTCAAATCTGGGATCAGCAAAACGAAAACCCCTCTGACTTCATGGGCCGCACCTCCAACTTACAAGCTATGCTCAGTAGATGGCACAGAGACCGGTTCACTCAAATGGACTCGCAACTAAAACATTGCAAGAAGGTAATCTCTTTCTTTGATTGCATTGAAGAGAAAAGAACTCTTGATACACGAGAATTCTGGTTCAGACAGAAGGTCAGACAAAAAGCCTATGACTTGGCGGTTGATGTTGAGACCAAATGGAAGCAAAGAGCTCGGTGTCTGTGGTTAAAAAATGGAGACAACAATACCAAATTTTTTCATGCCTTTGCTTCATCCCGAGCAGCGAGAAATACCATTACAACTCTGAACCATGAAGGAGTGGAGATTGCCGCTGAACATGAGATTAGTTCAGCTTTTCTGGGACATATGCGCAACACCCTCGGCACAACTCATGAAGCCCTCCGTTTTGCACCGCAAGCACTCTATCCCAACCAATCTGACCTATGTCACCTGGCTGTGCCGTTTTCGGAAAAAGAGGTTGAAAATGCAATCCGATTACTGGCAAAAAATAAGGCATCCGGACCCGACGGTATCCCAAATGAATTTCTGCAAGTGTTTTGGCCGAATATCAAGGACGATATCATGCAGATAGTCCAAGCTTTCTATGCCCATGAATTAGACCTTACAACGATCAACCGTGCAAACATAATCATGATACCTAAGAAAGAAGTCTCGAAGACGGTGCAGGACTTTCGTCCAATCAGCGTCCTCAATGTAGTACCTAAACTGCTTTCAAAGCTGCTGGCCGCGAGACTATCCCCTAAGCTTGATGAATTGGTTTCCACCCACCAAACGGCCTTCATTCGTGGGCGCCACATTGCTGAAAATTTCATTGTCACGAGAGAAATTTTAAGCCACATCCACTCGACAAAATCTCCTTCAATCTTCGTTAAAATTGACTTCTCCAAGGCTTTCGACTCGATAAATTGGCGTTTCTTAGAAGATGTACTAATCCAAAGGGGATTCCCGCCTCGTTGGATAAGATGGATAAATGATCTATTCTATTCGGCCACCTCAAGAGTGGTCATCAATGGAGAACCATCAGAATTTTTCTCTCATCAGCAGGGTCTCCGGCAAGGAGACCCGCTCTCCCCTATGCTCTTCATATTGGCGGTAGATGTCCTGCAACAGATGATCAGAGTTGCCAACACAACTCTCAACTCGGCCATCTCAACAAAGGTTCAGGAATCAATTCTTGCTTTGCAATACGCTGATGATACCGCTTTAATTGCTAATGCGAGTATCGACACTCTGGTGACACTTAAGATCGTCCTTAGACTCTTTTCCAAGGTCTCTGGCCTTAAGATCAACTTCTCCAAAAGTTCCTTTGTCGATTTTAATATACAACCAGATCAGATCAGAATGGTGCGACGCTTGCTAGAATGCCAAAGAACAACCCTCCCGGTCACATACCTAGGCATGCCTCTGACAGCCAACCAACCACCTAGAAACTGCTACATGAATCTAGTTGAGAAGCTTGAACAGAGATTACAAGGATGGAAAGAGAAATTGCTTTCGAGAGGAGGGAGAGCCCAATTGGTTAACTCGGTACTCTCCTCGATCCCAATTTATTTCATGAACTGCTTTCGGCTGCCAAGGTGGGTCATTCAGAAAATTGACAAGTTACGAAGGCTTTTTCTTTGGGGAAGAAGCAACCGCGAAGGTCGGGCATTATCCTTGATTAATTGGGAAACGGCATGTTTACCCAAGAAATGGGGTGGTCTCGGCATACGTAACATGGATTTGCAAAACATTGCTCTACTCCTTAGATGGTGGTGGAGGCTATACCAAGCTCGGGATTCACTTTGGACCTGCTGGGCAACACGCCTAAGAGCAAGGCCGGTACAGGAAGGTTCCCCAAAACTATGGCTGACACAAGGATCTTTTTTCTGGAATCAAATTCTGAAATTAGAACCCCTGTTTAGATGGAGCTCGCGATGGAGCATTGGAGACGGCACCTCTATTTCATATTGGTATGATCACTGGGCGGAAGTACCACTACGAACACGCAATGATGGGTTACCGAGACCTACTAATAGAGCCTTGTCCTTAGCTGAAGCAATAGATGATCTAAATGAGCTGCTACCATCAGGGGTCGACCCGGCCCTGCTCAGTGGCGGCAATGATGAATTGTATTGGAAATGGAGTGCGAATGGGATCTATACTGCTAAATCTACCTATGACACGATGGCATCAGGGGGTAGAATCAAATCGGCCTACTACAAGGTCTGGACGGCCAAGTGCCCAGCCACAGTGAGAATCTTTGCATTTTTAATGCTTCGGGGCCGAACCCTCACACAAGATATGTTGCGACGGCGAAAAATTCAGTGTCAGATGGGATGTGTAATGTGTCAAAACTGCCCAGTTGAGTCGGTTTTACACCTATTCTTTTTGTGCCCGTATGCAGTGCATGTATGGTTCTGCATCTCTTCTGAATTGGGAGCACAATTATTCAAACCGGCAGGAACAGTAGAACAGATCTGGCACGATTCCCAAATTGGTTTCACACATCGCATCAGCTCGACAAAAGGAAAATGGATCATGTGGTTCATATGTGTCACTTGGCACATTTGGAAGGAAAGAAATGCAAGGATATTCAGATCAGTAAGAAGGCCACCAGAAGTGCTGTCTAAGCAGATAATACTTGAAGGGAATCTATGGATGAAATACTGCTAACAGGTGGATCTGTCAGGAAGGACTGGAAGTTTAGAAAGGAGTCGGATGCGAGCTTCTTTCATTTAATTACTTTGTTTTGTTTTGACCTTTGACTTTTGTTTCTGTCTTTTGTTTCTGACTGAGTGCTTTTGATTATTCCGGTTTTTACTTAGCAACTGTATGCTGGCAGTTAACATTTCATAGTAGGGCAGATAGATGCATAGGCTGTTGTGTTTCTTTGTTTGTAAACATTCAAGGATATAAAGATTATATGGCAGCTCCTGCCAATATTTCAAAAAAAACATTATCCTACTATATTATTCTATTTCTCCCTTCATCCAAAGAGGAAATAGAAAGACAAAAAGAGAAAGATAGAGAGAATAGCAGAGATTTGAAAAGCAATAGATCTCCTTCTTTGGCTGCATCTTTTATTGTCGGATCTTCAGATATCTAAGGTGCAATTGTTAAATATAGACCATTTTTTTTAACCTTACATGAATTTCAAAACAAATTCTTTGGTAATTTTTATAAGCATCTGATTGAGTTTAGTCAAACTGAGATTAATCTGAGTCGTCTGTTTATATATATATTGCAACTCAGGTACTTGAGGGGATACTGGCTCCTATTGCAAGACAGTTTGTTAAATATTTACTTTAAGAGACTTGGTTTTATGAGGATTTTATTGGTGGCAATACACATACATAATATCTACTTTCCATTAAACATTATTAACTTCACTGCGAAAGTTCTTAAAATAAAAAAAAAATTGAGTTAAGTTAGTACAAATATAAATTCATCAAATAAATTTGCGAATTTAACTTAGAAGCTGAATTCAGAAGCTGATGAATTGACCTTAAATGATAAATTACAATGGTTAATCTTGATTTATTTGATGAGTTATAGATTTTTATTTTTATTTTATTTTTAAAATTGTTTTGTGAAAAATCGAGAGGATTACTACAATCACCATATGGCTTGGGATCTCGTGGTCCCTTTAGCTTCTGTTGTGGAGCGCATTGTGACTCGTAACCGGCTTCGTCCATTTTGCTTCTTTTTTTTTTTTGAGAAAGGGCTTTTATGCCCGTTTCATTTAAGAAACAAGTGCAAATTACAAACCATAGGCAGTTGGGTTATACTCACAACTGATTATGCCCGTCCATACCAAAATAAATTCCAAGAGTAGTTTATCTACTTTAACAACATCAAAGATGTGTAAACTTTAATTATAAGGCTTGTAAATAATTTTTTTATCAATATATTGCCAGCCGGCTACTTACCAGCTGACCTTCAAAAAAACAACATCAAAATAGAAGTCTTAATATAAACCAGTGTTGTAAATAATGGTATGCGCTCGTCGGACGGACATGGTACCGTCAAGCGATTAATCGGAAATAATCACAAATAATCGGAAATAATTGACCGTAATCGGAAATAATCGGCCAATTAGTCGAGAAATTTCGTGACGGTTTGGTTGCTGCCAATGACTAATCGGCCGTTTTTACAACACTGGTACAAACATGACTACTAATAACTAATTAATAAGCATCCAAATCCTAAGTAAAAGTTCTGGATGAGTCTTCTTCTCTCTCGGGAGGTTGGTACACCACCGTTAGCAGGTCTGTGTCTATTGGGTCTCAAATCTGCAACGGTATAGCTTCAATCTTCTCTGACAATCAGAAATGAATCAGTTCCTTAGCTTTCTTCTTAATCATACTTGTCCAGTAATTAACTAAAGTAATAATCAGTAAAATGATTGTTCTAAAAGATTCTGTTTTTGTTGAAAACAAAGTTTATTCCTAATTTTTCTAATGGTCCAACTCCATGCACTAAACACTAGTAGAAATGCACTATATAAATCTTTTCCTAAAGAACAGGATAATTCCACAAGAGTGACGCTACAGTACTATGCATAGCACGAATTGGATCCGTGCTACGGTTCAATATTTGAGTTTTCAAAATCCTAACGATCGATCCAAACCGTTCAACAGGATTATAAAATGAATATGTACTTGCAAACCAAATTTTACATTTTTTGAAATTTTTTTACTTTTTTTTAGATAGGTAGAAAATCACTGTTTTTGGATGGTCCAGAATTTTCAGATCAAGTGATTTTCTACCTATCTAAAAAAATAGTAAAAAAATGTATATGTAAAATGAGGAGGGATCCACTTACAACAAATTTGAGTTACAACAAAGTTACAACATTCATTTTTTTCATTTTCAAAGTCCAACTCGTCGATCCAACCGTTCAACATGATCTTCACAATAAAATGTATTTGCAGATCAAATTTTACATTTTTTTGAATTTTTTTACTATTTATTAAGTATTTACAAAAAATAGCCATACTTAGACCATTGAATTTTGTACCCATCTTAATAAATAGTAAAAAAATTCAAAAAAATATAAAATTTGATCTGCAAGTACATTTTATTTAGATGATCATGTTGAACGGTTTGGATCGATGATTTGGACTTTGAAAATAAAAAAAATGAATGTTGTAACTTTGTTGTAACTCAAATTTGTTGTAAGTGGATCCCTCCTCATGTAAAATTTAGTTTGCAAGTACATATTCATTTTATAATCATGTTGAACGGTTCGGATTGACCGTTAGGATTTTGAAAACTCAAATATTGAGCCATAGCACGGACCCAACTGTGCTATGCATAGTACCGTAGCCTCACTCATTCCACGATATCATTAATAGTGACCCATTGTTTAAGGGTATGTTTGGTTGGAATGAGAATAAGCTATTCGGAATAGCCTATTCGGTGTTTGGTTATGTTAGAATAGTGAATCCAAACTTTTTGTCTTATTAGAATAGACTATTCTTAAGATTTTTAAGATTTAGCTATTCTATTAAGACAAACAATAATTATTATTGATTTGACTATTCTGGCTATTCTTGTTTTACAACCAAACATACTCTAAAATGCTGTCGACTCATACCCATCCTTGTGACCAACAGACAAACTCATATTTGTTGTGTGAATGAACATTGCCATTTTGCTCATTTTGTTAATTTAATTTTGTCAATTTGTTTTTCACCAAAATTTTAACAAATTTGTACTTGATCAAGATGATGAAAAACAATTCGGGTTCATTTATTTCTTAATAACACTAAGCATTTTGAATTTATACAAAATATATTTGGGGCCTCACATATTTCTATGACTCAAGAAGCAAATCAAAATTAATATTTAAAAGAGGAAGGCTCAAATATCCCATTAATTTAGTGTCTCAATTAATTTGATTCCACATTTTATCTTGTTTTTAAAGTCCAAACAATTGATCCAAATCGTTTAATATAATTTTTTTATTAAAATGTACTTGAAGATCAAATTATATATTTTTGAAAAGAATAGATTATTTTTTAGTTAATTACAAAATTACTGTTTTCATCAGATTAGGTTGATGTGGATGTTGAAACTTAAATTTCTTTTTTCGTTACCTTTAACTTCTAGCAATTTGACCAGAAAATATTCAACAGTGATATTCACAGATTTGATTCTTACTTTCTCTTCCATGTGTTGGCATTTCTCGTCCTTACCTGTGACACCTGTCGCATCACCTCTTAAAAATTGTGCAAAATTTACCCACAGGGTGAAAACACTCCACAGCGCATTGTTTTATATTAACTATTATCTGGAAAAGTACCTTGCATGATAAATTAATAATAACTGCAGAGTCAAAATTCACTTGTGCCTAACTAAACCAATAATTAGGTTTCGCTCACAAATTAAAGTGAGTTTCAACTCAACACGTTGGTTAGGTAAAAAAGAAGAACAACCTACGCAAGAGGAACCGGAATCGATCGGATCGGCGACCATCGGACTAAATTCAATCTGATGTTATATTACAGTTGTATGATCCGTATATTAAAATTTATACAGTTAACAATAAAATATGTACAGATCATGTATGTACGAATTTTGATTCAAATCAGACAAGTCCGACAGGATATCAGATTGAATTTGATCAAATGCTTATCGGACCGTGCCCAACTCTATATAGGAGACATCTTTGCGAGTCCAGATCCTCTGAGGTAACTCAAATTTTTGAATTTGGATTCAAACCGTCCAATTAAAATTCAAATCAATTTAGTCCAAAGTGAAATGCACAATGCTCTTTTAATATTCGTGTCAAAACAGATTCGACGATTCAGATCTAAACTAAAAAAACCTTCAAAAAAACGATCTAAACTCAAAATTTCAATTACATTAGGTGATATGAATTCCGTCTTCACAGGGGTGACAATGTCAAAATTAAGGGCTTCAATTGCACAAAGACAAACAACCCACCCAATAATTTGGCACACGGTAATCTATTTATCTATGGCTAATCCATCTCTTCGGGTTTTGTGAGACCTTGTCGCTTTGTTAGGCAGCGTTATTGACTTGTTAACCGTACCTAATTAGGCTCGAGGAGATTAATTGTTGATTTATGGTTTCAAAGAAACAACTTGGTATTCTCTACCAAACACATCAAAAAAAAAAAAAAAAAATAGTTTCAAAGAGAACTCCTTTTGATACCACATCGATAGGTAATATTGCTTGCTTTCGATTTATCGGTCCCTGTATTTTATTTATTAATTGTCTTTACCCGTTCGTCTAAAAAAATTATATTAAGGACAAATTTTATATATGCTTCTCAAAAATCTCAAAATTAAGTTTTTCTTCCTCTAAAATTCATAATATCATATTTACCCCTCTAAATTTAAAAAACTCACATATTTATCTAATTTATTGTCTTTTCTATTAAAACTCATTTTAAATTTATAAAATACTCATTTTATCAATTATTAAAAATAAAAATACATAGTATGTGTAAAATAAATATTCAGTCTTATGATTGGTCTTTTTTAGAGGACAAATTGTTAATTTCTTTACTTGTAATGCATACACGGTGACATTTAGACATACATTTGTGTGCACGTGATAAGTAAGAAAATGAACCATTAGCTCTCACAACCGGCCAAATAGAAGACCGAACATTTGTCCTTCTTTTTTTAAAAAGTAGTGAACAAATCCACCAATTTCTATTGAAATTAGAAGACCATGAGTAAGTACCCAAAACAGGTACCAAAACAAAACCGGTATTACACAATATCAATTCACATATAGATTATATCTAAGTTGCCATCTAAACTTGCACTACCTACTCACATAAACCTAGTGCAAACTACACAAAAGTCAGATCAAAATACATCTGTTATTATCAACACATGCACCGGTATATAACCAAAATAACCAAATCAAACAAAGTTGAGTCCAATCCACATATTCTTCTTCATCCAAGTTTCTTTCGGACATTGGACTTAGGAGGTTGCCAGCTCCAAAATGCTCGCCGGTAATCTCCAAACAACCCCCCTGGTACTCCACCTCTGTCACATCATCTCTATTACCATGGGCTAATCTCTAGTTCCCTCATCTTCCAGTACTTGATCTGGTATGTCCTTAACATCAAAGGGAAGTATGAGGGTCAACTTTAAATAACAATTATTTTCTAGATTTACACCAATTTTTTTTTTAACATACTATGTATATTTAATAATGTGTAAATAGATATTTTATAAAATAAAAATGAGTTTTAATATAAATGACAATAAATTGAATAATTATGAGTTTCTGAAGTTTAAAGCGGTATATATAATATTATGAATTTTACAAGGACAAATAAGTAATTTCAAAAATTTTGAGGAACATTCATAAAATTTCACCTAGTATTGAAGTGCGCACCATTCTTTTTCTTTTGCTCGTAAAATTAGCACTGTTCAAAGCCCAGGTGTAATAAATTATCTCATTAGGCATACAGGTGGTCCTGCAAAATATGTGATTTACAAAGCCAACATGCAGATAATTGACTTGTGATTATAGAGATTCCAGGATATTGTTTCGGGATAGCAATCAGAATTTGCAAGTTGTCTGACATATTATTATGTGGTTAGACCCGTGCAGTTGAGAGCAGATACGCTCATGCTTGTTCAAGGAGAAGCACCACACGCACACGGTAGAAAATAGCACGAAAGGAGCAATTAGCCTTGCAGGAGTAAAATAATATTTACACGTATTTTGGATGTTATTTTTTTAAATAGAAAGATGGAGGTAAAACTGGTTCTTAAAAAATATTCATATTTGATAAAAAATTATATCCTGCGTTATTATAATTTAAAACTTAGAAAACTGTATTTGTACTTGTATAACAAAGTTTAACTCCAATTTTTTTATAAATATTTTTCATATTTAAAAAAATATATTGTTGTATTTTTCAAATACAACACTTTATGAACTAGATATATAAACATTAAAATTTAGATATAAATGACTCACACAATAAGTATAAATACTTTTGAGATGCAGATGGAAGATGCATAACATAAAGTACAAGAATTAGAAACACAACTGTTGGAGTGAGAGCTCTTCTCTCCCGAGGGAAACAAAAAGAGAAAAAACAAATCCTAACTCTAGCAACCGCCGCTCTCTCCTCCTTCCTCCATACTTCTCTATTCCGCTCCTCCCGCTCTTTCTAGTCTTCACCTCCGATATAGCGATATCCTCTCATCTTTCTCATCTCTATCTCCTCTAGTGGAGAGGAGAATGAGGAAGAGAGGAGGGAGCCGAGTCGAGCAGAGCCGATCGGAGTTGAGAGTGCGGTATCGTCGGAGCTCGAAACGTAGAGTCTTTACCTCTATCTTGATCGGAGCACGGCGGTAAGCAAACCCGACCGTCGGAGCGCGACGGTTATCGGACGAAATCGGATCCGGTCGTGAAGAGAGATGGATAAAGAGGTAATAGGTGTTTAGGAGTGTAAATAAATATGATTAGTTGATTAGAGTAGTTTACATTATTTTATGAGAACAAATGAGTTTAGATCTAAGGAGGAACTTGTTGTAACAAGTTTTTTTTATCAATGAAATTTCTAGTAGGTATTTAAAGCCACTAACTTAAAAAAAATACAAGAATTATTTTCAATTTAATTTGCGGGCAAAGTCAATTTTAACAACGAAACTCAATGGAGTATTGATGAATGTTTAGAGTATATCAACCAAAAAGTTTTATAGTTCCATATTAAATTAGATTCGGTAATAATAGCCTGTTCCTTTCGGAATTGAAATTTGTTTATCTATCTATGTAATTATGCTTCTCGTTCTAAATTTGCAAGAATGATACTTGAAATCTTGTGGCGGGATAGTTGCTGTCCCAAATAAGCATGATTGTTTTAATATTGGAGATCTATAGTAACAAAGTTGCAAAAAGTGATAGAATTTTATTTTTATAATTCGGATACTTCAAAACTGCTGCTATGTTCTTTTTTTGATAACCAGAGGAAAAAGCCAACTGGGCCTCTAATTTTTACCAACTTTCCTTAATTAATGGCTCGTATTAATTTGGATATTTATTTATTTATAGATCCTTTTTGTGAGAATTACAAATACGCTATGGATAGAGTCATAGAGACGGGATTTTTTTATTGGTAGTAATTATCAGAAAATAAGAAAGAGAAACAGTAAGAGTACAGCAATATTTATATTCATAGTAAGATCGGTAGGAATCTTACCGATTGAAAAAATTAAAAAGTTTCGAACGGTATAAATCTCACCGATCGTAAATATTAAAAAGTTTCGAACGGTATAACTCTCACCGATCGTAAGTCGTAACTCACATTTATTTAACTTTTCCGAAGCATTGACCTTTAAGACTTTCTCATTGTAAGATATAATTAAAATACTGTCTTCTCTTTTCCGAAGCATTGACCTCTCTGTTTTCTCCTCTTATGAGTATTTCAATTATGAGGAGGGTTCAAATGCCTCCATTTTTCATGCCTCCATCATACCTCCATTTTTTAAAACTTTAATAACTCAAAATTTAAAACTTAAAAATCAAAATAAAACCGTTGGATATGATCTAAATCATTTTATCGATGCACGTGTAAAAAATTATGATATTCAATTTTGTTTTGGTTGTCATCAAGAGCTTGTAAAAAACCCACTAATGTGGATAATTTCTAGACGTTAATTTTTCAACTTATTGATTCACATAAAACAAAAACAAAATGTGATAATTTTTTATGAGCACATTGATAAAATGATGTAGATCATATCCAACGGTTTTATTTTGACTTTTAAGTTTTAAATTTTGAGTTATTAAAGTTTTTAAAAGTGGAGGCATGGTGGAGGCATTTGAACCCTCCTCTTTAATTATATTTACATTCTCATCTTATATAAAGATAAATAAAAAAAATGCTTCAAAGTTTAAGATCGGTAAGAGTAGTACCGATCCAAACTCAAACTTTCTTTAAGTCTCTAGCAATTTGTGCTGCGGTGGACAAATTAAAAAAATAACAAAAGTGTTACAATCGGTGAGAGTCACACCGTTCGAAACTTTTTGATATTTACGATCGGTGAGATTCATACCGTTCGAAACTTTTTAATTTTTTCGATCGGTAAGATTCCTACCGATCTTACTACGAATATAAATATTGCTGTACTCTTACTGTTTCTCTTTCTTATTTCTGTTAATTACTACCAATAAAAAAATCCCATAGAGACACCGTGCTTGTTATTTATTTTACCAACTATTTAATCATTTTTAACAACTTGCGAGATGCACTCTCGGTGTAACGAGTCTCTTTCTAGTCACAAACAACAGTGCATTGTTTTTCAACCGGGCAACGAGAACAAATCAGCATGCCAACTAGGCAACTCAAATGATGCAAGATATGTATCGTATAACTAGTATCGTTCCCGTGCCGTAGAAACATATTATAAGATTAAAAAAAACATATAAAATGACATAATTCATAAAAAATAATTAGACTAAATAACAAATAACATTAATTCCTTAAATAACATATTAAATGACATCTATATGTAAATAACGTTCCTTAATAAATTATATATTAAATGACATATATTTTTTGATTTTTTTACATATTTTCATAAATAATTTCATACAAAAACATATTAATGACAAATAACATTTTTAAATGATATAAAAAAATAGAAAGAAATGAAGACATGACCAATCAATTATCAATCAATTAAAAAATTTCTTATATAACATTTAAAAACTAAAAAGAAATCAAAACCAATCAGAAATATAATACAATTTGCATGTAGTGGTACGTGTCTAACTAAATTTAGACTTCTACACGTAAAAAAAAAATAAAAAAAATTCATAAAATAAGAAAAAAGACAGATTATTTGATTGGAGGACTGATATTCAATCTGAAATTTTATTTTTTAATCACAGCCATTGGCAGATTATGACATCTACGTGCTTAATACATAGAGATGTGTCCACCTTTTATTGGTGAATTTAAATTTACAGTCTTGAAAAAAATAAAAAATATTTTTCCTAGGTTAGAAAATTCATAGTTTATATGCAAACCTAATGCTGTATTCGGCAATGATACCTGTTATTTCGTTCTCTGCAAAACACATAATTCGCTACCATTGTTCGGAAATAAAAAATGGCCCACAACTATTGTCTATGAACTTAACATTTTTCAAAATTGCATGTTACAATATTTCTCTTTTATAGTCTCACTTATCCTCAGAGATTTTTTTTATTTTTAGAAAATAAATATCGATATGTCCAGTAAACATTTTGAATTTTTTTCTTCAAAAAATAGGAATGATTGAACTAAAGTTTCCGTTCAGACATGAGGTGACTGAAATTTTGGTTAGGCACCCCTCCATCCTTCATAGTGCCACACATGAAAATTGTGCACTTCCTTAACCCAAGCAAATATTTGACACCTTAATTGACCCAAGATTTTATTCAGTCCCCCATAGTGAGATTTAGAGGGGAGGGGGATGAATCAAATTTACGGTCAACCTCTTATGCAGATTTTAGAAATAGAGGAGATCAAATCAAATTTTCAGTCAGTCCTCAGATACGGGATATTATGTGTTCTAAAATATGTGTTGCTGAAAGGAGGATCAAATTAATGTTTCCGTTACTTCATGTCTGAACGAAAACTTTAGTTTGATCCTTAGTATTTTTGAAAGGAAAAAAAAAAACAATCGATTTGTTTAAGAAATCAATGTTTAATTTTCTAATAATAAAAAAAGTATCATCAATAGATTGAAAGAAGTACAATTCCCACATCGCTATTAAAAAGTAAAAACAGAGGAATCGATTGCCTATTTAGGGGTGTCAATGACACTCTTTTACCCGTTTATCTAATCTGTATCGTATTTGAAAAGATAGGTAAGGGTAAAAAAAAAATTTCATTAGCTTAACGGGTACGGGTAAGGATAATGATTTTTCTTGTTATCTTACCCGTGTTCTAACCAGATAATTTTTAAAAATAAAAATATATTAGATATATATTTATATGAAGATAATACATGATACACAAAGTTTTGTATTTTACTAAATTTTCATAATACAAATTAGTTGTATTCATTATTATTATTTTCATTTTTTTCTTGTTTTGAAATTTTCTTTTATAGAAATCATAAATCGAGATGTCAATAACACTTTTTTATCCGTTTACCCGACCCGTACTGTATTCGAAAAAACAGGTAAGAGTAAAAAAAAATTTTCGTTATCATAACAGGTACAGGTATGAAAATGCCGCCACCCGACCCGTATCGTACCTGTTGACACCCCTATGCCCATTTTTCGTGCTCCATTATGACCACAACTCTTCTTGTTACGAATGACTTGAAATTTAAGTTTCAAACAATAAAATGAACCGTTGATCTTATTCTATATTTAACTCAATAAATTTACATCACAGAACACAAATTAATGAAATTATAAAATTGTAACTTCGTTTGTACGAGATAAAAAGCCAGCAGAAAGATAAACATGCAAATGAATTACAATATATTAATTGTTGATTCGGCTACTTGATCTTATATAAAACAACTTCAACTTTTTTTATTTCAACGCTAATACACTATTTTTAAAATAGAGCAAGTTTGAGGATTCACATTTATTGATTGAAATTTCATTTTAAATTATTTCTGAAAAAGAACATGATCGTCATGAGTACCAAAAACAAAGCCATTGAATCCCTTCTAACGAAAGCAAATCAAGATCATGCAAAAACAACTCGCCAACAACAGTCATTAAATTCATATCATCCTCAATCACCATAAATAACATAACTTGTAAATATGTAAATTAACAAGTCCACGCGCGTTATCGGAAAGCTAATTGCCATAGACAACATTCACAAAACCAGAGCCGGTAACTGACAAAAGGTGTCGTGATTCATAAAATATGTAACTTAAAAACAATATATAAAAATCATACCTGTAATCTAAAATAATTACAAGATTATGTCACACCTAGCTTGAATTATTTTCCCATCCAATACTTATTATTTTCCATCCGATTCAGAATCACTTGATTGGCGCAACGTTTAGTAAACTAGAAGTACCAATCACTTAAGTACTTAAAAGTGTTTTAAGGTGCGGCAACATGTACGCATATGGAAAAAAACGAGAGAAAATTGAAGTACCCATTTTACGTTTGGATTTCTCAAGAATTAGTGAATAGCAGTATTATTCTCGATTCAAAACAATCCAAACAACAAAAAACTTTCTGAATAGGTACTAATCCGGCCAATCCACCGATCCCAGATAAGTTCGAAATAACAGCTATTTTAGTGTGTGAAGAGAAGAAAATATTTTTTTTTCCGAATTTCTACAAATACAATGTCGATCTAACAAAGTCGAGACCAGTTCTGTCATCCCCATATCGTGACAATTTGTTTGAGACCTTATATGTTTATCTTTCCTCGTTCTTAGCTCTATGTTATTTCGCGCGCAAGAGGAGTTACAACTATTAATTCACTATTTCAAATGTATAATTCTTAACATAATTTTTTTTATTAAAAAGCCCTGATACACTTCTGTATCTTTTAGATGCTATTTTTAAGAATTGAACACGTGTCCTCTTGAAAGAGAGAAAAACTTATGCCACTGCACTAAGCCCGCGGTACGTAATTGTTAACACTATATTCACACTAATCCGAAAATCTCCATTTTTAATCTTTATTCTCATCTACTAATTACAATGGTTCTATTCTTGCACTATAAACGTATAAATTTTATTATTTCGCTTGCTCATATATTATATTGTTGTTAAATACCTACGATTTTCTTTTCTATCAACAAAAAATATTGTTGTTAAATACTAGTGTTTTATATTTACTATCTGTTGTATTTTTTTCAACTTTGTTTCATATCGATTTATGAGGTAGAAGCAGTCTTTGAAAAAATGAGTTAAAAAATGAAAAAGATGATGCCACAAAGACGAAAAAGCAGGAAAGGGAATGGCCCTAAAATCCCGCAGGCTTGTCTCCAATTATTTGAATCCGTTCCCAGTTCCCCCTCATAAAAATTCGTTCGCCAATCAAGTGATCCATCAGCTATGTATGATTGCGTGTAAAAACGACCAACAAACCGCCACGCACCCTTTTGTCTTTGTCGTGGGCCCCACACTTCCCCCGCATTACATACAAAACATGGGGACCTTCACCTATCCGTTCAGATTTTCTGTAACCACGGAACCCAGTAGCTTTTTATGTGTGCGCCTTCTCCAGACTCCAGAGAGAAATGTCAATAATATCTCTCAGAAATACAAGTACAACAGCAAGTCAGCAAGTGTCATTTCCACTGGAAATAAAACGACAAGAGCTGGGGTCCAGTAGAAATGCGAGCATCGCGGCTTTTTAGGTTTGAGATATTTTATTTTATTTTACCCACCTTAGTCAACCTATTTTAACTTTTGTCGTTGTAACATGCTTCCATTTCCAGAATTTCATGCTATCATACATTGCATTCCCCCCATTCCCATGCCTACTTTGATCAGACCTAATATCTGTTCTCGTCTCGTCTTTGCATGTGAATGATTGATGAGGGGGTAGAGATTTGATTTTAAATGCTATCACCGATTTCCAATCAAGCAATCAATTGACCTACTTCACCTGTGTAATACACACACACGTGAGAGCCTGCCTTTTTTTTGATTAGATATTATGTTGTTCTTCTCTGATTTCACAGTTATGGAAATATAATATAATTTTTCCACATACATTAATGAGATGCCCATGAGGTATGAAAACAATGAAGAATGAATTGTCTCTGTATATAATTGCAACTGGTTATTCATCGGAGCCGTCTATTTTTTTGTGGGTGGTCATTCTATGGATCATAAACTCATTTTATCTGGTGCTAGGAACCAGATTTAATCGAACAATTCATGCTCGGGAGGATAATTAGATTTACACTAAAAGTAGTGTTTAAAGTTAAAGTAGCTCTGTAACTAAACTTGTAGTTTATTATACAATTTATTTTTGAGACTAAAGGCATGGTTATTATTGTTGTTGTTTATTTACTAACGTAATTTGCGAGAGTAATCTAACTTTTTATTAATATTATTTCATATTTCATTTTGATTTTACTTTCACCTTTCTAGATGAAATATTAGATCAAAAGTTTGTGCGCAAACTTTTTGTTAAGAGACCTGCAACTATAATTGACACCGTTTTTTGTAACTAGATGCTAGAAGGGTTCGTTATGAATATTTCAACTGCATTTTGAGGCAATATTCTTTTTCTCTAAAGGAGCATCCATTAATTTGATGAGGGTATTTGTATAATAAAAAATAAAAAATTTTGTGGACCCAAATATCTTCAGTGTGAGGTCTCATTATTGGAACAACTTTCCAGTTTTTTCTTTTCTTCTTCGGTGGAACCTCGGGGTGAAAACGGTATGGATAATATCTAATTCATATTCGAAAAATTAGATGTGGATAATATCTAATTCATATTCGAATATCCGTGTGGATATGAATATTAATATGGTTTTACGTTTCAATTATCCGTATTCAAATATTGAATATATATCATATATTTTAATATATATTATGAAAAAATATTGTTATTCACCATTAAAATTAGAGAAATATTATGAACTTTGATATTTTTTAATATTATTTTAATAAATATCTAATCCGATCCGATCCGTATCTGTATCCAGCTGATATCCAATCCGTATCCGGAAAATTAAAAAAAATATGAATATGATTTTACCACTATCCGTTCTGTATTCGCTCCGTTTTCACCCCTAGTGGAACCCAATAGTTTTCTCACAGGGAGTTCTCTTAATATATGAATAGAAGTCGGTTACTGGCCCATCACAGAATGCAATCTCAAACATTATAATATATATATAGAGAGAGAGGAGAACTGAAATGCTTCATTGCTTCATGTCCAATCATACTTTAACATTTTTATTTTCAATTTCAAAGTTCAAACAGATAATCCGAACAGCTTACTATGATATCCACGTTAAAATATGATTGGAGACCAAATTTTATATTTTTTGTAAATTATTTACTATTTTTTAAGATAGGTACAAAATCATTGTTTTTAGATGGTCCACAATTTTCTGAAAAATAGTGATTTTGTACCTATCTTAAAAATAGTAAAAAAATTTCAAAAGATAAAAAATTTGGTCTCCAATCATATTTTAACATGGATGTCATGTTGAGCGGTTCGGATAGTCTCTTTGAACTTTGAAATTAAAGATAAAGATGTTGGAGTACGATTGGAGCATGAAGCAATTGGGCATTTCAACCCTCCTGATATATATATATAGGGTAGAATTAGGGTGTTCTTAAGTTTACCAAGCCCCTTGGTGAACTCAAGTCTAAAACCCATCGGATCTGCTTCAAACGACGAATCCGAACCGTTGAAACCCACCTACCTTACGAGTGATGCGTATACATGTACAAGTTTTATACTTTCGAATTAATTTAGGATAAAGTCAAGCGGTCAAAATTAGAAGGTTAATAAATTAATTTTAATGCGTTCATTTTTTGACGTTTTTTGACCACTTGACTCTATGCAAAATTAATTTCAAAATTTAAAATTTTTGCATGTAGACGCATCACTCGTAAGGTAGACAGGTTTCAACGGTTCGGATTCGTCGTTTGAAGCCGATCCGATGGGTTCTAGACTTGAGTTCACCAAGGACTTGGTGAACTCAAGAGCACCCTAGTTCACCATATATATATATATATATAAGCATAAGCCCACATATGCTTATAACTCATTTTTGCATTTCCAATGTTCAAATGGTCGATCCGACCATTCATCTTGTTCTCCATATTAATATGTGCTTGGAGACCAAATTTTACATTTTTCTGAATTTTTTTACTATTTATTAAGCCACTTTGAAAATTGCTGATCATATGGTCCAGAATTTTGAAAACACTGTTTTTACTGTTCACCCAGATCAGCAATTTTCAAAGTGGCTTAATAAATAGTAAAAAAATTCAGAAAAATGTAAAATTTGGTCTCCAAGCACATATTAATATGGAGAACAAGATGAACGGTCGGATCGACCATTTGAACATTGGAAACGCAAAAATGCTTATTTAAGCATATGTGGGCATATGCTTATATAAGCATAATAGCCAAGCACTATATATATATATATATATATATAATTGAGCTATGGTGAGACGTGGAGTAAAACAAGTTTGTACTCCATGGCACTATATTTCCATTTTGAAAATCCAAACAACAGATCCGAACCGTTCAACATGTTCTCTATATTGAAATGTGCTTGGAGACCAAATTTTACATTTTTGGAATTTTTTTACTATTTATTAAGCCACTTTGAAAATCGCTGATCCGGTGGTCCAGAAAATTTTACTGTTTTTTACTGTTCACAGTGGATCAGCAATTTTCAAAGTGGCTTAATAAATAGTAAAAAAATTCCAAAAAATGTAAAATTTGGTTTCCAAGCACATTTCAATATAGAGAACATATTGAACTGTTCGGATCGGTTGTTTGGATTTTCAAAATGAAAATATAGCGTGGAGTACAAACTTGTTTTACTCCACGTCTCACCATAGCTCATATATATATATATATATATATATATATATATATATATATATATATATATATAATTTTTTGGAACTAAGGTGTTCTTAAGCTCACCAACCTCTTTGTGAGTCAAAAACCTATCGGATTGACTTCAAACAACACATCCAAATCGTTGAAACCGTTCTACTTCACGAGTGATGCGTTTACATGTCAAATTAACTTATAAATCATTTTTTTTTACCGCTTGACTTCATACTAAGTTAGTTCAAAAATTTAAAAATTTGACATGTAAACGCATCACTCATGAAGTAGATCAGTTTCAACGGTTTGGATGCGTCGTTTGAAGTCAATCCGATAGATTTTTGAGTTAAACTCACAAAGAGGCTTGGTGAGCTTAAGAACACCTTAGTTCTATTCCAAAAACATTATCTAACTATTTTTTTCTGCTAGTTAACACAGGTTGCTAATCAGATCACAGTTGAAATTTATTTTTTCTGATAGATTTTTATAGTAAGGTTCTGAACAGAATTAAGATGTAATAACTTTTAATTTCCTTAAGAATATAATATATTAAAATAGTTCTATAGTATGCAAATGACCATAATATCCTGTTAAATTAACGGGCCATATATATTAAAGATGTACTATAATATTAGCCGAAAATTTTAAAACTACCATTGTTTAAAAAAAAAAAACCAAAAACCATCTTTTTTGGGAAATTCGAAATCTAACACAGCCGCAGAATGATTCTGCGGACTCAAATGCTGGAGACCGCACAGGCGTTATGCGGATCCATTTTTTTTTTTTCAAATTTTGAGATATCTCATAAATGGGGCACGCATTCCTAGAACAAAAAAATATTAAAAAACCAAAAAATTTGAGATATCTCATACAGATGCACGTGGTGCCTCGATAAAACACCAAAAAAAAAATGGGTTAGCAGAATGGTTATGCGGACCCCTGGCTGGGTCCGCAGAATGCCTGTGCGGTCTCCAGCATTTGAGTCCGCAGAATCATTCTGCGACCGTGGTAGATTTCAAATTTTCCAAAAACAATGATATTTTGGTTTATTTTTTTTTTAACTGTGCTAGTTAAAAATTTCGGATAATATTAGATAGCACACTAATTCATCACCCTTGGGAAATATAGTTGGTTCTTCTGTTGAATATTTTCCTTCTGATGTAAAGATTTAGTGCGCATCTAATATTAAAAGCACTTTTCAAAGCATGCATCTCTTTGTCAGTTAGTAAATGCTTGGCGTTTAAGCAAATTGCTGCGCAAATAGATAAAAGTTTTGATTAATTGGCGTCAAGGCCCCAGCCCCCAAGGCTCATTTTCCGTTGCTGTTCCACTACCGACCATAAATATTTTTAAAAATTGGTGAAAAGAAACATTAAGGACAATGACAAAATCATTTGTGGTACCACAGAGCACATAAACACCAATTACGATTTTGTGCCATCCTTGTGATAAAATCATTTGTGAGTACGTTTAGTAACAGCGGTGGCAGACTGAGGAATTTATATTGATAGAGTCAATACTCAATACATACAATTTAGAAGGGCATAGAAAAAATAATATCAAACAAATAAATATTTTCAAAGCATTTTTTTTTTGTAAAACTAACTTTGCCACTGAGAACCGATACAATAAGGATGTCTTTCCGATAGTTCGTAGCTAGCTATCGAGTCTGGCGGGTCCTCGTTTTCTTTCATGGATGTTCATCTTTCATAGATAGAAAGATGCCGGTAGTGGAAAGTGGGCGGCTGCTTTTTCTGGAATTGCAAGACTTTCATTCTGCTGCGATGGTGACGATTGATATAAATATAAGTGTAACAATTGCACGCAAATGTGACCAACCACCTGATTCAAACGGTTTAAATTCCAAACGCTTCTTAACAAAACCACAATATGACTTGGCGAGTTGGCGCTTTCAACTTAAATTAGACGGTTCATATTACATATTATACCACCTTAGATAATGAATTTTGGGACTCTGAAGATAAATTTACCTTAGCAGAACGATTTCAATTAAAAGTTCCATGCACATAACAGGAAATTAAAAAAACTTATATTTGACTCTGAACCAAATGGTGCACCAGAACCAGATGACTTTTCTTTTAAGTTTTTATCAAACTTTTTGGGATCTCATTAAAGATGACTTGATGATACTTGCACATTCCTTCTATAATCATACACTTAATCTAGACAAGCTGAACAAATCTTGTATTTGTCTGATTTCAAAAGAGAAGGGAGCTTCTCATATTAGAAAATTTAGACCTATTAACTTAGTTAATTGTAGTTTTAAATTCCATCCTAAAACATTAACTAATAGGTTAGAAGGCAGTATGCAAAGATTGATTGATAAAAGTCAATCAGCATTCTTGAAAAATAGATATATTTTAGATAATGTAGTTCTTAGTCAAGAAATCATCCATTCTTGTCAAACCTCAAAACAACCAGAAGTAGTAATCAAGGTCGATTTTGAGAAGGCTTATGATAAATTCATTGGGACTACTTGCTGGAGGTTTTGAGAAGTAGAGCTTTTGGGGATAAATGGAATCAAATGGATTGAAACTTGGTTATATAGCTCTCAGTCATGTATCATCATTAATGGGACACTTATTGAATATTTTTATTAGTAAAAGAGGTGTTAGGCAAGGATGATCCCTTGTCCCCTCTTCCTGTATATATTGGCCGTTGACACACTAGGCAAAAATTTTCACAAAGGTAGACAAGCTAATATAATTAGAGGTTTGGGACCACCATGTATAGATAAAAAAAACTATTACTAATTGTCACTATGCCAATGACACCATATTGTTCTTGCAAGCTAATGAGGAAGTTGTACAAGCAGCATGGTGGGCTATGTTAGCTTTTGAAGCTATATCTGGTATTAAAATGAATTTTGAAAAAACTGAGATGTACCCAATTAATTTAGATATGGATAATCCTTTAGCTCAGATCTTTCGATGTCATTGGGGATCTTTCCCTCTTATCTATCTTGGTTTACCTTTACATAACACCAAATTAGCTATCTCTGATTGGAAATTATTAGTAGATAAAATTGAACACAAGTTACAACACTGGAAAGGTCAGATGCTTTCTAGTGGAGGTAGATTAACTATGCTTAATTAACTATTGTCAGTCATACCCCTCTATACACTGTCTATATATAAAATTCCCAAAACTGTCCTAGCTAGAGTTGATAAAATTAGAAGGAGATTTTTATTGCAAGGTACTGAAACATCCAAAAAAATATATGCTCTGGTTCGATGGTCCCAGGCTTGCATTGCCAAACAGTTTGGCGGTATAGGAATTTTAGATTTACACTTAATGAATATTTCTTTACTGCTTAAATGGTTATGGAAATTAAAGGAACTCTCTTACACTAGCATGTGGAAAACTTTGATTATACACAATATTATTCCAATACTAGAACACCTTTCTCCCATTTTTGGAATGCTATAGTGAAATTAGAATACTTAGGTACAGTTAGCATTAGATATGAACCAGGGTTCAGTCTACCATTTATTTATGGCATGAATTATGGTTGATACTTGTACATTAGCACATAGATTTCCTCAAGTGTATAGGTTGTGTACTAATCTAAATGTTTTACTCATTGAGGCCATCCAATCTCAAGGTAGAGTGGTGAGGTTTAGAGAGATACTGACAAGCATCAATCAACATGACTGGCTGATCTGTTATATATTCTAAGCCAGATTTCATTTACTCATTTACATGATAAACTCACTTGGAGATGGGAAACCACAGGGAGGTTTTCCGTTCAATCTTTCTATAAATTCTTAAATTTTAGAGGAGTTACTGTATCACAACCTTTGTTGTGGTGGAAATTGCTTGTCCCACCCAAAATTCGAGTGTTTATGTGGTTGTTAAGCAATAATAAAGTTCTGGCTAAAGATAATCTCATTAGGAAAAAGTGGACAGGAGATCCACAGTGCGTCTTGTGCTCTCAAGAGATCGAAACAGTAAACCATATGTTTTTAAAATGCCCCAAAATACAACAAATTTTATTTTGGTTAGGCAAAACTCAGCTTCATATGAACCAATGGTCTAATTGTCAAGATATCATACATTTTTCCAATTCAATGAGTGCTACAGATCGACAAGCATTTTTGTTAGTTTATAGTGCCATATGTTGGAAAATTTGGAAATATAGAAATGATATTATCTTTAGCCAAATTATCCACTCAGCTCACTCCCACCTGAAGATGCAGTGTTGGATCTAGAAGATGTAGCACCTGTGTGCCCTCCAGAACCATGAAGATGCTCAAGCAATATAGTTTCAGAATTTTGTTTTCTTTACTGCTCTCCAGCCTCATTATGAGAGGCTTAGTGTTCTTTTCTTTTGCTGCATTATGGATTGCTATTAGCAAGTTGGTGTTATCTCTAGGATTTATGCTTACTTTCAGTTTGGGTATTTTGTTTTGTTGCAAATAGTATGGACATATGCGTGTAACTTAACTTTGTTTCATTAACATGAAACGGGCTTTTTGCCTTTTTCAAAAAAAAAATTACATATTATAGCTACAAGTATAAGTTTGCCTGATTGTCGGCAAATCATTTGGGTTCAAATTCTAGTGACTACAATTTTTTTTTGTCTTTTAACATATTATGTATTTTATAGCTTAGCTCCCTATTCAAATTTTCTAGTTCTGCCTTTGCTCGACACTTTCAACTTAAATTATACGGTTCGTATTAGATATTATAGCTGCAAGAGGCATATTATAAGTTTGCCTAATTGTTGGCAAGTTACCAAAATATTAAAAAAATGTACCTACTAATTAAAAAAAACATAAACTGGAAACTGAAATGATAAAATAAAAGTTTTATCTGATTTTTTTTGTTTTGAATTTCGCTACATGCATAATAATTGGAAAAATTTGCCACTATTTATGTGGATTCTTTAACAATTTTGCACAAAGCCACAAGGTAGATGATTTCTTAGTTGCTTTTCGTACCTCTAATGGCCCAGAAAATGCAACTGAAATGCTAGAACCCATTGCACCTGTTTAGGAAAAGTGACACATATCATTTCAAGTATCTAACACATTATTATATTTCAGTGGAGTTTTAACATGTTAATGGTTGTAAAAAATTATGCTGTCAGATTTTGCTCAGAATGCGACTGGTACCAGAGCTTTACAGTGAGGTCCCTTTTCTGAGTGAGACACAAAGTATGCTAGGATTTGAGTTTATGGCACAGGTCAGTGATGTCAAAAAGGGGTGGACGGAAAACGCACAGAAACACTTTTTGGTATCTTTTGTTGACTGTACCAGCTTCACTGGTCCACTGTAGCACAAGAAGTGAGAAGAACTTTTGGGTGTTTGATGAAGAAGTGCGTGTTGCTGAGACCAATGAAGTGCAATAGGAGCTTCTACTTTCTAAGAGTAGGGAGTCTGGGTTGTTTTTGCTTTGCAATAAATGAAAAGGGCACTTGTGCGCTTTTAAAAAAGAAATTACAATTTTAGTAACAAATTTAAAAACAGCGGTAAGACGGACACGAATTATTCGACCTCTCCTCATAACATATATGAAACTATGTACTGAAGCAAAAAATATAAAATAGAAGTTGGCATGAAATCAGTTCTTATTTGGGTTATTTGCCGACTACACGAACTCAATTATCTATTCCATCTTGTTTGCACTTTCTTTAGTTGTTGACCTTAAACTGAGGCTAATTGACCTTGAGGCACAGTGTGCCTTGCAAATAAATAAGTAAAATAAAATAGAGATGGAAGTGGCCCAGATAGGTCCAACAAACATGAATCTGGAATATATCAGTACAACTATGAACTATCTGATCTTTCTGTCAACGCAAAAACCAGAAAATAAACAAATTTATAAATATTTCCCCAGCATATTGATACAGTATGGAAAGAATATGAGCTCAAATCGAATCATATTGAAAAGAATAACCCACCTATTCAATCAGAACCTACATCAACCTCATTCCTGAAATAGCAAGCACTAAAAGAATTTAGAAAGCATGACAAAATTTGTGTGTGTTTGTGTGTGTGTGTGTGTGTGAGAGAGAGAGAGAGAGACCTTAAGACAAAATAACTAGCCCGAGGTAAATGGATGCACATAGGAAGATAAATGATATGAAACCCCTGCATATAAAGTTTGCTATTTAAACAAAGCACACCACAAACATTATCACCAATACACGGTTGTAAATATAATAATTATCAGATTTTAGTAGGCGCTCAATGGTTTCTGCATGCCAGTCAACATTTTAATGAAATGATCCCATAATAAACAAGAATGAACAAGATGCATGTCTATTTCCATCTTTAGTTTAATTTCTGAAAACGACAATAATAGGAAATCAATAAAATATATATCGTGAGATCTTGCACCAAAAAAAGTTAAAAATTGAGTCAGTATTTAATTTTCTTTCATATATTGTTATAGTAATTATATGTATCTCGGTACTAACCATATCACACCCCATCCGACACCACCACAGGGGCAGGGGCAAATCTCGGCAAATTTTTCAGCATCACTTGAATTGACTCTCCGTGATATTAAATCATCATATATATCTAAAAGAGTAAAAAAATTAGATAGGTCTAATAAGAAGTAATGAGATAGTTCCTTTATCGTGTTTTGATCCAATAATAGAAAAGAAACATATCAGACAATAAGTTCTCACCATAAACAGAAAATAAGCTATTCATCACGCCTGCAGGTTGCCAGAAATTACTGAAAATTAGCTTATAGAATCTGTATTTTCTAACAGAAAAAGACTCAAAAGAATAAACTTAAGTTCCACTAGTATTTTATTTATGTGGAAAATGTTCTTTTCGCAGTTTTACTAACAAAATGATGATATAGAACCGGGTTCTTGAATTTTTCTTATGGTTAAAGTCGTGGGCCTGTGGCATAAGAACCACATCTTGGTAACAACAAAATTGGCTTCTCTCAGGGATGATTACATAATACAAAAGTCTATTAGAAAGCATATAATTGGCACCTATGAAGAGTATAACATAACGGAGAATTTTGAACTTCGTCAGCTCCTGACAAACCCAAATCACAGCAAGAAATACGATAAATCCTGCACCAAATACACATCTAGTAAGTAACTTCTAAACACTAGGGTTAATTTTTGAACAAAATTAGGCATCTAACTGCAAACTTGTACATACCTATGCAAAGACTTCGCAGGGTCCACTGCAATATTTCAAAAGAATGAAGGCTGCTAAGTAATTCGAAATCACTCAATTAAATTTCATGTTAAATTCTTAAAAACAAAGGAGCTTACATTTTGAGCAATAAAAAGGACGATAAACAAGGCAAGAATAAATAAACCAGCTGCAATTCGTGTGGTGAGAATATTTGTTGATGCAAGTATGAATATCATTCCCCAAAATGATGAACCAAGATCTGCAATATGTAAATTCAAGGGGAAAAAAAAAACAACAAATCAGAAAATATGGTAAAATAAGGAGAGAGGTATTTCACAAAAATCATGAACAGTTATATTTTAAAACCCATATATATCACAAAAAGGGAAGACTTCAGAGCACATTGTAGTGATTGATACAAAAGGTTGTAAATAATTACAATGAAAATAAGAAGAACAAAGCAGAAACAACTGCATTTGAAGAGGTATTGAACTTACACTACTGCTACTGGTGTTGGCGGTAACTGTATCATAATAGTCAAGTTCAGATCGACCCATTTAAATGTATGTGAAGATAATAAATATCAGAAAGGCAAAAAAGTAAAGAGCTAATGAGGTCTATGTTTGACTTTTTCATTATTCTTTGGCGACATAAGATATATGTAATAAGATAATCAATATAATGGAAAAACTGGGTTAATTAATGAATGCAGGCTGCAATTTACAGGGTTTGAGAGGGTGGGGTTGTAATTTCTATGCAACCTGTCCCAAGCCAGGATAAAGAGGGTTGTGATAAGGCGTGGAGAGCCAACGTAAAAAACCACAGCCTCTTTTATGGAAATGAAACCCTACCGTCTCCAATTGGGTTTCATTTCTAGCTTACCCTAACTTGTTTGGAACTAAAGGCTTGATTGTTGTTGTTGTTGTCAGGGTTTGAGATGCAGAGTTGCTACTCTTGGATGTAATAACTTTGGTTTAATTATTGAAAAAAGCAATATTCTGGCCGTTTTTTTTTCCCAACAAAAAAAAGATAATTAATATTAGGAAAGGAGAAATGTAATACAGCCAGCTGGGAGAATAATCCAGTAGATGCCACCACGGGTTTTGGTAACACCTCCCTCATTTGCATGCACTTCCATTCCCTCGACCTATATAGTATATTTTCCAGTAATTACCCAAATGCAAAAGCAAATAATAAACATTCCTAGAAGGCTAGAAGGAGATCTAACAGTCAAAACTATATTACCTATTTTCGTTGATTCCTGAATGGTTTAGGAAAGGCATTACCAATTTTGAGGTCCATTTTTGGGCTATTTATGAATAGGTAAGGCATCATATAAAGCTCTAATTTGAATATTCAGATAAAAATAAGTGTCAAACGATCAAGGGGTAGATTGGTTCAGTATGTCTTGGTACCAACCTATACAATGGATAAGTAGGTTATTCTATCGAGGATAAAGGGTGAAAATCATCTGGTTAGTAATTAAGATACAAGAGGAGTGATTACCAATTCAAGCTAAAAGGATTTATCTGATGAAGAAGGTCATCATATTATTTTTACGCTCTTAGGATAGCTGGACTAAACAATCACAATTAGTAGGATGGGAGCAAAGAAATAATTGAGTGATATACGAGATGTTTTACATATATAACTTATCAACAATACTTAATTCACAGCCTACGGGCATTAATTACCAAAATAAAACTATACTTACATCGCCGCAGGTCATTTTACAAGCAAGAGCATGGCTTGTCTCATGAAGAAACACTGTTATAAGCTTGAAAGGGGTTAGCAAAACAGTCCTCCATAGCTACATTTTAAATAAGAAATATTATCATAAATACATGTATGAATTTCTCACTGTAGTTTTTTGCGATTGTAAAAGGTGTAATGACTGATTTCTTTAGTAACAAACAGACATTGACTGGTGATGGATACTTGTTACCAAAAAAAAAAAATCTCACTAAATGCATCATATTCAGGGAAAAGGCCCAATTTATTTAGAAACAGCATAGATAGATCTATCTCAGAGACATCACAGGCATCAGAAAAGGTATTGAATAACTAAGAAGAGATTCGAAAGGGATACTCACAGCCAAGATAACGACAGTAAAAATCCCGATTGTAGCAATAAAAACCTTCTGATCGCGGTCGCAACAGTTCTTCAGTTCCCAGTTTATATTACTCATCTCTTCCTTCCTCTCTGCTCAGATCCAAGGTCAAAATTTGAAAGACAGAGGACGGGAAGAGAAGAGGAGAAGCGCGTTTAAAAATCGAAGTTTTCAAATGTAGGGAAGTAGCAAAGGGAGTGGGAGAAAATGAAACAAATTCTCCAATTAATTCGTCGCAAGCATTGAATAGGTTTTCAATATTAATTACCGCGTATTTTGAATTTCTTCGAATATCAAGGATGGCAATGATTACAACTTACAAGTAGAGCTGTGGAGGAAACTGGAAAGAAAGTCTATTTCGAAACTGGAAAGAGAGAGAACGAGTCCAGGCATAATTGGTCCGCCTGATTTGGTCATTCGGACAAATAGCAGCAGATTGTCTGTGAAAGGTTCTGTGTGACAGTGTGACAAACCGTGTATTATTTATACGTCCACGATTTCATAATGTTATGAACTAGAACTGGTGATATGATAAAAGCTCTGTTGCTAGGAATGTAATAAAGAGTGAGTACCAGGTGGCACAATGGTTGTGTTGATTTAGACAAATTCTGTATCACAGATTTAGACATTCAATATTCTACTACTCGTGTTACAGTTAAAATATATTAGACAAGAGATGTCCGTGTATTAGTGTTGTAAAAATTGATCAAGTCGTCTGATTAATCGGTCATTTAGTCGGGGAACAGTGACCAAACTGTCATGAACAAAGAATGCGGAAGGATGTTTGCATATGAGTTTGTCTGATTCATCGTCCATTTTTTCTTGTATAAACGGTTGTTTAGTCTGTTTAGTCAGTCATTTATATAATCATGATTCGTTTATTCTGATTTGATTTGTTTGATTTAGTCCGTTTATTCTTATCTTGATCTTTTTCAAGTGACAATTTCATACAACTTTATTAATGAATGAGAAAACTAAGTTAAAATGAATTTATTTGATAAGTTTGATGGTTTAAAATAATTATTTTAATAAATTATGATTATATGTATATAACTCCAATAAATTAAAACGTAAAATTGTCCTCAAAATTTTAATTAATTAGCCACATACCGATTAATCACTTGGCGGTACCCATCCGTCTGACAAACACATACTATTATTTACAACAATGCCGTGTATATGGTGAAAGAATAAATAGATTCTATATAATTATAGTTGAAATACACAATATAATATAAGATTTATTTTCTTTTGATTATTTCTCTCCTTCTAGAATTTGTGGTTACCATAAACCAATTAAAATCCGTGTCATTTTGAACAAGAGCTTTGGTGATAGTTATGGGGGACTGAGAGGTGATGGAGCCGTGTCCTCTCTCAATTCTGATATTTACTGGACCATCAATTTATCAAATCAGAACTATCAACTACCGGACATGTCACATGTGTCACATGTCCATATTGGGAGCAGTGTGAGTGTGTGACCGGAGAGGATATGTAGATATGGAAATTTGAATTGGTATTGATGTAGAAACATTCCTACACTCCAGTTGTTTATCTTACGCACAAGAGTAAGCAGTTCTAGTGACAAGCCACCCGATCTTAATCGAACTGTCTAGATCAGATCAGTTGGACGGTCTAGATAAAGTATTTAACCTCGGATCAAAGGGACGCCATGAAATTGATTTCTCTTTTAATTATCTTGTGGTGAAGTAATTAATGGAATTTTGGTGCGCAACGAATTTATAATTCAATACAGAAACCGACTGTTATTGAACTGGTTATCTTATATTAAACAATAGTCAGCTTATATTAGTAAATATTCGGACTTGAGGACGGCTAAAATCATATTTATTTCAAAAATGTCTCCGTGTTTAGATGTGTTTGTCAGACTCTGGTTCCAATGGAAGTCCGAAACTTGGGGCTTTCCATCTTTCTTCCAAAAAAAGCCTTGGAAGTTAGTATTAATATGCTACTCTCTCTACTTAAGTTGATTCCTTTCCGGGAATATTATGATTTTTTTTTTGATAAAAGGCATACATGATGCCCATTTCATTTCCATGAAACAAGAGTTAAATTACAATTATAGGAGATCTAACTCTCAATTAAGATAACAGCTAAGACACTCGGCCACCGAGCCAAAAGCAGAAGCCCAACGCTTCATCAACCACCAAAAGTCCTTAATATCAAAATACCACATGAAACCGAAAGCACTGAATGTAAATCTAAGTAAAGATAACATCCCTATAGAGGGATCTGTACAAAAAACATGTCTCTGCGGCATGGAGGAACTACTCATCAGCTGCTGCATCATCAGCCGTATACACGACCAGCTGGTTAACGGTAGGGTCCCACACCCGAAGAGGGATGGCATTGATGTCCTTTGGCAGCCACTCATCAGCCGCTTCCTTAAATCGTTTCTCCATATTACCTGCCCAATATTCAACAACGGATATAATTAGTAGAATAAGGTTCCTAGCGGATTTTGTTGGACTGTTTTGGAAACATATATCATTTCGATGTTTCCAAATAGTCCAACAAACCGCGCTAAACACAGTTAAAAATCCAATTTGATTCACCAAAGGTAGTGTGCCCGAAAAAAGAAAAACATCCTTACATGAGGTCCAAGTATTGAGGTAGTGAGAACTATTGCCTAACCAAAACCAAATTTGTTGGGCTTGAGGGCATTTAAGGAACAAGTGATTAGTATTTTCCTTTTTTGGACAGAAATGGCATTTAACCCTACCTACCCAACCTCTCTTCCGTAGGTTTAGTTTTGTTAAAATGCGATTATGAAGCATCAGCCAAAAGAAAATTCGGATTTTAGGTGGAATTGGTAAATCCCATATGATGGCATAGGTATTGGCCTTAATCCCCCGAAAGTTCAAGAGTTGGTAAATTGATTTAACCGTAAAACGACCTAGAGTATCCCATCTCCATGCTATTTTGTCAAAACAATGAGTAAAGCTAGAGGTACTAATAATAAACAGTAACTCCTGCCATTCTTTAGCTAATATACCACTTAAGGGTCTTCTAAACTTAACGGCTTGTCCTTGAGAAAGTACTACAGCAGCTATGTTAATATGTTGAGTAGTGCATATCCTATATAGTTGAGGATATCTAGTAGCTAAGGAGCAATTAGCATACCAAATGGTATTCCAAAAGTCTAAGTGGGAATTATTGCTAGGGGTATAGGTTACACTTAAGTTTCCTAAGGTATCTAATTTTAAGATCTGGTCCCAAAACGGAGAAGGTGGAAGGGGGTTATCTACGTAATATTTACTTGTAATCACTATTTTCCATAAAGCTAAGTATTGAGGGTTATGAAATTTCCACCACCACTTTAATAGTAATGAAATATTCATTTCTTGTAAATTTAAAACACCTAAACCTCCATTGCATTTAGCCATGCATGCAATAGACCAATTAACTAGGGTATATTTTCGCCTAGTAGTAGTACCTTGCCATAAAAATCTATTTCTAATAGAATTCAGTTTTTTAAGTACTGTTTTTGGGGCTTTATATAATGATAAAGTGTACAATGGAATGGTAGATAATATGGAATTGATTAAAGTGAGCCTCCCACCTAATGTTAGTAGTTGGCCCTTCCAGTTTGGTAATCGTTTCTCTATTTTATCAATTAAGAACTACCAATCTACAATATTGAGTTTACTATCTTTTAAAGGCAAACCTAAGTATTGGAAAGGAAACGATCCTAGTTTACATTGAAATGTACTAGCATAAGTATCTCCTACTACATTAATGGGATAAAGTTCTGTTTTGGTCAGATTCATTTTGATGCCCGAAAGAGCTTCAAAACTCATCAAACCCCACCAAGCTGATGCCACATTTTCATGATTAGCTTGGAGAAATAGGATTGTGTCATCAGCATAATGGCAATTAGTAATAGCTCGATTGTCTAAGCAAGGGGGGCCTAACCCTACAATTCGACGGGCTTGTCTACCTTTATGAAAATTTTTACAAAGGGTATCAGCCGCTAAGATAAAGAGAAAAGGCGACAAGGGATCACCTTGCCTTACCCCTCGTCTACAGTAAAAATAAGGAGTGAGTTCGCCATTAAAATTAAGACACGATTGGGAGCTATATAACCAGTCCTTAATCCATCGACACCATTTACTACCAAAACCTCTACTATTAAGTATTTCTAAGATATAATCCCAATGAATTTTATCATATGCTTTCTCAAAGTCTATCTTAATCACTACCCCATCCGTTTGCGTGCATTTACTATGATGAATTAGTTCTTGACTTAATATAACATTATCTAGAATATATCTGTTTTTGAGGAAAGCTGATTGGCTAGGATCAATAATTTTTGTCATTATAGCTTCTAATCTATTAGTCAGAATTTTGGAGAGAATCTTAAAGCTACAGTTTACTAGACTAATCGGTCTAAATTTGCTAATAATATGATCATCCTTTTCCTTAGGTATAAGACAAATGATGGACTTATTAAGTTTATGTAAGTCAAGGCTATGGTTGTAGAAATGGTAGCATAAAGACATAAGATCAGTTTTTACTAATTCCCAAAAATGTTGATAAAAAAGAAAGGAAAACCCATCAGGTCCAGGGGCTCCTTGAGCTGAAGACGCAAAAATGGCTTCTTTAAGTTCTACTTCTAATATAGGATGTTCTATAGTACTACGGTCTATAGCTGTAACCTGATCAGCGGTATCCCAGAAATCAGGTTGTAAATGTGCAAATTTAGTTCCAGGAACACCAAGTAAATTTTTGTAAAAAGCAACAGCATGTTGTTTCAGCTCACCTAAGTTTGTAGTTGGGATCCCATCAATTTCTAATGAGTTAATACGATTTTTCTTACTCCTATGCGATGCAGTTATGTGAAAAAACTTAGTGTTATGATCCCCGGCCCGGGAATATTATGATAAGTTATCCAACTTACATCAAATTATATATGCTCCAGAAAATCGCATAATTGTTTTTAAAGATGAACTCCACAAACTGCTTGTCTTGTCCCGTCTGTGCAATTCCATCAGTCCCATTAATTGTTAATGCTAGACAAATTAATTTCCAATATTCAATCAAGTTGCCACTGAGGTAAAGGAAAATCCTACGAGAAACTTCTTTTGATCAGTAAAGCATGTACACTGATTAGTAGATTTATGCGCACTGAGAGAAAATAATTCAATTAAAATTAGTTCCTCACTACATTTTCTTTATTACCAGAACCAAAGTAACAAAAGAATAGTGCTTGATTTTGTATTGACTGATTTCATTTGAGCTAAAGGTTCCAGCAATGCTTTCTCCAGTTTCTTTTGCGTATTTCTTGGGTTCTCCGGCAGTTTGCAAGATTTAGATGATGAAGATAACCCCCCCTATAGATCGTTTGGACTAGGCTTATGTGAACCACAACCAGTCTATACTCAATACAGAGGTCTTGTGAACCAAGTATGCTTAAGAAATATAACAAAAGAGGGCCACATGTCGGGATTAATCAAGAGAGGAAGCGTTCCGCCTCTCTTCTTTGCTCTTCTCCAGCGCGACCAGAACCGGAGGCTGCCGGCCCCACTTCTTTCTTTCAGACCAATTCAATTTCCCCTTTTTCGATTTCTTCTCCTCGGCCCAGATTATAGCTCAGCTTCTTCTTTTATTTTCTTCGGCCCAATTTCTCCTTTCTTGATCTGGTTCTTTCCAGCTCAAGACCGTTAAGCAAACTTCTCCATTTCGTAGGCTGCTGGACACCTCCTCTTTTTATTTTTCTCTCTGTTTTTATTTTTTTATTTTTTATGGGTCAACAAATAGCTGATCTACTTTTAAATCTCTTCCCTTGAATTGAATTGAGCACACTGTATTGCTGTAGCAGCAACTCTCATCTTTATTCCAACATGGTCACCTCCGTTGCTCGTACAGACCTCAAGCAATAAAATTAGCCCAAGAAAGAAGATAACAAAGAAATACTGCCAGCTGCTTGAACCTGACATCAAAGAAATGAAATCTAAAGGAATTGAGTGTGGCATAGCTACGCATCTAGAATAATATAACTAATAACTCAGAAATGGACAGAAATTAAACGAATATTTAAAAGAAACTTCTGAAAATAAATTAGGAAATGTGTGGAGGTCAATATGATAGAGACAGCTCGTTTGATATTAACACCCAACAAAGGTGCTGCGCATATAACATCATTAACAGATAAAATAGCTGAGTACCCAAAAAAATTAAGTTAGATTATACATTTAAATCTAACTGTCAGTAAGTGAATTTGGACCCTTCGTTTCCACATCAGATATCTAGCAAAACTCTAAACTATACCTATATCCATATTCTACATCTGTATCTGAAAAAAACTCCACTAGGATAAATAAAGGATGTCTAGACAGCCAGACATGCATAAACACTCATTTCTATTTATCTCAAGTCCCTGCTGTTCAAACAAATGATATTTACGAGACCCCAAAAAGGAAACAAGAAGTTGCCCCCATATATGATGCCAAATACTGCAAACAGAACACGCTTCTTCCTCTGCAGTCAGATCTTTCCGTGACTACAGCAACTTATTTTATGACAGTCACCACAATCAATGGCCTGGTATATACTGACCACTTGTTCAACACCAGTAACATTTCTTATTAAAAAGAAAAGCGCAGGAAAGAGAGGGAGAGAGCGGAGCAGAGGTGGGGGGAGTGGGGGTGGGGGGGGGGGTTAGTATTCATGTACCTTCTAATAAACTGTTCTAACTCTCTTCATCAGAACTGGAGTCGTGTACCCGATGATTCTTGATTGCTGGAATCAGATGCTGCCTTGGGTCGCGTACCATTGACCCTGAACCCGACCCGGAACCTTCTCCTAGCGAACCTGCCCGTCTCGGTCTAGTTGGCCTCGCGGCAGCTGCCGCCACCTCTTTCACATCTTTGCATGCCCTATCCCACATCCACAGAAAATCCCGCACCACTACAAACAATCTCAAACCCTCATCCTTTTTTGTGCTGGGATAAAAAGATTTGGCTGTGTCTTCAACCAAATCCCAGACCCGTTTTTTCTCCTGTGACAGGAATTTTACCTCCCCTTCGGCCTGGTTCACAAAATACTCCAACACATTCCGAAATCCGCACTCTCCTTGTATCTTTTTTATCTTGGTTTCCAGAACTCTTTTAATAACCTCTAATTTTTTACCTAGGTGCTCCACAGTGCTGGTTATGATGTCCATGTCTAGCCCGGCTGATTTTTTCACGTTTTCGAGCTCGTTACCGATGCCAGAGATGACTTGTAGACCAAGGGCTTCGTAGTAATCTTCATCGGATTCACCGCTAGGGTTAGGGTTTTGGGACGCCATGCGTTTTCCCTCTGAACGGATAATTTCTTGTAAAACAACATGGAGAAGAGTAGTTTTTCCATCTTTGGCCTTTAAGTCACGGAGTTTAAGCAGGTTGTCAAGCTTGATTGCCACGGCCCCACCACGATTGGTGTCTTTATTAATAAAATTCCCAATCTTTATAACTGCTTCTAGAATCTTTTTGAAGAGCCGACTGTCCTTAAGCTCCTTGCAAGCTACCTGTACCGCACATGAAGAGATGATATTAAACTATCTGAAAATTGAGAGACCTTATTTGGCAAATATATAGATATAAATATTGCAAATAGAGAATAAAGAAATAAAATAAAAGCAAACAGGTTTAAAAGTTTTAACAAAAAAGATATAACATATCATTAAAAGCCCCTTGTTCTCTTCGTAGAAAAAGGCCTTCAACTACTTGACTTTTATCCTTTTTCTAAACCATAAAACCCTAAACCCTTTATCTTGGAGTTAAAGTGATTAAATGCACCATATTTTTTTTCCTTTCCGGCACCAGTTGTTTCAGAACAGAATGCAATGGGTGCAACTGTAATAGTAGGTACCTCTAAAGTGGAGAAAGCTTCTCTGCATGTGGTTAACTCCTCTTGCAAGGAAGACATGAAATACAAGCAGTCAAGTCTGTCATAAACATGATCAACCTTTATCAACTCAATTAAAAACTGCTCGGCAGGGCCCAAAAGAGCAAGGTCCCCACTATACAACAGCAACTTATTCTCCTCTTGCGTAGTTGGCCACATCTTGAGCAATATCTCTATCAACTCAGCAGGAAGTTCATTTCCTATTTTGAGAGAAATCAATTTACACCAATGTTTAAGTCTATATTGTTTTGTAATTAAGCAAGCAGGACCTTAGAGCTTTTACAAAGGTGGTTGGGTTCCCAAACAAAACAGACTGCACAAATCTAAAGGATCAGCATAGAGATGGATCAGGTTTTTGAGATTTTTGTAAAATAACAAAATAAATAAATAGAACAAAAAGGAATCTTTTAAGTTTGTGCCAGTAGCAAAAATGAAAGCTATCCATTAACCCTTTCCCTCAGGAAAGAGGGGAACTTGGCATCTTAGGAAGCAAAGTAGGGAAGAGAATAGTACTGAGGAAAATTTTCAAATTTTAAAGGTGGTATTATCACAAATTCATTGTTTATAGGTTGTTGTAATTAATTCTGCAGGTATGCACATGCCATCACCACAAACTAGAAGCCCTACAAACCCTCTGATATTGTTATTTTGCATTCATAGCAACTAGTATGGAAACATAAGAGTCACCTTCATTTACAGCAGTGATCACATCCTCAATCTTGACATTTAAGGCCTTGAGAGAGATGGCGAGGTTTTGGGACTTCTTGCTTTCTAACAGCCTGACACATGGGGACTGGAGGTCAGATTGGCCAGCTCCTTTCATGCCAGTTGCCTTACTCTTATCATTCGCTTGGTACCCAAAGAGATTCTCTATCATCTCCTCACTAAACCTGTTTTCAATTTTTACAAGTTTTTCTACTTAGACTAGTGTTATAAGGTACAAAAATGTCCATCTTGTCCTTTCTACTTTCAAGATGGTAAAAAGGTGATAAGATAATCGCTATACAAGTAGATAGACATAATATAAGAGGCAAACTCAAATGTATAAAATGAGAAGCTAATATACTTTCGAAGAAATTATGAAAGAAGCAAATTCGGTGAATTAACAATAAGGGCGTGCTATGAGTGTTCCACAGAAAAGTTTTAATGCAAGTGTGTTGTTTGCCTGTTTGAACTCAGTTTTTTAACTTTTTATAAATGCAACGGCCATATTATGACAGCAAGGTAACATGCATACAATACATCAGATAATTTGATTTGTGAAGACCCGAAGGTGTAAATCAACCACTTTGCCCTTTATTTTTCAAAATGCCAATAAGGCCTGAAAAAAACACTGCACATTTTAAAGATAAAATTTCTGCTAAAATTGATCTTAAGAAAGTTTACCAGAGTAGGGACAATAATATGCTCATAAATTCACGCAAGATTACCAACTTAATCAAGAGGTTAGCTGATAACTTTCTTGGCATGCAATAGATGTAACACCAGAGATTTCATTTTGGAAAGTATGCTGACTATTTGAGCAGGTTGAACTAGGGTATTTCCATACAAGTGAAAAAAACATCTAATATTGGTAACAACTACCTAACTGGAACAACTCAACATCCTGGAGCAAATTGAAATACTAGTAATGAAGAAAGCAACAGTAACAAAAAGTATCTTAAAATAAAAGAAACAACAAAAAGAATATGGTAGAAGCTTACTGGAAAGAGCCAGATTTGATTTGGTTCCAAACCACGGCTTGCTCGGTATTTGCTGAGACCTTATCCCAGAAGAATGGCTTCAGCTTTGGCTTCTGCCCCCCTCCATTAGAAGCCGTGCCTGGTGCAGCCTTTAGTGGCGGGGGCCGTGCCTTTGATGGAACAGGTGGCCCTGGCGGTCGAGGTGGCCCGCCCGGCTTGTTTCCACCTGGCGGCGGTGGGGGTGGCGGGCCCGACCCACCGCTGGCTGGTGGATGTGGTGGACCCGGCCTACTGCCAACTGGAGGCCGTGGGCCATTAGAAGGAGGAGGTGGAGGGCCAGGCATGGTTTTCTGTGGCAAGGGTGGTGGCAGTGGTGCAGGTGCAGCTGAGGGGGGGCCTTTGCTGGGGGTCAGTTCAGTCATTTTAATCTCTACGGTTTCTAATGGAACAGTGTTAGCAGTGGCATTGCTTAGTTTCAAGGAGGACATGTGGCCATGCTGCAACTCGATATGATGAAATCCATTTTGGTGGTGGCCAGAATCTGACTTGAGAGCACCAAGCTTATTGATATCAATAGGACTTGAGCAAGAAGTACGAGACGACCCTAATTTAATAAACAATTGATCATCATTTTACCAAAAGATTTATAGACGGAGTTCTAAAATACATGCTGCTTAGCAAAGCAACCCTTGCATATTTCTTGATATTTTTGTATCATTTAAACTTCATCGTAGTACCTGCAAAACACCATGCCAGACAGTGGTAGCAGTACAAACCACTAGGCACCAAAAGGGTACCGGCACAATTTCACATATCAATCATTTTTTAGGGGTTTAAGTTGAGGTTTTATTAATTAGGTCTAGGTCAAGCATAAGTATTATTTTTATTTATTTGTTGTTACCTGAAAAATCACTTAAACTCAAGCTCAGAAGTGGTCGGTCATCCTTCTGGCTGTATGCATGGAAATCCCGCTTTTTCTTACATCTATAGCAGCAAAAAAGGATAAACGCCACTAATGATGTCCCCAGAACTGAGAACACGACGGCCTTGATCAACAAAAAATTATTGTCGTGCTCTTCTTGTGGTTTTTTAACAACCTGAGCATGATGAGCAGCTTTCGGGGGAGGAGAGAGAGTTTTTGTAGGTAATGGTAAGACCCTAGCTGGTGGAGGAGCTGGAGCTGGAGCTAGAATGGGAATTGAAGGCGAGATAGCAGGTGCATCTGAGGGAGAAGGCACCGGTGCCGGACCTGGACTGGGTGACCTGGCAGTGGTACGAGGTACAGTGTCAAAATCAGCTGTCGGCCTAATTTCGTGAGCTGAAGCCCATGCTTTTTGCTGAGCCGCTAATGGAGCTGGAATGGGAATTGAAGGCGAGATAGCAGGTGCATCTGAGGGAGAAGGCACCAGTACCGGATCTGGACTGGGTGACCTGGCAGTGGTACGAGGTACAGGGTCAAGATCAGCTGCTGGCCTAATTTCGTGAGCTGAAGCCCGTGCCTTTTGTTGAGCCCCTAATTGGTGCCTCAGAGCAATAAACTGGTCCAAATAAGGGGCCGGGACATATTTTGTGTGGCGCGATACAGGGATGTGTATTAGTGGGTTGTGTCGGTCAATGAGACAGTTCTGGATAGCAAGGTCAAGTTCCTCAGCTGTGACATCAGAACTGGATAGCTGCTCTCTTATTTCTCTTGGGTTAAAACCACAACTTCGCCACAGGTTTTCCACCTATAAAATGTTACTTGAGACTATAAAACTGAAATTCTTTTTTTAAGAAAAAGTAAAATTAACAAAATAAAGAAAAACTTGGGCTATGACTCTGTTGGTTATATTAACAATTTCTAATATTTCAGAGACAGAAATTCTGACAAGTAAAAACTGGTACAGTTTGTAACTACAAATTTCTTTTACATTTGTTTTTTCTGAGGTCTTGTGAAAATGCCAAAATGAAACAAAACATACAACAACTAAGTTCGAATGATCATAGTCCACCAGGTTCCCCTTCCCCCCCCCCCCCCCCCCCTGTTTTTTTTTGAGAGGCAGGAGGGGGTATGAACAAACATTCAGAGAATGTGGGATCAAGAGGTACTTTGCACCAGATTAGATACCAAACGGGGATGGTAAACTAAGAATTACCAGTACCACAGGAAACAGTTAAGGCCTTGCTAGGGCTGGAATCATGCAGTTCATATAGGCCCCTCTTAACGTGTTATCCTTTCTGTACGGTACCAAAACATGGAACAACAATACCGTTTCATACCTTTTTTTTGGTGTCACGCCAACAGTTATAAGCCCAAACAATACTGAAAAAACAAGAACTATCAAAATAGATGATGAATGATAATCACAGTATGATGAGATGATACAATTCTGGTCTAAACACAATTAATGCAATATTAGTAGAAAAAATTCGTTGTAGATTCGGAATTTGATTAACTCTTACCTCCTTTTCATCTACTTCAGACTGTTGGCCAAGCGAACCAATCAAACATAAAGCAATCATGCACAAAGCCAATGCAATTGAGACACCATCTCTTCGCCAAACCTTCGTATCACTTTTCATCTCCATTTCAATCGCATTCTGTCACATCCCCGTAATAACAAGTTTAATAGCCAGAATTACATAATTTTTCCCAAATTTTAAATAAATAACACATAATAGGACAAAATAGAATAAGTCTGCTATAGTATGAAATAACAAATGGGAATTACCAAATCAGTCTTTTATTTAAACCAAATTTATTGAGTCACCCCTATAGCAACTCCACATTAACCAACTTGCCCTTGCTCTTGCGTATCGTACTTCATACCTGGAATTCACCGAAATGGAAGATTGAGAGATTGAAAAACTCTCAGTGCGGTATTTAGTTCCGGTCAATAAATTCTCAGATCCAAAGCACACTATGGATAGTAACAATAGCAACAACATTTATAACAACCACACTGAGGAAAAATATAATATTATCAACAGTAATAACAATTAAATTTCATAACAAAACCACCAATTTGATTGCCAATTGTAAAGCAAAGATATAGAGACATGGGACACAATTCTCAGGTATCCTGACAGATGCAGGATGCAAAACAGTTTATTTTATTTTACTTGAAGAATTGATTTTCCAATCATAGTTTACACAGGCAAGACTCGGCACAATGGACAAACGTACGGTTTCAGATTTCAGATCACGCACTATGGATGGACCGGCCATAAGGACCTGGTTTCTAAAATATCTAGATCACACGCTACAGATTGATCGCCCATATACACCTCGTTTTTCCAATTTCAAATCATGAGCTATGGATTGACCGCGCATATGCACCTCAACGAGTCGTCCATTTGTACCTACGGGACTGGCCAACCAATTACCAGGAATTGTTTCACTAAGAGGGTTTAGCATTTACTTGAGGTATTTCATTTTAATAAAAAGGTTTTCATGATATGCAACACATACTGTGCCATTCACTTCTGTATGCAAATTCCCTAAACTACAACAAAAATTAACACAAAAAATCAAATAGACAGACAAAAAAACAAAAACAAACTAATTGGAAAGAGAGTAAATCTAACATCCGCACCTGGATAACGGTCAGGTCCTCTGAAGGGCCTCACTGTCACGTCGCCTGCCTTGGTTGGATTTAATCCTAAGTCTTGTAGAAAGCAAATACATGTATGAATAAGTCATTTTGTATGAATTCAGATTCTACATATTTAGTAACGCATCCATAAAAGAATACTCATACTAATAGTTCCAAAATGAATTATGTGATATTGTATGTGTGTGTGTGTGTCTATATATATTTCGACCGAAATACATATGTTTGTACAATAGCCTAACTCTACACAAGTTCTCTTCATGCTAACTTTTGCATTCGTCACTTATGTATTGGTAATAACTCAATAAAGATGGAACCATACAATAAATATTCAAATCACATATTGTATTGAAGTCCTCATATGATTATAAATTTCCACATGATTCAGCCATATGGAAAGTTTTGTTTGAAATCCGCAAGTGCTGATAGATATGACTTCCTAGGTCACCAGATTTTCTACATTTGGACTTAGTACAAAGTGGGCCCTCGCCATAACAAAATCCCAAGGGTTGTGGTTTGAATCCTTCCTTCGACACCGTGCAGTACCAAGATGCAAGACCCACCAATTATTAAAACCCTTAAGCCTAATAAGTTTCATGTCCCGTGATCCATTTATTTTGACAATCTCAAGTAGAGTGGGAAAAATGGCACGGCGGAGCCGGCTCCGTCACGGAACGGCACGGTTACGGCACGGAATGGCACGCGTGTCAATTACGTGCCGTGACTCGCGTGTCCCGTGCCGTGACCATTCGCGTGCGTGCCATCTTTTGAAACTTTGGCACGGCACGTGAAAGATTTAGGCACGGCACGGCATGACACGTAGTCACGCGAGTCACGTGTAATTAGGACCATTAGATATTGATTTAATGGTGAATCTTGAATAAACTAACCTAAATTATGATTAAATGGTCACGCGAGTCACGTATGGTCATGGCACGTTTAGGCACGGCGTGACTCACGTGGCGTGACCATTCGCGTGCCGTGACCAACCCTTGACATTTTGGTCACGGCACATTTTTTCCACTCTAATCTCAAGGCTCTACCTATGCATTTTTAAAGGTACCGTTCGTACTGACAACTCATTAAAAATGCATGAACTGTCCATGAGCGCACAAAAGGTTTAAATGAAATTTGCAGAAAACCTCTAATGGCCTCATCTTCCAATTTTGAAATAAGAACTCTAAAAATAATAATATATATTGATACATTTATCTTTTTAACATGTGTTTCATTACTTCAATCTAACCACAAGAAATCATACAAAAATTCATAGCCATGGGCGGCTTACCCACCACCATAGTCGATTTTAAAGATTCAATTTTTTTTCACGATTATAAAACACCACAATACATATCAAGAGAGGGGAATTGAGAAACCACAGCCATGGACAGCTACGCATTCCCATGGCCAGTTTTTACCCACTAATTGCACAACTTAAAATCCCCAAATTCAGTTCACACAACTTCAACAATTAAGCATACCATGCAATCAATAATAAAAAGATAAGCACAATCCGTGGTGTGGAAAAAAGATATTCATCTTAGTTTCAAGAAATATTATGTATTTGTATCCTCTAAGTCCCGATTTCATTTTGCTTATCATGATTTTAACTCTAAAATTATCATAGATGTTATCAAACTTCATTGCAACATTGAATTTCAGATCAGCAAAACAACATCTTAAACAGGGCTGGACTTGTCACATTTTAGCAAAACAGCTGTTCTAAATTAAATTAAATTAAATTAAAAAAAACTGAAAAATAAGAACTTTAGTCCCCGAATTTTGTATAAAACCCCCTTGAATCATGCCATACCTAACCAGTTCACCACTCCCCCCCTCCAAAAAAAAAGTAAACAACAAAAAAATAAAAACAGAAACATAGAATTTTGCCTTGTCTCGCAGATAATTTCTTCTATGAGTTTTGTAATTGATTTCTAAGCAAAACATGGACTAGTGCACGCATGTACCAATTGCGTATGGAAAGAAAAAACCTGAAATCCAAACTTTTGCACAAGGGAGAAACTTTGCACAAGATTAAATAATTTTCAACAATTGATAAGGGAGCCACATTTTGATTAAGAAGGGATTTTATAAATTTTAACAAGAACTTTGGGCAAATTAAAAAAACTCAAAATCAAACCCAAGAATTTTTGGAGTAAATTTGATACAAGAATCTGGTTCTCAACCAGAGACGGAGAGAGCCAGCGGGAGCCAGCCCCCCACCCCACCCCAACCCCATTTTATTGTTTGTGTACCGTATTTGAAACTAGCACCTTCTACCATAGCATTAGCCATTAGCAGGCAATAGTCACTGCATTGTTGCGTAGCTACCATGGTTTGGAAATCTATCTATCGGCAGCCCACGATCCGATTTGTTGGGCTATTTTCCAAACTTCCAAATCGACTGTTCGCGTATTGGGCGAAAGAACGAATGCTTGAATCGAAATATACTCACCTTGTGTCGGAGTTACGCCGATTCTTCCTCCTAGTTTGTTTCTGACTGACTGATTCTCCGGATTTGATTTTCTCTACAGATTCTTCAATCTCCCCTGCGTATTATTTTTTTCCCCCCTCCTCGCTCTCTCTCTCTTCTCCGTTACCTGAGATTTCTTTTCGGATTTCCAGTTGTTTTTCTTTTTTCTGCGGAAGCTACTATGTGTCTTGACGTGGTGTGGGTAAAATACAACGCCATAATGGACGAAATCGATCTGTTCCCATTCAAAAAAATGCCGCGGATTTGATTTCCAATCCGAGCGCGCCGCGTGATGATCTGCACTCTGCAGACCTGTTGTCTTCTTAAAGGTTTTCTGTGTTCTTTTCCGTGTAACCAAATAGTTGTTATTTCGATGGTTAGGCTGGTAGATAGTTTGCACTTTGCAGCAAAAAAAACATTACAGAAATAAAGCCTTGGTCAATTTCAACCTGCGGGAGAAAGGGACTTTCTATGCTGTGCGAGCAGGGAGCAGCAAAAAGGTTACGGTTTTGCATAATGTCCTCAACTTTTTCAAATTGCAACATCTCGCCACTTTTTTGTTGCTAATTTTCGTCTGAATTAATTTTCTTTCCAGGATTTTTTGCGGTGTCCTTATGAACAAAACGAGTCATACATTGAGTATATTTTAAAATTGTATCAGCTATTATTATTATCCTCTTCATAAATTACACGTCTAAAAATAACATTTTGTGTTTTGCATTGGTTGCGCAATATCGAGAGCATTTTGTTGCCTTTAATGTACTGATACTTATCTAAATCACTTGGTATTGATTCAATACATATATAAAAAAAATACTGTTGTGATTTTTAAGATAACTTGCTATAATTATTATATACGAAAGAGTTAAATGTGTTATTTAATTAAACTTATTAAATTACAATGTAAATTTGTTTTTTATAACAACATGCGTCTTTAAGATCTACACATGCATGATCCTAAATTTTACAGAGAAAATTCAATAAATATATGTGTATATATCAATGCTGCCAATAACGGTACGTGCTCGTCGGATGGACGGGTATGTCAAGCGATTAATCGGTATTTTGCAGATAATTTTGCGTTTTTCTTAAAGTTATGTACATATACTCTATTAAAAGAGGAGGGTTTAAATGCCTTCATTTTTTATACCTCCATTATACCTCTATTTTTAAATACTTTAATAATTCAAAATTTAAATTTAAAGGTCAATATAAAACCGTCGGATATATATAAATTATTTTATCTATGCACATGTAAAAACCTATGACATTCAACTTTGTTTTGATTGTCATCAAGAATTTGTAAAATGTACTAATGTGGATAATTTTAGACGTTGATTTTCAAACTTATTAATTCACATAAAAACAAAATTGAAATGTGTTAATTTTTATGATCACATAGAGAAAATACCATAGATCACATACAATGGTTTTATTTTGATGTTTATGATTTAAGTTTTGAGTTTTTAACATTTTAAAAATAGAGGCATGATAGAGGCAAAAAAAAAATGAAGACATTTTAACCATCCTCTTATTAAAATACTTAATTAACTCATCAAACTTATCAAATAAATTTATTTTAACTTAGTATTATTTTTAATTAATAAAATTTTAGAAAGTGTAATTTAGAAAATTTTAGATAAAAAAGACAAAGCATTGTACATATAACGGATGAATATAGAAAAAAATGACTAACTAGTAGTGTAAAGTATAAACAGAAAACAGATGACGATTCGTAACAGTTTGATTACTGTTAACAACTAATTGATCAATTAGTCACACTAAAGCATCGGTTTTCCCGTCTCTAGTATTAGTTTTGTCAACTTTAACCAGCTCCGCTCCTAGTCTCAGCCGAAGATCATCGATCATACAAAACTCACAAATTCAAGCAATGAATAACTGTTTTGACTCGAACCGTAACAAGAAGAAAAGAGGGAAGAGGAATCAGTACCAAAAGCATGGAAAAAGGCAATGTGGGAT
>JAJGRW010000083.1:0-15789 GCA_025461045.1 Carex parvula | reverse complement strand
ATCATACTTAACATTTTATTTCAATTTCAAAGTTTCAAACAGATAATCCGAACAGCTTAATATGATCCACGTTAAAATATGATTGGAGACCAAATTTTATATTTTTTTAAATTATTTACTATTTTTTAAGATAGGTACAAAATCATTGTTTTTAGATGGTCCACAATTTTCTGAAAAATAGTGATTTTGTACCTATCTTAAAAATAGTAAAAAAATTTCAAAAGATAAAAAATTTGGTCTCCAATCATATTTTAACATGGATGTCATGTTGAGCGGTTCGGATAGTCTCTTTGAACTTTGAAATTAAAGATAAAGATGTTGGAGTACGATTGGAGCATGAAGCAATTCGGCATTTCAACCCTCCTAATATATATATAGGGTAGAATTAGGGTGTTCTTAAGTTTACCAAGCCCCTTGGTGAACTCAAGTCTAAAACCCATCGGATCTGCTTCAAACGACGAATCCGAACCATTGAAACCCACCTACCTTACGAGTGATGCGTATACATGTAAAAGTTTTATACTTTCGAATTAATTTAGGATAAAGTCAAGCGGTCAAAATTAGAAGGTTAATAAATTAATTTTAATGCGTTCATTTTTTGACGTTTTTTGACCACTTGACTCTATGCAAAATTAATTTCAAAATTTAAAATTTTTGCATGTAGACGCATCACTCGTAAGGTAGACGGGTTTCAACGGTTCGGATTCGTCGTTTGAAGCCGATCCGATGGGTTCTAGACTTGAGTTCACCAAGGACTTGGTGAACTCAAGAGCACCCTAGTTCACCCTCTATATATATATATGTGTGTGTGCTTGGCTATTATGCTTATATAAGCATATGCCCACATATGCTTAAATAAGTATTTTTGCTTTTTCAATGTTCAAATGGTCGATCCGACCGTTCATCTTGTTCTCCATATTAATAGTGCTTGGAGACCAAATTTTATATTTTCTGAATTTTTTTACTATTTATTAAGCCACTTTGAAATTGCTGATCTGGGTGAACAGTAAAAACATGTTTTCAAAATTCTGGACCATATGATCAGCAATTTTCAAAGTGGCTTAATAAATAGTAAAAAAATTCAGAAAAATATAAAATTTGGTCTCCAAGCACATATTAATATGGAGAACAAGATGAACGGTCGGATCGACCATTTGAACATTGGAAAAGCAAAAATACTATTTAAGCATATGTGGGCATATGCTTATATAAGCATAATAGCCAAGCACTATATATTATAATATATATATATATATATATATATATATATATATATAATAATTGAGCTATGGTGAGACGTGGAGTAAAACAAGTTTGTACTCCATGGCACTATATTTTCATTTTGAAATCCAAACAACAGATCCGAACCGTTCAACATGTTCTCTATATTGAAATGTGCTTGGAGACCAAATTTTACATTTTTGGAATTTTTTTACTATTTATTAAGCCACTTTGAAAATCGCTGATCCGGTGGTCCAGAAAATTTACTGTTTTTTACTGTTCACAGTGGATCAGCAATTTTCAAAGTGGCTTAATAAATAGTAAAAAATTCCACAAATGTAAAATTTGGTTTCCAAGCACATTTCAATATAGAGAACATATTGAACTGTTCGGATCGGTTGTTTGGATTTTTCAAAATGAAAATATAGCGTGGAGTACAAACTTGTTTTACTCCACGTCTCACTCATAGCTCATATATATATATATATATATATATATATATATATATTATTATATATATATATAATTTTTTTGAACCTAAGGTGTTCTTAAGCTCACCAACCTCTTTGTGAGTCAAAAACCTATCGGATTGACTTCAAACAACACATCCAAATCATTGAAACCGTTCTACTTCACGAGTGATGCGTTTACATGTCAAATTTTAAAATTTTGAACTAATTTATGAAGTCAAGTGGTCAAAAAATAATGAAAAATAAACTCATTAAAATTAACTTATAAACCATTTTTTTTTTACCGCTTGACTTCATACTAAGTTAGTTCAAAAATTTAAAAATTTGACATGTAACGCTCATCAATCATGAAGTAGATCAGTTTCAAACGGTTTGGGATGCGTCGTTTGAAGTCAATCCGATAGATTTTTTGAGTTAACTCACAAAGAGGCTGGTGAGCTTTAAGAACACCTTAGTTCTATTCCAAAAAATTATCTACTAACTATTTTTTTCTGCTAGTTAACACAGGTTGCTAAGCAGATCACAGTTGAAATTTATTTTTTTTCTAATAGATTTTTATAGTAAGGTTCTGAACAGAATTAGATGTATAACTTTTAATTTCCGCTTAAGAATATAATATATTAAAATAGTTCTATAGTATGCAAATGACCATAATCTCCGGTTAATTAACGGGCCATATATATTAAAGATGTACTATAATATTAGCCGAAAATTTTAAAACTACCATTGTTTAAAAAAAATAAAACCAAAAACCATCTTTTTTGGGGAAATTTGAAATCTAACACAGCCGCAGAAATGATTCTGCGGAACTCAAATGCTGGAGACCGCACAGGCGTTATGCGGATCCATTTTTTTTTTTCAAACTTTGAGATATCTCATAAATGGGGCACGCATTCCTAGAACAAAAACAATATTAAAAACCAAAAAAATTGACATATCTCATACAGATGCACGTGGTGCCTCGATAAAACACCAAAAAAAAAATGGGTTAGCAGAATGGTTATGCGGACCCTGGCTGGGTCCGCAGAACGCCTGTGCGGTCTCCAGCATTTGAGTCCGCAGAATCATTCAGCGACCGTGGTAGATTTCAAATTTTCCAAAAACAATATATTTTGGTTTATTTATTTTTAACTGTTCTAGTTAAAAATTTCGGATAATATTAGATAGCACACTAATTCATCACCCTTGGGAAATATAGTTGGTTCTTCTGTTGAATATTTTCCTTCTGATGTAAAGATTTAGTGCGCATCTAATATTAAAAGCACTTTTCAAAGCATGGATCTCTTTGTCAGTTAGTAAATGCTTGGCGTTTAAGCAAATTGCTGCGCAAATAGATAAAAGTTTTGATTAATTGGCGTCAAGGCCCCAGCCCCCAAGGCTCATTTTCCGTTGCTGTTCCACTACCGACCATAATATTTTTAAAAATTGGTGAAAAGAAACTTAAAGGACAATGACAAAATCATTTGTGGTACCACAGAGCACATAAACCACCAATTACGATTTTGTGCCATCCTTGTGATAAAATCATTTGTGAGTACGTTTAGTAACAGCAGTGGCAGACAGAGGAATTTATATTGATAGAGTCAATACTCAATACATACAATTTAGAAGGGCATAGAAAAAATAATATCAAACAAATAAATATTTTCAAAGCATTTTTTTTTGTAAACTAACTTTGCCACTGAGAACCGATACAATAAGGAATTGCAAGACTTTCATTCTGCTAGCGATGGCGACGATTGATATAAATATAAGTGTAACAATTGCACGCAAATGTGACCAACCACCTGATTCAAACGGTTTAAATTCCAAACGCTTCTTAACAAAACCACAATATGACTTGGCGAGTTGGCGCTTTCAACTTAAATTAGACGGTTCATTATTACATATTATACCACCTTAGATAATGAATTTTGGGACTCTGAAGATAAATTGACCTTAGCAGAACAATTTCAATTAAAAGTTCCATTCACATAACAGGAAATTAAAAAAACTTATATTTGACTCTGAACCAAATGGTGCACCAGAACCAGATGACTTTTCTTTTAAGTTTTTATCAAACTTTTTGGGATCTCATTAAAGATGACTTGATGATACTTGCACATTCCTTCTATAATCATACACTTAATCTAGACAAGCTGAACAAATCTTGTATTTGTCTGATTTCAAAAGAGAAGGGAGCTTCTCATATTAGAAAATTTAGACCTATTAACTTAGTTAATTGTAGTTTTAAATTCCATCCTAAAACATTAACTAATAGGTTAGAAGGCAGTATGCAAAGATTAATTGATAAAAGTCAATCAACATTCTTGAAAAATAAATATATTTTAGATAATGTAGTTCTTAGTCAAGAAATCATCCATTCTTGTCAAACCTCAAAACAACCAGGAGTAGTAATCAAGGTCGATTTAGAGAAGGTTTATGATTATTCATTGGGACTACTTGCTGGAGGTTTTGAGAAGTAGAGCTTTTGGGGATAAATGAATCAAATGGATTGAAACTTGGTTATATAGCTCTCAATCATGTATCATCATTAATGGGACACTTACTGAATATTTTTATTATAAAACAGGTGTTAGGCAAGATGATCCCTCATCCCCCTTCCTCTATATATTGGCCACTGACACACTAGGTAAAATTTTTCACAAAGGTAGACAAGCTAATATAATTAGAGGTTTGGGACCACCATGTATAGATAAAAAAAACTATTACTAATTGTCACTATGCCAATGACACCATATTGTTCTTGCAAGCTAATGAGGAAGTTGTACAAGCAGCATGGTGGGCTATGTTAGCTTTTGAAGCTATATCTGGTATTAAAATGAATTTTGAAAAAACTGAGATGTACCCAATTAATTTAGATATGGATAATCCTTTAGCTCAGATCTTTCGATGTCATTGGGGATCTTTCCCTCTTATCTATCTTGGTTTACCTTTACATAACACCAAATTAGCTATCTCTGATTGGAAATTATTAGTAGATAAAATTGAACACAAGTTACAACACTGGAAAGGTCAGATGCTTTCTAGTGGAGGTAGATTAACTATGCTTAATTAACTATTGTCAGTCATACCCCTCTATATACTTTCTATATATAAAATTCCCAAAACTGTCCTAGCTAGAATTGATAAAATTAGAAGGAGATTTTTATTGCAAGGTACAGAAACATCCAAAAATCTTTACTGCTCAAATGATTATGGAAATTAAATGAACTCTCTTACACTAGCATGTGAAAAACTTTGATTATACACAAATATTATTCCAATACTAGAACACCTTTCCCCCATTTTTGGAATGCTATAGTGAAATTAGAATCCTTAGGTACAGACGTACAGTTAGCATTAGTTATGAACCAAGGGTCCAGTCTACCATTTATTTATGGCATGACTTATGGTTTGATACTTGTACATTAGCACATAGATTTCCTCGAGTGTATAGATTGTGTACTAATCCAAATGTTTTACTCATTGAGGCCATCCAATCTCAAGGTAGAGTGGTGAGGTTTAGAGAGATACTGACAGGAATCAATCAACAGGACTGGCTGATTTGTTATATATTCTAAGCCAGATTTCATTTACTCATTTACATGATAAACTCACTTGGAGATGGGAAACCACAGGGAGGTTTTCCGTTCAATCTTTCTATAAATTCTTAAATTTTAGAGGAGTTACTGTATCACAACCTTTGTTGTGGTGGAAATTGCTTGTCCCACCCAAAATTCGAGTGTTTATGTGGTTGTTAAGCAGTAATAAAATTCTAACTAAAGATAATCTCATTAGGAAAAAGTGGACAGGAGATCCACAGTGCGTCTTGTGCTCTCAAGAGATCGAAACAGTAAACCATCTGTTTTAAAAATGCCCCAAAATACAACAAATTCTATTCTGGTTAGGCAAAACTCAACTTCATATGAACCAATGGTCTAATTGTCAAGATATCATACATTTTTCCAATTCAATGAGTGCTACAAACAAGCATTTTTGTTAGTTTATAGTGCCGTATGTTGGACAATTTGAAAATATAGAAATGATATTATCTTTAGCCAAATTACACCCAAGTCAGCTAGAAACCTTATTTTACTTATTATCTCTTTGGTTGAATATTGGACAGGTACTGTGAGCAAGAGGATTAAAGACGCAACAATCTTGTGGCTACCAGAGACATGGACGTGATTCCACTCAGCTCATTCCCACCTGAAGATGCAGTGTTGGATCTAGAAGATGTAGTACCTGTGTGCCCTCCAGAACCATGAAGATGCTCAAGCAATATAGTTTCAGAATTTTGTTTCGTTACTGCTCTCCAGCCCCATTATGAGAGGCCTAGTGTTCTTTTCTTTTGCTGCATTATGGATTGCTATTAGCAAGTTGGTGTTATTTCTAGAATTTATGCTTACTTTCAGCTTGGGTATTTTGTTTTGTCGCAAATAGTATGGACATATGAAAGTAACTTAACTTTGTTTCATTAACATGAAACGGGCTTTTTGCCTTTTTCAAAAAGAAAAATTACATATTATAGCTACAAGTATAAGTTTGCCCGATTGTCGGCAAATCACTTGGGTTCAAATTCTAGTGACTACTTTTTTTTTGGTCTTTTAACATATTATGTATTGTATAGCTTAGCTCCCTATTCAAATTTTCTAGTTCCGCCTTTGCTTGACACTTTCAACTTAAATTATACGGTTCGTATTAGATATTGTAGCTGCAAGAGGCATATTATAAGTTTGCCTAATTGTCGGCAAGTTACCAAAATATTAAAAAAAATGTACCTACTAATTAAAAAAAACATAAACTGGAAACTGAAATGATGAAATAAAAGTTTTATCTGATCTTTTTTGTTTTGAATTTCGCTACATACATAATAATTGGAAAAATTTGCCACTATTTATGTGGATTCTTTAACAATTTTGCACAAAGCCACAAGGTAGATGATTTCTTAGTTGCTTTTCGTACCTCAAATGGCCCAGAAAATGCAACTGAAATGCTAGAACCCATTGCACCTGTTTAGGAAAAGTGACACATATCATTTCAAGTATCTAACACATTATTATATTTCAGTGGAGTTCTAACATGTTAATGGTTGTAAAAAATTATGCTGTCAGATTTTGCTCAGAATGCGACTGGTACCAGAGCTTTACAGTGAGGTCCCTTTTCTGAGTGAGACACAAAGTATGCTAGGATTTTGAGTTTATGGCACAGGTCAGTGATGTCAAAAAGGGGTGGACGGAAAACGCACAGAAACACTTTTTGGTATCTTTTGTTGACTGTACCAGCTTCACTGGTCCACTGTAGCACAAGAAGTTAGAAGAACTTTTGGGTGTTTGATGAAGAAGTGCGTGTTGCTGAGACCAATGAAGTGCAATAAGAGTTTCTACTTTCTAAGAGTAGGGAGTCTGGGTTGTTTTTGTTTTGCAATAAATGAGAAGGGCACTTGCGCTTTTAAAAAAGAAATTACAGTTTTAGTAACAATTTTAAAAACAGCGGTAAGACGGACACGAATTATTCGACCTCTCCTCATAATATATATGAAGCTACGTACTGAAGCAAAAAATATAAAATAGAAGTTGGCTTGAAATCAATTCTTATTTGGGTTATTTGCCGACTACACGAACTCAATTATCTATTCCATCTTGTTTGCACTTTCTTTCGTTGTTGACCTTAAACTGAGGGTAATTGACCTTGAGGCACAGTGTGACTTGCAAATAAATAAGTAAAATAAAATAGAGATGGAAGTGGCCCAGATAGGTCCATTTAAGAAACAAACATGAATCTGGAATATATCAGTACAACTATCAACTATCTGATCTTTCTGTCAACGCAAAAACCAGAAAATAAACAAATTTATAAATATTTCCCCAACATATTGATACAGTATGGAAAGAATATGAGCTCAAATCGAATCATATTGAAAAGAATAACCCACCTATTCAATCAGAACCTACATCAACCTCATTCCTGAAAATAGCAAGCACTAAAAGAATTTAGAAAGCATGACAAAATTTGTGTGTGTGTGTGTGTGAGAGAGAGAGAGAGAGACCTTAAGACAAAATAACTAGCCCGAGGTAAATGGATCCACATAGGAAGATAAATGATATGAAACCCCTGCATATAAAGTTTGCTATTAGAACAAAGCACACCACAAACATTATCACCAATACACGGTTGTAAATATAATAATTATCAGATTTTAGTAGGGGCTCAATGGTTACTGCATGCCAGTCAACATTTAATGAAATGATCCCATAATAAAACAAGAATGAACAAGATGCATGTCTATTTCCATCTTTAGTTTAATTTCTGAAAACGACAATAATAGGAATCAATAAAATAATATATCGTGAGATCTTGCACCAAAAAAAGTTAAAAATTGAGTCAGTATTTAATTTTCTTTCATATATTGTTATAGTAATTATATGTATCTCGGTACTAACCATATCACGCCCCATCCGACACCACCACAGGGGCAGGGGCAAATCTCGGCAAATTTTTCAGCATCACTTGAATTGACTCTCCGTGATATTAAATCATCATATATATCTAAAAGAGTAAAAAAATTAGATAGGTCTAATAAAAAGTAATGAGATAGATCCTTTATCGTGTTTTGATCCAATAATATAAAAGAAACATATCAGACAATAAGTTCTCACCATAAACAGAAAATAAGCTATTCATCACGCCTGCAGGTTGCCAGAAATTACTGAAAATTAGCTTATAGAATCTGTATTTTCTAACAGAAAAAGACTCAAAAGAATAAACTTAAGTTCCATTAGTATTTTATTTGTGGAAAATGTTCTTTTGCAGTTTTACTAACAAAATGATCATATAGAACCTTCTTGAATTTTTCTTATGGTTAAAGTCGTGGGCCTATGGCATAAGAACCACATCTTGGTAACAACAAAATTGGCTTCTCTCAGGGATGATTACATAATACAAAGGAAATTTTTTATTGGTAGTAATTAATAGAAAAGAAGAGAGACAAATGGTAAGATTACAATAATATTTATATTGGTAGTAAGATCGGTAGGAATTCTACCGATCTTAACTTTTTTTTTTTAATCTGATGTATAGATGGAGAAAATTTTTATATTTGATTTTCTAGATAAATATGAAAAGTTTTTCAAAAAATAGATGGAATGTTTTTGATATATCTAAATTTTAAGGTACTTGATCTATTTTTGTTAAAAAAAATATTTTACTAGAAAAAATTAAAAGAAAAAAGAAAAAAACTGGTTAGATCGGTAAAATTCTTACCGATCCAAACTTTTTTAGTTTTAAGATCGGTAGAATTCCTACCGATCTTACTACTAATATAAATATTACAGTACTCTTACTTTGTCTATATTCTTTTTTTACTTACTACCAATAAAAAATTTCCTAATACAAAAGTGTATTAGAAAGCATATAATTGGCACCTATGAAGAGTATAACATAACGGAGAATTTTGAACTTCGTCAGCTCCTGACAAACCCAAATCACAGCAAGAAATACGATAAATCCTGCACCAAGTACACATCTAGTAAGTAACTTCTAAACACTAGGGTTAAATTTGAACAAAATTAGGCATCTAACTGCAAAATTGTACATACCTATGCAAAGACTTCGCAGGGTCCACTGCAATATTTCAAAAGAATGAAGGCTGCTAAGTAATTCGAAATCACTCAATTAAATTTCATGTTAAATTCTTAAAAAAAAAGGAGCTTACATTTTGAGCAATAAAAAGGACGATAAACAAGGCAAGAATAAATAAACCAGCTGCAATTCGTGTGGTGAGAATATTTGTTGATGCAAGTATGAATATCATTCCCCAAAATGATGAACCAAGATCTGCAATATGTAAATTCAAGGGGAGAAAAAAACAACAAATCAGAAAATATGGTAAAATAAGGAGAGAGGTATTTCACAAAAATCATGAACAGTTATATTTTAAAACCCATATATATCACAAAAAGGGAAGATTTCAGAGCACATTGTAGTGATTGATACAAAAGGTTGTAAATAATTACAATGAAAATAAGAAGGACAAAGCAGAAACAACTGCATTTGAAGAGGTATTGAACTTACACTACTGCTACTGGTGTTGGCAGTAACCGTATCATAATAGTCAAGTTCAGATCGACCCATTTAAATGTATGTGAAGATAATAAATATCAGAAGGGCAAAAAAGTAAAGAGCTAATGAGGTCTATGTTTGACTTTTTCATTATTCTTTGGCGACATAAGATATATGTAATAAGATAATCAATATAATGGGAAAAACTGGGTTAATTAATGAATGCAGGCTGCAATTTACAGGGTTCGAGAAGGTGGAGTTGTAATTTCTATGCAGCCTGTCCCAAGCCAGGATAAAGGAGGGTTGTGATAAGGCATGGCGAGCCAACGTAAAAAACCACAGCCTCTTTTATGGAAATGAAACCCTACCGTCTCCAATTGGGTTTCATTTCTAGCTTACCTCTAACTTGTTTGGAACTAAAGGCTTGATTGTTGTTGTTGTTGTCAGGGTTTGAGATGCAGAGTTGCTACTCTTGGATGTAATAACTTGGTGGTTTAATTATTGAAAAAAGCAATATTCTGGCCGTTTTTTTTCCCAACAAAAAAAAGCTAATTAATATTAGGAAAGGAGAAATGTAATACAGCCAGCTGGGAGAATAATCCAGTAGATGCCACCACGGGTTTTGGTAACACCTCCCTCATTTGCATGCACTTCCATTCCCTCGACCTATATAGTACATTTTCCAGTAATTACCCAAATGCAAAAGCAAATAATAAACATTCCTAGAAGGCTAGAAGGAGATCTAACAGTCAAAACTATATTACCTATTTTCGTTGATTCCTGAATGGTTTAGGAAAAGGCATTACCAATTTTGAGGTCCATTTTTGGGCTATTTATGAATAGGTAAGGCATCATATAAAGCTCTAATTTGAATATTCAGATAAAAAGTAAGTGTTAAACGATCAAGGGGTAGATTGGTTCAGTATGTCTTGGTACCAACCTATACAATGGATAAGTAGGTTATTCTATCGAGGATAAAGGGTGAAAATCATCTGGTTAGTAATTAAGATACAAGAGGAGTGATTACCAATTCAAGCTAAAAGGATTTATCTGATGAAGAAGGTCATCATATTATTTTTACGCTCTTAGGATAGCTGGACTAAACAATCACAATTAGTAGGATAGGAGCAAAGAAATAATTGAATGATATACGAGGTGTTTTACATAAATAACTTATCAACAATACTTAATTCACAGCCTACGGGCATTAATTACCAAAATAAAACTATACTTACATCGCCGCAGGTCAGTTTACAAGCAAGAGCATGGCTTGTCTCATGAAGAAACACTGTTATAAGCTTGAAAGGGGTTAACAAAACAGTCCTCCATAGCTACATTTTAAATAAGAAATATTATCATAAATACATGTATGAATTTCTCACTGTAGTTTTTTGCGGTTGTAAAAGGTGTAATGACTGATTTCTTTAGTAACAAACAGACATTGACCGGTGATGGATACTTGTTACCAAAAAAAAAAAAAATCTCACTAACTGCATCATATTCAGGGAAAGGGCCCAATTTATTTAGAAACAGCATAGATAGATCTATCTCAGAGACATCACAGGCATCAGAAAAGGTATTGAATAACTAAGAAGAGATTCGAAAGGGATACTCACAGCCAAGATAACGACAGTAAAAATCCCGATTGTAGCAATAAAAACCTTCTGATTGCGGTCGCAACAGTTCTTCAGTTCCCAGTTTATATTACTCATCTCTTCCTTCCTCTCTGCTCAGATCCAAGGTCAAAATTTGAAAGACAGAGAGGACGGGAAGAGAAGAGCGTTTAAAAATCGAAGTTTTCAAATAAAGGGAAGTAGCAAAGGGAGTGGGAGAAAATGAAACAAATTCTCCAATTAATTCGTCGCAAGCATTGAATAGGTTTTCAATATTAGTTACCGCGTATTTTGAATTTCTTCGAATATCAAGGATGGCAATGATTACAACTTACAAGTAGAGCTGTGGAGGAAACTGGAAAGAAAGTCTATTTCGAAACTGGAAAGAGAGAGAACGAGTCCAGGCATAATTGGTCCGTCTGATTTGGTCACTCGGACAAATAGCAACAGATTGTCTGTGAAAGGTTCTGTGTGACAGTGTGACAAACCGTGTATTATTTATACGTCCACGATTTCATAATGTTATGAACTAGAACTGATGATATGATAGAAGCTCTGTTGCTAGGAATGTAATAAAGAGTGAGTACCAGGTGGCTCAATGGTTGTGTTGATTTAGACAAATTCTGTATCACAGATTTAGACATTCAATATTCTACTACTCGTGTTACAGTTAAAATATATTAGACAAGAGATGTCTGAGTATTAGTAGTGTAAAAATCGATCAAGTCATCTGATTAATCGGTCATTTAGTTGGGAACAGTGACCAAACTATCACGAACAAAGAATGCGGAAGGATGTTTGCATACGAGAATGTCAAATTGGCTAAATTGGCTGATTCATCGTCCTTTTTTCTCGTATAAACAGCTGTATAGTTTGTTTAGTCAGTCGCTTATATAATCATGATTCGTTTATTCTGATTGATTTGTTTGATTTAGTCCGTTTATTCTTATCTTGATCTTTTTCAAGTGACAATTTCATACAACTTTATTAATGAATGAGAAAACCAAGTTAAAATGAATTTATTTGATAAGTTTGATGGTTTAAAATAATTATTTTAATAAATTATGATTATATGTATATAACTCCAATAAATTAAAACGTAAAATTGTCCTCAAAATTTTAATTAATTAGCCACATACCGATTAATCACTTGACGGTACCCATCCGTCTGACAAACACATACTATTATTTACAACAATGCCATGTATATGGTGAAAGATAATTAAAAATATAAGAGCAGTAAATATGAGATTTTTAGTTGAAAATGTTTAGAAAAGTATTAGAGTCAAGTACATAAATAGATTCTATATAATTATAATTGAAATACACAATATAATATAAGATTTATTTTCTTTTGATTATTTCTCTCCTTCTAGAATTTGTGGTTACCAAATACCAATTAAAATCCGTGTCATTTTGAACAAGAGCTTTGGTGATAGTGATGGGGGACTGAGAGGTGATGGAGCCGTGTCATCTCTCAATTCTGATATTTACTGGACCATCAATTTATCAAATCAGAACTATCAACTACCGGACATGTCACATGTGTCACATGTCCATATTGGGAGCAGTGTGAGTGTGTGACCGGAGAGGATATGTAGATATGGAAATTTGAATTGGTGTTGATGTAGAAACATTCCTACACTCCAGTTGTTTATCTTACGCACAAGAGTAAGCAGTTCTAGCGACAAGCCACCCGATCTTAATCGAACTGTCTAGATCAGATCAGTTGGACGGCCTAGATAAGTATTTAACCTCGGATCAAAGGGACGCCAGAAATTGATTTCTCTTTTAATTATCTTGTGGTGAAGTAATTAATGGAATTTTGGTGCGCAACGAATTTATAATTCAATACAGAAACCGACTGTTATTGAACTGGTTATCTTATATTAAACAATAGTCAGCTTATATTAGTAAATATTCGGACTTGAGGACGGCTAAAATCATATTTATTTCAAAAATGTCTCCGTGTTTAGATGTGTTTGTCAGACTCTGGTTCCAATGGAAGTCCGAAACTTGGGGCTTTCCATCTTTCTTCCAAAAAAAGCCTTGGAAGTTAGTATTAATATGCTACTCTCTCTACTTAAGTTGATTCCTTTCCGGGAATATTATGATAAGTTATCCAACTTACATCAAATTATATATGCTCCAGAAAATCGCATAATTGTTTTTAAAGATGAACTCCACAAACTGCTTGTCTTGTCCCGTCTGTGCAATTCCATCAGTCCCATTAATTGTTAATGCTAGACAAATTAATTTCCAATATTCAATCAAGTTGCCACTGAGGTAAAGGAAAATCCTACGATAACTTCTTTGATCAGTAAAGTATGTACACTGATTAGTAGATTTATGCGCACTGAGAGAAAATAATTCAATTAAAATTAGTTCCTCACTACATTTTCTTTATTACCAGAACCAAAGTAACAAAAGAATAGTGCTTGATTTTGTATTGACTGATTTCATTTGAGCTAAAGGTTCCAGCAATGCTTTCTCCAGTTTCTTTTGCGTATTTCTTGGGTTCTCCGGCAGTTTGCAAGATTTTTTTTTTTTTTTGGTTACAAGTTTGCAAGATTTAGATGATGAAGATAACCCCCCTATAGATTGTTTGGACTAGGCTTATGTGAACCACAACCAGTCTATACTCAATACAGAGGTCTTGTGAACCAAGTATGCTCAAGAAATATAACAAAAGAGGGCCACATGTCGGGATTAATCAAGAGAGGAAGGGTTCCGCCTCTCTTCTTTGCTCTTCTCCAGCGCGACCAGAACCGGAGGCTGGCGGTCCCACTTCTTTCTTTCAGACCAATCAATTTCCCCTTTTTCGATTTCTTCTCCTCGGCCCAGATTATAGCTCAGCTTCTTCTTTTATTTTCTTCGGCCCAATTTCTCCTTTCTTGATCTGGTTCTTTCCAGTTCAAGACCGTTAAGCAAACTTCTCCATTTCGTAGGCGGCGGGACACCTCCTTTTTTATTTTTCTCTCTGTTTTAATTTTTTTATTTTTTATGGGGTCAACAAATAGCTGATCTACTTTTAAATCTCTTCCCTTGAATTGAATTGAGCACACTGTATTGCTGTAGCAGCAACTCTCATCTTTATCCCCACATGGTCACCTCCGTTGCTCGTACAGACCTCAAGCAATAAAATTAGCCCAAGAAAGAAGATAACAAAGAAATACTGCCAGCTGCTTGAACCTGACATCAAAGAAATGAAATCTAAAGGAATTGAGTGTGGCATAGCTACGCATCTAGAATAATATAACTAATAACTCAGAAATGGACAGAAATTAAACGAATATTTAAAAGAAACTTCTGAAAATAAATTAGGAAATGTGTGGAGGTCAATATGATAGAGACAGCTCGTTTATAACACCCAACAAAGGTGCTGCGCATATAACATCATTAACAGATAAAAGAGCGGAGTACCCAAAAAAATTAGGTTAGATTATACATTTAAATCTAACTGTCAGTAAGTGAATTTGGACCCTTCGTTTCCACATCAGATATCTAGCAAAACTCTAAACTATACCTATATCCATATTCTACATCTGTATCTGAAAAAAACTCCACTAGGATAAATAAAGGATGTCTAGACAGCCAGACATGCACAAACACTCATTTCTATTTATCTCAAGTCCCTGCTGTTCAAACAAATGATATTTACGAGACCCCAAAAAGGAAACAAGAAGTTGCCCCCATATATGATGCCAAATACTGCAAACAGAACACGCTTCTTCCTCTGCAGTCGGATCTTTCCGTGACAACAGCAACTTATTTTATGACAGTCACCACAATCAATGGCCCTGGTATATACTGACCACTTGTTCAACACCAGTAACATTTCTTATTAAAAAGAAAAGCGCCGGAAAGAGAGGGAGAGAGCGGAGCAGAGGGGGGGGAGTGGGGGTGGCGGGGGGGGGGGGGGGGGGGGGGGGGGGGGGTGTTAGTATTCATGTACTTCTAATGAACTGTTCTAACTCTCTTCATCAGAACTGGAGTCGTTGTACCCGTTGATTCTTGATTGCTGGAACCAGATGCTGCCTTGGGTCGCGTACCATTGACCTGAAACCGACCCGGAACCTTCTCCTAGCGAACTGCACCGTCTCGGTCTAGTTGGCCTCGCGGCAGCCGCGCCACTCTTTCAACATCTTTGCATGCCCTATCCCACATCCACAGAAAATCCCGCACCACTACAAACAATCTCAAACCTCATCCTTTTTTGTGCTGGGATAAAAAGATTTGGCTGTGTCTTCAACCAAATCCAGCCGTTTTTCTCCTGTGACAGGAATTTTACCTCCCCTTCGGCCTGGTTCACAAAATACTCCAAACACATTCCGAAATCCGCATCTCCTGTATCTTTTTATCTTGGTTTCCAGAACTCTTTTAATAACCTCTAATTTTTTACTAGGTGCTCCACAGTGCTGGTTATGATGTCCATGTCTAGC
>JAJGRW010000082.1:258273-307031 GCA_025461045.1 Carex parvula | reverse complement strand
AGCCATATCCGGATAATATGTCGCTGCCGTAGAACTCACTTTCTCGGGGTCCAGAAACACGCACAATCTTCCTTTCAACCATCTCATCACAGTTTCGGACTAGCTTCCTGAAAACTCATCATATTGTAATTAGAATATATATTTGAGTTCTATACAATAATGAAATATTTTAATATCACTAACATGAGGAAAATGGTGATGTGTGAAACATCGAGCCATTTGTCGGATGACGAGTGGTGGAAGAGGTCCTTGAAGTCTCTGAACGACAGCAGGAGCTCCCTGCCTTCGTGTAGAAACATCCCAGGTGGGACAGGGATGATGATAGCCTCCATGCCGTCGGGCGCCGTCATCAAGTAGTCGTGGAGAAGGCGCAAATCATTGGGCAAACGGCTGTATTCTTCTTCTGTGACCATAGGACGGGGCGGTGATTGTGGCGCGTCAGGCGCGATGTCGCAAGCCACCTCCTGACGTACCGGTGAGAGAGCCGTACCGGTAACATCATCTCCTCGTGTCTGTATCAAGTTATAGATGTATTATTCTAGTATTTCAAAAAGAATGAGTTGAATGTAACAAAATAAATGAATTTTTTTATGAATTACCTGATCCAAAACAATCTGACTCTTGGGCCATTGGACAAATGACATCCGTGCGTCATCAAGCACAACCGCGTCGTCGGTAGGGACAGGAAGGGGTACGCGCTGCCATCCATCCACGACTAACTCAACCTGCACGCATGCATGGTCGGGTCTTAGCTGAGTATTGTGTACACTTTTGGCGAGTGGATGTACAACGCCCTTAGCAACGATCATAGAAACACTGCCATTCCGCAGGACGAGGTCGCATGCTCTGGGGTCCTGCAAATTTATAGGAAAGTTGTTTATTCTAGTGATGCGATATTGTCCAACAAGGTTGCAAACAGCTTTTAAATACCTTTAGATTATGAAGAAGTATTGATTACCTTGAGATTATCCAAATCGTCTAAGGCGCCCCACGTGCCGGATGCTTGACTACTTCGCCGAATTCCCGGCGAAATGGGAGGTGGTTGCTCGGATGGCTGCGTAGTTGCTGATCTAATTTGTGTCAACATTGCTTCCATCTCAGCAACGTCGTACTCTTTGCTCACCTCCGCGCGTATCTGCGCAACTATCTCGTCTTTGTTTACCTTGGCACGAGATTTTCTTCGAGGTTTCTCTCCCTCCACACGGAACACCTCCTTCCAGCCCCTGGTAGACCCCTACACCCCTTACTCGACCCGGGTGTTCTGGATTCTCGAGCGCCGCGGACAAGGAATCATTTTGTCGTTCGACACTCCGGGCACCCGAGTTGACCTCCTCCCCACTTCCAACTGTTCAAGTAGAAGAATTAATTTAAAGCAAAAGAACAATTGACGTACTTTCGGAGTTATAAATACTCTTACCATTCTTTGAGCCACGCTTTGCAACTCCGTTGGGAGTACTATCCTCCCGTCAGCGGTTACCTCGGCTCTACCCATGACCTAATCTTTGCCCCTAGGATTTTGGATCCTAACCACGGGTGAGTCAGAATCCTTATTCGCATCCAGGACTTTCCTCCATTCTGCCGACTTACCCTCGTAACCACCTGACCCTAGATGGTGTGGATACTTGTTAAAGGCAACGGTCCTCCTGCCTTTATCACTCTTTGCCTTCACAGGAAACAGACAATAACGATCAGTTCGTTTTAGAAAGATAGTACAAATCGAGAAAGATAATCCTTAAATGTGGCACGAGTTAGATACCTGGAACTCTTCAGTAGACTTCAAAACTTGATACGCATCCCAGTCCTCTTGTTTTAGCCATTTGTAGTAGCCGACCGGATTTTTTCCCTTTCTCCATGAACTCCGTCTCAACGTGGCTCTTGTATTCTTCCATCCATTGTTCATAATCTTCAACGTCTTATTCTTTGGAACATCACTCTGGATGGTCCATTGAGCCTGATTGACACAAAAATTTAGTGTATTTAAATATAGATCATACAATAAGTGAAAATTCAAGAGAAGAGTTGTTAGGCACTTTACCTTCACCGTGTTCCACCACTCGTCCTTCACCTCTTTCTCGAAATGATCCCATCTCTCAACAAGGATACTCGCATTTTGTTTCACGAAGCTCGTACACCAATTTGAGTATTTCTGCCGTTCTGGTCCCTGCGCACGCCCGTCTTCTGTGAACCAGATTTTGGAATGGGTCTGCTCAGAATGGCTCGGCACATTGTAGGCCCTCTTCTCCTTCTTTCTGACGAGGCAGTAGCTTGCTGCTCCTCTTCTTCCATCATATCCTCGTACTCATTTTCATTCGACATGGTGCTGCATGAAATTAAAGATCAAATCATTTGACATATAACCTAGATTAATCAACCAACTTTTGACATATACCGTATATTCTTCAGAGATTAATCAATCACTTGTTGACATATATCCTAGATTATTTGAATTAACCTACAATAATTATGGTACAAGCACAATGTATTCAAGCACAAATTAACCTAAAATAACCTAGGTTATATGCTAAAATTATGGTACAAGTACAATGTCAACAAGTACAATGCTAAAATAACCTAGGTTATATGCTAAAATAACCTAGGTTATATTCAAGCACAATGTATTCAAGCACAATGCTGAAATTATGGTACAAGCACAATAATTATGGTACAAGCACAATGTATTCAAGCACAAATTAACCTAAAATAACCTAGGTTATATGCTAACGGGTTCAATACTAATCATGTCTAACGGGTTCAATACTAATCATACACGGTTGAGAGAGAGAGAGCTAACCAATAAGAAAAATAACAAATACCAACCATGTCTAACGGGTTCAAACCCAATAAGAAAAATAACGAGAGAGAGAGAGAGCTAACCACGGGTGAGAGAGACCACTGGTTAGAGAGAGAGAGACCGAGGTGGAGAGAGACCGAGGTGGTGAGGCGGCGAGGCGGCGAGGCGGGGAGGCGGTGAAGAGCTCGGAGAAGGCTCAGCAAAATCTTCTCTGTGAGGGTTTTTGAAACTGATGTTTATTCTCTTTTCGGACTTGTGAAAATTTTGGAAGAGAAGGATTTCGAATAATAGTGTTTTTCTCATTATACACGGACTTTTAACTTAAAAGACCGTGTACAAAGATCTTTATACACGGACTTTACTCTAAAGGCCGTGTGCAAATACCATTTCTACACGGACATATAGCTAAAAGGCCGTGTAGCTCTCTACCCTTTCTACACGGACATATAGCTAAAAGGCCGTGTAGCTCTCTACCCTTTCTACAAGGACTATTAGCTAAATGTCCGTGTATAAATTGGTCCGACAGGTGGGTCCCAGGTTCAGTAAAGTTCTCTGAATGGTTGCGGGCCGCAATACTTCATAAAGTTGTTTGACAATTTTAACTAATATTTATTTTAACTAATATTAAATGTTTGATAAAGTTGAACATAATATTTTAAACATAATATTTTCATTAAACATAATCCTTCCTTAAATATTTTAACTAATATTAAATATTTTAACTAATATTTAGTGAAAACTAATATTTTAACTAATATTTATTTTATTTTATTATTAAATGTTTTAACTAATATTTTCAAAAACTAATACTAATATTTGATAATATTATAAGCATTAAACATAATCCTTCATTATAAGCATTAAACTAATATTTGATAATATTTGATAATATTTGATAATACTATTACTACATTATGCTTTTTTCTTTTTTTCCCTCTTTTTTTTATTTTTTTATTTGATATATTACAAGCTAAAGTTGCAATATTAAAAGCTACACGGTCTTAAACAAAATAAATATTACACATTATGCTTTTTTTTTCCTTTTTCTCCTTTTTTCCACTATTTGAACGATACCTCGGCCCATAATCCTTCATTGTGGTCGGACCACATGTAGTCAGCTTCGTCTACCCCTTCAAGTGTTGCTACCTCAGTTTGCACATCGGTACAAAATGGAGGTACTTCGTCGAACTGGTCGTACTCTTCTTCATCGACGACATTTTCTACCCCGACAATCCTTCTTTTTCCGGATAGGACGACGCTCAACCTGGCATCACTCGGGTCAGTGGCATAAAAGACTTGGGTGGCTTGCTTGGCGAGTATAAACGGATCATCAACATGCCCAACCCTGTTTAAATCAACGAGTGTGAACCCGTCGTTATCAACTTTAACACCTCGGTCTTCGACCCATTGACACCGAAACACGGGAATGCTCAGGCGAGGACTGTAAATGAGCTCCCAAATTTCTTGAATAACGCCATAATATGACTTTGATGCTATTACAGCCCGGCCATCTCCGGATCTACTGAATTCTTGAGAGGTCGCCACCAACGTCACCCCACTGTTTTGCATCGTGCTCTTATCACTCTGGGATTTAGTATAAAATGTATATCCGTTAATCTCGTATCCTTGGAATGTTCTAACAACAATTTGGGGTCCTGCGCCAAGTAGTTTAACAATTTCAGGTACGGGGTGTGACTGCACTCTTTCTTTCAGCCATCCTATAAAAGAACGATTATGCTCGTTAGTAAGCCACTTCTGACTCCTCGTGTAGTTTTGTTGTTGAAGGATTGTCATGTGCTCATCTATATAGGGAGCAACATCTGTCATGTGTTGTAGTACAATAAAATGTGCCTTTTGTAGTTCATTTAGATCAGCAACTACGGCTCTCAACCCAATTGTCCCGACTCCTTGGAGCCTTCCCTCGTATCGAGATTTTGGAACGCCAATAGGATCCACACCGGTCAAGTAGTTGGTGCAAAAATCAACCACCTCCTCCGTAGAATATCCTTCTATAATGCTGCCTTCGGGTCGATGTCGGTTCCTTACGTATTTTTTCAAGATGCCCATGTATCTCTCGAATGGATACATATACCGAAGGAACACGGGACCACAAATCTTAATTTCTCTCACAAGATGAACAACAAGGTGAACCATGACATCGAAAAAAGATGGCGGAAAATACATCTCAAGTTGGCAAAGAGTAACGACGACCTCCTTTTGCAAAGAGTCCAATTTTAGAGGGTCTATCACTTTGGAATTTATTACATTGAAGAAAGAACAAAGCTTCGTAATGGTTTGACGAACGTGCTTTGGTAAAATTCCCCGAATTGCAACCGGAATTATATGTGTCAGTAAAACATGACAGTCGTGAGATTTCAGACCGACCAGTTTCAAGTCCTTCATCGACACCAACATCTTAATATTCGAAGAATATCCTGATGGGACTTTTATACCATTGAGGCATTCACAGAAGCTTGTTTTCTCTTTCTTTGACATTGTGCACAGTGCGGGGGGTAGGTATGTGCGCTTCCCTTTCTCCTGCGGTGCGAGCTCGGGTCGTATTCCCATCTCTACCATGTCTTTTCTCACTTTAATACCATCTTTCGTCTTCCCCGGAATGTTCAATAATAAACCAATTAAACTGTCACAGACATTTTTTTCGACATGCATGACATCTAGGCAATGCCTCACTTTTAAATATTTCCAGTACGGTAGCTCCCAAAATATGGACCTCTTTTTCCAAATATTCTTCGGTAGTGCTTTGGCGCATTTTCCAAAAACAACATCAATGTTTTTTACCCGTTCGAAGACACTCTCCCCGTCTAATGGATGACGAGCCACTCCAAGCTCAATTTTCCCGTTGAATGCCATCTTCTTCTTACGATATGGGTGATTAATAGGAAGAAACCTACGATGCCCCATGGATACATTCTTTTGACAATTTTTCAACCTCAGCACCTGCGTGTCATCTTCACAGATCGGGCACGCTTTTGCTCCTTTACAAGTGTAACCCGACAAATTCCCGTACGCGGGGAAATCATTTACGGTGCAAAACACCATGGCCCGCAAGGTAAAGGTCTCTTTCATATACGCATCCCACACCGGGACGCCATCACGCCACAATTTTTGGAGGTCCTCGATTAATGGTGCGAGATATACATCTATGTCATTTCCGGGTTGTCTGGGTCCTTGGATTAGTAATGACATCATTATATATCTGCGTTTCATGCACAACCAAGGAGGAAGATTGTAGATGCATAAAAGAACTGGCCAAGTACTGTGCCGACTGCTCATACTTCCAAACGGACTCATTCCATCTGAGCTCACCACAATCCTAAGGTTCCGCGGTTCAGAACCAAATTCTTTGAAATGTCTGTCAATGTTTCTCCATTGAGGAGAATCAGCCGGGTGCCTTAGTTTACCGTCATTTTTGCGCTCTTCTTCGTGCCAGCGCAATAATTTTGCATCTTTGGGATTCGCAAACAACCGTTTGAATCTCGGTATTATCGGCAAATACCACAACACCTTAGCCGGAGGTCGGCCACTTGTGTCCTCGTTACAATCGTCAGTGTCCTGGTCCTTACGTTTATACCGTGAAACACCGCATTTAGGACAAACATGCATGGCCTCGTACTTTCCACGGTACAATACACAGTCATTCGGACATTCATGTATTTTTTTGATCTTCAAACCCATTGGACAGATCAACTTCTTCGCCTAATATATTGTACAGGGTAACTCATTGTTATCTGGGAGCATCTCTCGTAAAAGCTTTAATAAGGACATGAAACTCTTATCGCTCCAACCGTTGTCTGCTTTTAAGTTCAATAATTTCAACACAGCTGACAGTTTTGTAAATTTGGTACACCCAGGATATAACGGCTTTTTAGATTCATTAGACAGATACTGAAATTTTTTATAATTTTTATCACTAATTTCATCTTCTACATCACGTAACATGTCCTCTAGATTCTCAGTAAAATCGTATTCTGCATTTTCATCAATATTCATCTCCACCTCATCATCGTCATTTTCGGGTTCGACGTTAATATCAGAATATTCGGCACTCTCATAATCCTCGTTCCAATCAAGTTCAAAATTATCAGAAATTCCAACATTCTCATCATTCAATTCACGATTACAATCCTTATTGGCACTACTACTTTCCCCAAATTTCTCACCATGCATGAACCAACATGTATATCTCTTCTTAAATCCCCGACAAATCAAATGAGCTCTAATTTCTTCGATGTCCAAAAATCTTAATAAATTTTTACAATCTTTACAAGGACATAAAATGTCTTCTTCTTTTTTATTCACTCTATAACTCTCAGCAAATTTTATAAACTCATCAACGCGAACCAAATATTCTTCACTGTCACGTCGCATTTCATACATCCAGCTTCGATCCATCTGTAAATTAAATTAAAAAAATGATTTGATCAATTAATCATGCATGGTCAACATTCTCCTTCGTGTACAAAATTTTGGGCTTACAAAGGGCCGGTTTACAATCCTAACCCACTCTTTGAATATTATGTCTCATATGTGAACACATATTAGCGAGATTTAATTAGTATTTGAGAAAAATTCAGCAGCATTTCCCCTTAACTCCCCAAGTATGCGTACGAACCACATACTCGTAGGAGCAATAAGGGAAAATACTGTCGAACTTTCCTCAAATACTAATTAAATCCCGCTAATATGTGTTCACATCCTAAATGAGACATAATATTCAAAGAGCAGTCCCAAAACGGGGACTATCCAAAATTAATCCCTATTGGATTAATTTTGAACGGGCATGGACCTAAAAGCATCTAAAGGTCGGTTATTGGACCACAATACGTACACTAATTAATTACATCTAAAATTAAGAATTCAAGAATGCATGAAATGACCTAATTAAATAAGCCTAAATAACAGAAAATTAGAGAAAGAAAATGATTTAAATACATATTACTAACCTTAGAAAGATGGAGAGGAGAAAATACAAACTTAATTCAAAGATCTCAGATCTCAGCTGCTGGCCTCGATCAATTCGCAGAAATAAAAAGCTCAGTTCGAGATGTATGAACTAAAAACTTGATCAAAACGGCGCTCTGGAAGGGAAGATAATAGAACCCTACACTATTATACACGGCTATTTAGTTATATATCCGTGTAGCTCTCCACCTATTTCTACACGGCTTTTTAGTTATAAATCCGTGTACAATTATAAGATTTATACACGGCTATATATCAAAAAACCGTGTGTAATGTTCCTACACGGCTTTGTATTAAAAGTCCGTGTAGCTCTCTCAATTATTTGCACACACACTTATTTACACACGGATTTGTGGTTTCTAATAAACCGTGTAGCTCTCTCTAATAATTCGACACTGATTGTTAACTAATTATCCGTGTAGAAATCGTTCAGATCTTTTGAACTCATATTTGGTACACTGTTTTTAATATAATTGCCAAATCCGTGTACAATGTGCAGTGTACAAAACCAGTTTTTGTAGTAGTGCGACCTGGTTTACTAACCCTAAGAACATGCCTCCTCCTGCAAGTCGTACCAGAAAAGTCGAACCGAAGCCATTAGATGCTTTCCTTTATACTGTTTCCATGGTACAATGATGTTGTAACTGTGCTTCTATTCATCTATATATATAGATATCTCTACATCAAATTTGACAACCATTAGAGTGAGGCTATGGTACTATGCATAGCGCAGATTGGTCCGTACTACGGATCAATATTTTCGTTTTTCAAAGTCTAAATAGTCGATCTGAACCGTTCAACATGATTTCCCTACAAAAATGTACTTTCAGACTAAGATTTACATTTTTTCAAATTTTTTTACTATTTTTTAGATAGGTAGAAAATCAATACTTTTGAATAGTCTAGAATTGTTAAATCAAGTGATTTTCTACCTCTTTAAAAAACTAGTAATAAAATTCTAACAAATGTAAATTTGATGTACAAATACATTTTCATATGGAAATCATGATGAACTTGAACTTTGAAAATGAAAATCTTAGTCCATAGTACGGACCAATATGCTCTGTTGCTGCTGTCTCTGATCCGTGGGCCCTGCTGTCAGTGTAGCTGTTGATTTTGTAAAGCGATGTGTTCTGTGTTTTAGCAAATGGATAGGTTAGTGGTTTGGCAGTGGGCTTTACCTATTTTTCTCTGCTAAGTTTTGTTTCCTCTGCATGTGGGCCTTGTTCTTACCTCAGCAGCTCAAATATTATCTTTCAATCCTTGGCTTTGTTCTAATTAATTGCTCACTTGCATTTGCAGCTAAATTAATCTTACAGTGTGTTTTTATTTTCATTTATTTATTAAGTGGCTTGCTAACGAAGTGAGAGAAGCTCAGTAATGATAATAAATTTCATCTTCTTTAGCTGTATTATCTGCATGGAGGCTTATTATTCTCTTAATTAGTCTGTGATTGCTTTTGTAGATAGATATACATGATATTTTCTTTTGTATACACCGTATGTGATATGAACATGATTCAGTGGTTGTAGATCTATCACATACCATGTTTGTATTTATGTGTTATGAATTACATGTTCTCAAAATAAATTTTATTTTTCCCAGGACATGTTACTGGAATTCCGAAACCGCGTCTTTAATACCAAAAATAAAATAAACTGCGTAATTGTTGCTTGCTTTCGTATCCAGCTGCTACTATTTGTAACTAAAGAACCCAAGTCAAGTCAAGCTCCATCTCTGTCTCTACCCAAACCTCTCCACTATTAACAACTAATTGAGCCACCACCAGCACAGATGCTTAGGTTCACTAATGACATTCCAGCTGAAATATTCACAAATCGGCCTATTGTTCTCCAAATTGAACTGGTAAACATCGAATCTGGCTGAATATGCAGCGCAGGAGAACCTGCCTCACCTTTGAAAGTGGAAATATTTGTCAATAGAGGCAGTTTCCTCTCAAATGATCGGACGCTCAGAAAGTAAAACAACAGGAACAAAGCAACAGTGCCATTGTTGGTTCAAGTCAGCCCGGAAGAGGTAAACATCTTCAATCCTGGAGAACATGGAACAGGTGATTAGTAACTTCTAATTAAATAGTCCGTTGGTAATCCATCATCAATCCTACATTAAAAACAATTCTTATATCTTATCTAAGAATGAAATTATTTGTTAAGACCACACAACACAAGTGACTTAATCTATTTGCTTAATTAATTTGCATTTTTTTTCTGGTGATTTAAATTCAGATGCTGTAATGCGTCCACACGGTACATAAATTCAGATGCCTGGAAATGAACTGAAAACCACATCATACCGGTCCAGTCTTGAATTGAAAATATAAACATGGTACCAGTCCAGACCTTAATTTTATAACTAATTACTCTGTAGCTGTCTCCATTTGCATTTGGAAAAAATGAGACAAGGTATTAGTCCACCATCTCCATAATATCCCACAAATTGTTTAACATATCGGAAGATGAGATGAGACTGTACCAGAACTGAGAAAAAATGCAGTGTACCAGTATACACTAGTATGGCACCAGCAAGAGGGAATGCACTGTGTGAAGGAAATTGAGAAATGTGATTTTGAAAAAAATAAAAATAAAATAAGAAATGTTAGAAATGAAAACCATTAAACATAACAGTAAACGGTAATGCACTGAGTACAAGATTATTGGCATACTTATGAGATGTTTTATTTGGATATAAAATGTTTATGCCTGCTGTCTTCTACCCGCATATCTCTGTTTTTCTTATTTTGTTATATGATTCTAGCTACATTGTCATCAGATAGTTAAGCAAACAGAATAAATTTTGTGATTTAGTATGTGAGTGATAAATGATGACAGAACCGGTCCAAACTTTATCTTGAGTTAATACTGTTATAATGTTATGTACTAGCTTGTGCGACCTGACTGGTATGGCACTATAATATTCTAGGTTAGTGCTCTCAGCATCTAATTTCTAAAGTACAACAAATCTACAAATAAAATTAGAATTTCTGAGATGAATTGCCTAACAGATGTCTCATATTTTATTTTCAGCATTCCAACATACGAGCATCCAGTAAAGGCAATCAAAATAATATGGAGAATTGTTTGTTACTGTTAGCATTTCTTGTCTCATATACTCCCAAAATTTTAAATATACCCCTGCAAAAAAAAAAAAACCAAAAGACCACTGTTAGCATTTCTTGTAAAACCCGGGTCGCAACGACAAATGGCGCCCCCCAAAACTGGGGCCGCCATGTCGTTGCGGCCCCGCAAAAACCCAAATAAACCCAAAATATTTCGCTGTTTTTAATTGCTTTGTTTAATGATTTTCAAAAATATAAACAACAATTAATAATTTGAATATGTTAGAACATCAAACAAAATAGATAAAACATCTTATAATTTAGATGTACTAGAAGGACTCCGAAATATTTTTCAGGCAGGATTTTTCTCGACTGTAAAAAAAATTAATCTATTTCTTGGTGTGTTACTGGAAAAAAATAAAAATGCTATGGATCTGAATTATTAATCCCGGTTCTAAAGTAACTTCTAGGTAAATAAAGAAATTATCGTGATCCTTCTAGTACATTCAAATTGTAAGCTACTCTATCTGTTTTCGAAAAAAAATATTTGATTTGACTTGTTTAATGATGGCAAGGAATTTTTTTTCAAAATAGATAAGGTACCTTAGAATTTAAATGTACTAGATGGATCACGATAATTTCTTTATTTACTAGAAGTAACTTTTAAACCGGAATCAATAATTAAAATCCAAAGTATTTTTATTTTTTTATAGTAACACATCAAGAAATAGTTTAATTTTTTTACATCTGGAAAAAATCCTACTTGAAAAATGTTTCGGAGTCCTCCTTGTACATCTAAATTATAGAATGTTTTATCTATTTTGTTTGATGTTCTTTATAACATATTCAAATTATTATTTGTTCTTTCTATTTTTGAAAAGTATTAAACAAATATATTACAAACCGTTGAATTGGACGAATTTTTTGAGTTTTCTTGGGGTTGCAATGACAAATGACGACCCCCAGTCTTGGGGGCCTCCATTTGTCATTGCGGACAGTGGTCTTTTAGTTTATTTTTTTTTGTTGAGGGTATATTTAAAAATTTCGACATATACTCTGAAGATTGCTTCAATTTTGTTCTTTTTTGAGATTATATTTTGTGATTGATTGCTACTTTATTATAGTTTGTTGTGATGTTAGTATTACAATGTGTTTGGAAATCAAATTTTATATTTTTTAAATTTTTTTACTATAAAAATAGAGGGATACAAAATGAGTATTTTTATAAGATTGTGAATCAACCGAATATTCTTTTTTGAGATCCCAAGTTCCTTTTGATAATTTCTCAACCGAGCCCAAAGGACTGATCATTTTCCTATTAAACCCTCAGACAAGTTTAATTTACTAATTCCAGAAATATTGCAAATTATACTTTCTATTCCTTAATTCTTTCACACTCAAGTTCTGTAAGTTGAAATTAGCATACCAGTGGATTCAGAGGCGAAGTTACTTGAGAGTAAAATTTTATGAATACGGTAAGATTAACTCTCATTTACATTCGAGATTGACCCCCCCATAATTGAAATTTTTTATTGATTGATGCCCAATCACCTTTGACCCTCATACTTATAAAGTCTGACTCTGCCCCTGAGTGGATCCAATTAAGTTCTCCAACTGCTTAGTTGGTCCCGCAATGTCAGAACCATAGTTGGCAAAATTAGAATCGGGTCATTGGATACTCGGATTTTTTTGTCGAAAATCTTGTTTTGTACTAAAAAAATAGAAAAAAATTAGTAAAGCATTAATTTGTTAAAAGAGAAGGCGTTGGGACATAAAAATGATTTTCAGTCTTAATATTGATCTCTAAAAAAGAGAAAAAAAAAAAGGAAAAAAAAACACCAAAAAAAAAAAAAAGATGGAGATGTCCATGAATTAAGAAATGGAGAGAAGAAGACAAATGAGGAAAAGTATTAAAAAAAAGAAGGCAGCGAATGGAAATTAGACAGAAATGGACCCTGGTTGCTCCAGGTTCATTGTGGACCAAATGTTATTTCTATTTCTATACGCAATAGACCTGTACACCATATCTATCTAAAATGATGTATCGTTTTGCCTTTCTTCTCCTCCAGATAACCCTAGATCTCAGATCGACTACTCTTTTCATTTCTTCCCAAATCGATGACGCTTCCTAATAAATCCAAATTTACGCAAGAAAACATAAAATCGGCCTCAAATTGCCCCTCCAAATCGTGAGCGAGAGCCCGTGCGCGAGCATCCCACGCGGGAAAGAAAAAAACTTCAAATCAAGAGCTCAATCGGGTTCAAAAATTTGAAAATCGGTCAAATTAGAAGAATCGGCCTGGAATCGGTGAAAAATTGCTTGAATCTGCCGATTCAACCCTGTTCAACTCGGTTTTTCGCTAAAAAATAAGCTGTCGCGTAACTTGGTCGAAAATTGGGTGTCGTCCGATTCAGGTCCGACTCGACTGATTTTGCAGACAAATTAAGAGCCAGAGAGCTAGAGAGGAGATTGCAATAGAGCGAGATGACTGAGGGGATCGTCTCCGCTGTGGTAAAAAAGTTAGCATACCTACTTTAAAATGAAGCCCAGTCCCTGTGCGGGGTCGACCGCAAAGTCGATGAGGTGAAGCTTCAACTGAGTCAGATGCAGCCTTTCTAGAGGATGCTGACTCCAAAAAGAAGCCAGGTGATAAGAGGATCAAAGGATGGGTGCACGATGCGAGGAGTGTTACATACGAGACCGAGGAATGCGATCGACACATTGCTTGTTGAAGCCAACTATCAATGGCTTGGTCTCATCCCGAACGGACTATTTCCTCGTCGCACTCTCGGTGAGAAGATTTCTAAGATCCAAAGCCAAACTTTGCATAATCTCCAAAGGTAGAACTACTTCAGGGATACAAGATCTCAGTGGAGATCGAGGTCACTCTAAAAGCCTTCTCCAAAAACAAGCTTCTTTTAAACGTTGTGTGCTCCTTGATGTTGATTACATCGAAGTTGTCAGTTTTGAGGCTAAAAAGAGAGAGATAATTCATTTGTTGTTGTTGCACGGGAGAAGCTCCCAAAGCCGGCTTGTGGTTTCAATTGTCGGACTTGGTGCTTTGGTGGGCGGTGGGCTTGGCAAGACCACTTTTGCCCAAATGGTGCATAGTTGTCCAACTATAAAGAATTATTTTGATTCTTGCATATGAATAACCATCTCTCAAGATGCAAGAATCAAAATGATTCTTTAGAGTTGGACAACTATACACTTTTTTGGCTAGAGTGGTCTTGCCAAGCCCACCAAGGCACCAAGTCCGACAATGGAAACCACAAGCCGGCTTTTGGAGCTCCTCCCGTGCAACAACAAATTAATTATATCTCTCTTTGCTCAAGATCCTGCAAATCATTGTGCTCCTTGATGTTGATTAAATCGAGTTGTCAGTTTTGAGGCTAAAAAGAGAGATGTAATTAATTTGTGCACGGGGGAAGATTCCAAAGCCGCTTGTGGTTTCCATTGTCGGACTTGGTGCCTTGGTGGGCTTGGCAAGACTACTCTTGCCCAAATGGTGTATAGTTATCAACTATAAAGAATCATTTTGATTCTTGCATATGAATAACCGTCTCCCAAGATGCAAGAATCAAAATGATTCTTTACAATTGGACAACTATACACTTTTTGTGCTAGAGTAGTCTTTCCAAGCCCATAAGGGTACTAAGTCCGACAATGAAAACCACAAGCCGGCTTTTGGAGCTCCTCCCGTGCAACAACAAATTAATTATATCTCTCTTTGCTCAAGATCCTGCAAATCACTTTGATCAGCTGACACAGGACCCTGCCTTGTGGGGCACCCTCTTTTCCCGTCATTTCACTTCTATTCTCTTGATGCTCCTTCGAAAGCCCTTTATAGGACGAGGCATAGGTAAGTTCTTTGATTCTTTCATTGCAACTCTATTGTGAGATAATTGAACTTATGAGGCAAGTGTATATCGAACTCAGACAATTCAAACTTAGAAGTGTGAGATTGGATCTGGTATGGACAGAGTACCATTTTTTCTGTCAAATATGTCTCAGTAGGGAACAAGAAGAACGAGTCTTGATTATCTTAGGTACATGACTAATGCCTAACCAGTCTGATCCATTATTCTGAATGCTTTGAGATGTGTGTGCGCACGGATCTCGGCATATCTAGATCGCCTATGTACCAAAGAGGACATGTGAACTAGGTTATCCCTAGAGTGAGTTCACCCATGTGGCTGACCGGTGGGGACCCTTTCACATTGTGGTGTGCTTGGCTTGTCAGCCACCCTAATGCTAATGTCTTGAGCTATTAGGTGAAAAATATATATGTAACCAAGGAAAAGAAGTTAAAAAGCTCAAAACCAGGAAAAAAAGAGAGGTTCCAATCTGGTTCTCTCAATCTCACAATTTTAACATAAAGGAGATATCTCATAGTTATTTGTCACATACAACTAATTTTATGTTCTTTTACCCTTCTTTAATCCACTTTCAATATTCTTACAACATTCAGGGAACCAATAATATTGTCGCTCCCTATTCCACGATTTTGGCGTTTTGATAATTCATTAAGAAGAATATGTGAGGGTTTGAGCACCAGATATATAGCTAACAGTTTCACAAAGCCAGTCAACTCTGGACCCCAATTGAATCTATCCGGTGTTTTGCCTTCGGATGAAGAACGGGATCCGATACTGCCAAATGCCAGTCAACCTGGTTTGAGACAAGCACACAATCGCTATTATGAAAGCAAGCTGAGTAAGCTTAAATCATACATACCGATGAATAGGCCACCACACAGGTCTATGCCACAGAAAATTTGAAGAACTGGTTCTCCTTCTGCTGGTTCTTCTTTGATGATTACCACTTCATATTGCAATACTATGTTTATAAATCTTCCTTCGATGTATAATCAATACCAGATAGTTTGTCTTTAAGCAATATATGGTATTGGTTACAGATTTCATGTTGTAAGTCTTGATATGATTTCTGGATTCCTTTGTGTGATTATCGATGTAAAATTTAAATGAGCTAATGGGTTACGTCGGTTTCTCAAATTCAATGGTTCTTTAATTGTATATATATATATACACATTTTGCTGCAGTTGATCCAATTTCTTTTTGGCACTTGTGCATTTCTAAAAGTTCTTCGTCGTTTGTGCGTCTTAATTTTTCCTTTTCTACAAAGACAATTCTCAAAAGTGGTTCTTTAATGTTTCCGCTGGAGGTGTTACTTTAGTTGAATCAATTATAATATGCTATATAAGTTGGGTACCAGGTTATTTTGTTCAAGTTACCAGTACCACTCTCCAAGTGAAGGGAAACAAAAATGTTTTTCCCTTTCCTTTTTTTTCTTTTCAAAATTTACAGCAATTATTCAATCTATTGGTCACTGAAGCACAGGAATTCACCACACATCTGGAATAATTCAACCTTCATGAATAATCGCTCTCTTAGTAAAATTTAAAAATAATCACAAAATCAAAGGATACCATGAATACTACTTTGTTCATACAAAATAAAATTTATCCACTAGAAAAGAAAATGCTATTGATTTGTTTTTCCTTTGAACAAAGAACGGAATCCAGTACTGCCTAAAGCCAGTCAACCCAGTTTGAAACATGCACGCAATTGCTACTATGAAAACATATATATCTTTATCACAAATTGTCAAGCAAGTGCAGAACAAAACGCTTACTTGAACAAAACATATATATCTTTATCAAGTAAGCGTTTTGTTCTGCATCCACAATTTGTGCCCAAGCATATATATTTTTTTTAGTACTTGACAGGGGCTGTCAATGTCAAGTTTGTACAGAAAATAAATTACAACCAGTCCAGGACATCAAACCAAAATTAAGCCTGATTCCCTAATACTGTTTTGCTCAACAGTATTTTCTCCACAGCTTTGCTCCAGCAGTATGCGTTCTGATAACAAAAATGGCGGCACCCTTAAATTTCTGAATATTCGCTCATTTCTTTGTTTCCATATTAACAAACACCCGCATAATATCAGTGTAGGATCAAATTCTTTCCAATCTGCATCTCTATTTCTGCATCCAAATTTCCTGTACCAATTGACCCTTTACTATTACCACATGCCCCTTCCTGAATTTAATAGCTCTCCAAAATGCCCAAGCATATTTCAATAAGTAAATTGACATTCTAGCACCTTGGTACTGCAGATATCAAGCCGGTGCCTCATTCTAATGCAAATAAATTAAGTTCATTAATGAGAAAAAAAAAAAGGGCAAACACCATTCCTGGAGTAAATTTTGTTCAAAATTAGGGAACAAAAATTCAGACAAAAACCAACAAAGTAGACATAATTTGGTAGTGTTTCTATAGACTAATGTGCCTAACGCAACCATGACAATACTAATCCATTTCGGAACACTGTTAAATCTGACAATGCATAAATAAAGAACCACAATCCATGTATATCACAAACACTATGATTGAAAAATCGACATACCAATCAATAGGCCACCAAGCAGGTTTATGCCACGGAAAATTTGAAGTACTATAATTGAAAAAGTATGACATAAAAGGTCTGAAAGAAAATTTGGTGGTAGACAAGATCCAACGGAACACAACAAAGTAGGACATAGAAGGTCTGAAAGAAACTTCGAAGCCAACAACCTCCATTTCATTTATGTCCGGATGAACGAATAGTCTTATAGGCTGCTCGACAGAGGTGTGTCACTTCTAGTTTCTTTCATACCTTGTATGCTTTCATGGATCATCTGTTGGATGTTGTCTATCTTGTTACCTGATATGTCTATATTTCATCTATTATTTCGTCCTATTTCTAGACCAGGCTTTATGCTTTTGACCACTAAATTGCATAGTTTATATTGATTTTCAATAGAATATGGTACTGCTGGCAGTTTTGTGGTTAATTTGCAGGAAATAGGCGAAAACAGGCAAAAAGGCAGAGTTCTGACTTCCCCCACGCGACCCGCGTCCCACCTGATGCGGGTCGCATCGCAGCCCAGACGCGACCTCAGACGCGACCCTCACAGCTCGCATCCGCGCCACCTAACGCGGGTCGCGTCGAGTCAGCTGAGCCAGGCCCAATTAAGGCCCACGAAGGAAGTTATATATACTGCAGGCCTGGCAACAGAAGAGGGATCCACCATTTCGTCCAGAAACATATCAGACCCGATTTTGAAGTGAAGGCCAGGCGCCTCAAGGCGATCTGAAGAGGAGAAGCCGATCTGGAGCTGAAGAGGAGGCGATTCGAAGGAGAAGACTCAATCTGAAGCTCCAATCCTCTTCACCACCTCTTCTCTCACTATGATTTGCCTTCTTCCTCTCTCTCTTGTTTTGATTTTATTGATGTCTGAGTAGATACTGTAGTTTCGAGGGTTTGGATTTGTAGTCTGATACTTTACTTGATTATGCATTTGGATTGATTCTTGATGTTATTTTGTGTTTCTTGATTCTCGTATTATTTGTGATTGCTTGATCTGAATTGTTTGATTCTTGATTGCTTACTGTTGAATGCCTTTGGCATTTCTTCTTGTATCAAAAGCTTGATGTTTCTTGCAAATTAGGTTAAGTACCTGAGGTAGGTCTGAGAACCGAAAGGTGAGGTCAATGAGTAGCCGAAAGGTGAAAGTTTCTATTCAGCTTGTAGATCAATGAGTAACCGAAAGGTGAAAGTTTCTACTTCAGCTTGTAGATACCTTTAGTAAACAGAATTGAGAACTTAGGTTTAGATCAAACAGCTTGATTAAACCTAAGAAGGTGAAATTGCAATTCCAAACCAGGTCTGCTAAGCCAACACACGAAAGTTGAGGTTCACTGACACTAGGTACGGTCAATCTAGCCTTACACGACTTAAACAGCAAGTTTCTGACATGTGCAGAGTCAGCTCAAGGACCATGCGGGTCGCGTGACATAGCACGCGGGTCGCATCACGAGGGTCGCAAGCCACAGCTTGCGGGTCGCGTGCCAGGTCCAGGGCGCTTAAGGCCAAGCGGGTCGCATGCGAAAGCATGCGGGTCGCGTCACAAGGGTCGCATGCGAGAGCATGCGGGTCGCGTGGCAGGTCCTGAGCAGTAAAGTTGAGGATGAAATCTGAAACCCTTGAAACACTCATTTATACCATAGTACAAAATACAAACATTTAGTTGATTCTTTTCTGTTAATTCATTGTTCATATAATTGTTCATACATTCATACTTGTTCATTCATTCTTTCATTTGATTCGACTTGTTCATATACCTTAGGATTAAACAAACAAACCCCAACATTCAACTTCTAGTACCTAATTAGGAATAGTTTAAGTTCAGAAAATAGACCGTCCCTGAGGATCGACACCCGTTCTAACTACACGACAGGGTTGTGCACTTGCAACCTTCGTCCAAGAGTTGAATAGGGTTTAAACTCTACAGCTTAGGCTGTAGTGAAGCTCTGTACCTCTCATTTGGGAGCGAACATTACCTAATTACTACTTTGTGTTTGGCAATCAGTTCCATGGGCATCTTGCCTATCCCTTTGAGTATGTTGGGAAGGCCTTCGGTCTATCTCCACCGATATCATCCAAAAACTTGTTTAATAGTCTTCAATCAAATACCCGACTTCTGAAAAACACGTTTTGGAAGTCGGGTATTTGATTGAAGACGTATTAGACAAGTTGTATGCAACACGTTTTGGAATTCGGGCATTTAATTGAAGACTTCACCCATTTTGTATCTGCATCTTTGAAAAAACACAATGTATGCAACATGAGTGAAAGTTTATAAATTGATTGTAATTGTGAAAAACACATGCAACATATTTAGGCATTATTTGTAAATTGACATGGCCAGGAATTGTTGGATAATATCCTGCCTGACCGACATCTGGCAAAATGACATTTAATGTGTCCTATAGAGAGGGTAAACTATCAAGTCGATTACTCCTGATCTATAAACATGACTTTTATAAAATTGATGCAAAATGACATTTAATACGAACCAGTCCGTCAAATTACATCTGAGAAAAAAAAAAAAAAGACAAAGCTTACAAATATAGGGTTAGCAGGAGAGTCGGGCTGACTTCGGGAGGGGCGAGCAGTACGGAAAAAGAGCACGAGAGTGAGAGAGTATTAATGTTGGCTGAACGAAAGTGGAGAGGAGAGACACCGGGAGAGTGAATTTGGGCAAGAGAGGGGTAGACTTGTCGGCGCCGAATGTGTGTGAGGGAGGGAGAGAGAGAGGAAGAGAGTAAGAGTGATCGAAAGAACGAGGGGGGCAGAGAATTCATTATTCATATCGACCGTCCGATATGATTTTTGGGGGTATATTTTCAATACGGGCAATGGACATCTCAATTTAAGCAATTGACAGCAAAGCATGAACAAACATGAATTGGGCCTAGTGGGCTGAATAGAGAATGAAAAATTAAAACACCAAGCCCGTTATAACCTCTTTCTTCTAATCTAATCTCTCAATTAAACAAACACCCCTCTTAATTCCTCTTCTCTATTTTTTCAAAAACCATTCTTCTTCTACTCTTATTAATAGAATTTGTTTAGGCAAACAGATTACAAATCAACACTTATTATTGTATTTTATTAAAATATAATACTTTAAAAATTCATTACAAAATTGAAATTGAAATTTAAAAGATATGAAAAAATAAGAAAGGTGAAAATCTAAATTAATGGACTCATAAAGACATTTTGTTGAACAATTTAGAACAGAGTATTTTGTTTCAAATATTTGCAAAAGAAGGCTATTTTTGTAAAATTTTCCAATAAAATGTAATTGTTTTCAGAATTTTGGACTTTGACAATAATCCTCCCTCGCATTCCAGTCAACAGCCGCCTACTTGCGGCAAGTAAAAAAAAAAAATATTTTGTAATAATTTGTTCTCAGACTTTGTAATCTTTTAAATTTTTTTAGTGAAATCATGCTACCTAATTTTAATAAGAAATAAATTAACTTGTTAAAAAATTAATATGATGATTGAGCATCTTAAGTTGAACAAACCAATTGCTCTGATTATCGGCGTTCATATGTAATTAATGCCTAGGTTAATTAGAGTGAACTTCACTAATATTGTATTTGCTGTTCCTTCTGAAATTTTAATATTTATTAGGGGGAATTTCACGTTACCCCTCAAAAACTTCAAAATTACGTATTTCCCATCTAAATTTTGAAATTTCCCCTCTAAACTTCAAAAACTCACAAATTTATTCATTTTATTGTCTTTTATATTAAAATTCTAAATTTATAAAATACTCATTTTACCCTTTATTAAAAGCATAAAATGTCCATCATACTCAAATTTGAATCTGAAGGGTTCCCTACCGTTCGATCCGCGCGCATTGCATTAATATTTGTGCACATCACTTCAATATCCGTGCGTGTTTGCTTCAATATTCGTGCTGATCTAGCATACACGGCTCTTAAAGCAATTTTGATCCCCACAAATTGCATTAAGATTCGTGTACATCGCTTAAATATAGGTCAGATTGAGGTGCGTTCCGCATATTAAGGTATGAGGTCGCGCTTAAATATAAGTCATTATTGTTGTCACTGGGTTAATTTTATTCTAACTTAAAGAGTTATTATGTTAGAATTTATTTTGATATTACCTAATATTCTAATATGGTGAAATTTGTTGTCTTGTAACATAGTATATATAATTATTTGCTTGCCGAGTATAGATATGAGTGAGGCTACGGTGCTATGCATAGTACGGATTCGTCCGTGCTACGGCTTAATATTTTAAATTTTTAAAATTCTAACGGTCGATCCAAACCGTTCAACATGATTATAAAATGAATATGTACTCGCAAACCATAATGTTTTTACTCTTAATATGAAGAGGAGAAATGTTTAGATAAAAAAGATTAAGTGGTTGCATAAACATCCGATATTTTTATTAAAACCCCAAAAAAAAAACAAATTATCAAATCTGCTCCCACTCCAACTTTATTTTTTTTTCTACCCTAACCGCCTGTGGGCTGGGCGGTCCACTTTTTCCACCTAACCACCCAGCTGCTGGGCGGTCCACTGTGCACAGCTGACCGCCCAGCCACTGGGCGGTCCAATTTCCATAGCTGACCGCCCAGCAGCTGGGCGGTCCGCTAGTGTTTTTTTTTTTTTTTTTTTGTTTTTTTTAAGATTAGATTAGAGACAATATGAATATCAAGATACTGAATTCTTAACGCTAAAAGTTCGAATTTTTTTTGTAAATATTAGTTAGATTACTTCTGTGAAGCATATTTATACTAAAATACGCTAAATTACTTGAAATTATGTTAAATTACGTTGAGTTACACTATATTAAGTTAAATTACACTAAATCACATTACATTACGCTAAAATACGGTAAATTACATATGAATAGGGACGATATCTTCACTGAAAAGGCGAAAAACGACGACGAAACTTCAAACGGTCATAAAACGGCGCTCGAGTGTCCGATTTCAGCAAATGAGCACTTTTCGGAAAGCTTGAGAAAATGCGCATGCGTCCGTGCCTGCTATGCCGGATTCCAAAATTCAGAATCGCCAAAAAACAAAGGGAAGAGCCTCAAAACTTGAGTTGAAGTTTCCGATTAAGATTTTCATTTCTATTATTCAATCCAAGTAGTTCAGTAAATTAGTTACATAATGAACTTGTAGAATACCAATTTTTACTATTTTTAGAATTTTTTTACTATTTTTTATGATTCATGAAAGATGGCACAGAATCGGTCTACTTTAGCGTAATTTTGCGTAGTTTAGCGTAATTTACCGTATTTCAGCATAATTAGCGAAGTTATTGTTATTTAGAGTAATTTAATGTAATTTATTGTAATTCAATATAATTTAACATAATTTCAAGTAATTTAGCGTATTTTAATATAACTCACTTGAGTAATTTAGCGTAATTTAGCGTATTGAGTAATTTAGCGTATTTTAGCGTATTGAGTAATTTAGCGTATTTTAGCGTATTGCGTAATTTAGCGTATTGAGTAATTTAGCGTATTTTAGCGTATTGCGTAATTTAGCGTATTGAGTAATTTAGCGTATTTTAGCATATTGAGTAATTTAGCGTATTGAGTAATTTAGCGTATTTTAGCCTATTGAGTAATTTAGCGTATTTTAGCGTATTGAGTAGTTTAGCGTATTAAGTAATTTAGCGTATTGAGTAATTTAGCGTATTTTAGCGTATTGAGTAATTTAGCGTATTGAGTAATTTAGCGTATTTTAGCGTATTGAGTAATTTAGCGTATTGAGTAATTTAGCGTATTTTAGCGTATTGAGTAATTTAGCGTATTGAGTAATTTAGCGTATTTTAGTGTATTGAGTAATTTAGCGTATTTTAGCGTATTTTAGCGTATTTTAGCATATTATAGCGTATTTTAGTGTCCGATTTCAGCAAATGAGCACTTTTCGGAAAGTTTGAGAATAACTCACTTAAGTAATTTAGCGTATTGAGTAATTTAGTATAACTCACTTAAGTAATTACATATTGAGTAAATTACTTAAGATTTTCATTTCGTCGTCGTTTTTCGCCTTTTCAGTGAAGATATCGTCCCTATTCATATGTAATTTACCGTATTTTAGCGTAATGTAATGTGATTTAGTGTAATTTAACTTAATATAGTGTAACTCAACATAATTTAACATAATTTCAAGTAATTTAGCATATTTTAGTATAAATATGCTTCAAAGAAGTAATCTAACTAATATTTACAAAAAAAATTCGAACTTTTAGCGTTAAGAATTCAGTATCTTGATATTCATATTGTCTCTAATCTAATCTTAAAAAATATATATATATATATATATGCACAGTGGACCGCCCGGCAGCTGGGCGGTCAGGTGGGAAAAGTGGACCGCCCAGCCCACGGGCGGTTAGGGTAGAAAAAAAAATAAAGTTGAAGTGGGAGCAGATTTGATAATTTGTTTTTTTTTTGGGTTCTAATAAAAATATCGGAACATGACTATCCGAATGTAACAAGGAAACTCCCATTTCTCTTAATTTCTTCCGATTTATTTCCTGTAGTTCTTCTGTAATACAAACTCTGCAAATATATGTGTAGAGGATTAATATAACTTTTCTGTCGGGTAGGAATCGACTCGTTAAAATTTCAAAGCACACATCAAAATGCACAGAGCCAACGCTAGGACAATGATTAACGCGTGGCAACCGCACGCTCAAGTGGGGCCTGACTGTGTCTTTCGCCGATTAAGCGTGCGCCACGTGTTGGCCCCATTCGGTAATTGGTTGGATCTTTTGTGGCTGAAACATATGCATATCTTGTGTAGGTTAGAAAGAGCACAGAAGGTTGCACGTTGAACGAGACAGCCACTCCTCTACTAACGAAAACAATTAATACTCAAAAGCATAATTTTCAGAAACAACCCTAAACTTTCAAGTATAAAATTTTGAGCACTTATATTTTGTACAATGAGCGTCTAATTGGGAAATTGAATTAACTATAACTTGGCACTGACCAGCTACACAAGCAAACCATAAATAAAATCTCTATTACGTGATGTTTAAATATATAGTATTATAGTTGCACCTGCTTATAATATTTATCTATTACATGCAAAGCGCCAAGAGTCTAACCAGTTATGGACACCTGTTGTGGCTTCTCACGATATTTTCCATAATGAGCTACTATGCTATCCAGTGTATTAAAATTCGGTTTATTCGGCCGTATATTCGTATTCGGTTGTAATCCGAATAGAAAATTTATATTCGGTCTAATATTCGGTTCTTAATATTCGGTTCTGAATATTCGGTCTAAAATTTTGTATTCGGTCTAATATTTGGTTCCGAATATATACGGTTCTGAATTTATGTGGCTATGCTGCTGTTTATTAATATGAATTTTATTATAAAATCCGCATATATACATCCGAATAAAAATCTGTATATTCGACCGCATACCGTATATTCGGTATTCGGTGGCCTTCTGAATACCGAATATAAACCGAATTTTAAAACACTGATGCTATCTTTCAAAAAGAGGAGAAATCTACTTACAACATTTATAAGTTACAATATCTTACAATAATTTGGTTTTGTAATTTTTTCAAATATAAACAGTCGATTCAAACCGTTCAACATGATATTTATATTAAATTGTGCTTGGAGATCAAATTTTACATTTTTTTGAAACTTTTTAATATTTATTAATTATTTTACAAAACTACTGTTTTTAGACAATTCTGAACCACTGAAAAATAGCAGTTTTGTAAAATACTTAATAAATAGTAAAAAAATTAAAAAAAATGTCAAATTTGATCTCCAGGCAAATTTAATATAGAGATCATGTTGAATGGTTTGGATCGACTGTTTGAACTTTTAAAATTGCATAACCGAATTATTGTAAGATGTTGTAACTTACAAATATTGTAAGTGGATCCCTCATCTTTCAAAAATTTAAATTACCTTGATCTATGCCAACTACCACATCTGTGCTAATTATAGAGAGACATGAGATACATAAAAACATATCATCACATAATAGCAAGGAAAGGACTCGTTGGTCAATTCAAGATGGTTTTATGATTTTCAATTTATATAAAAGCATTGACACAATTTTATGATTTTCAATTGATAATTGTGAAACTTTTTATTATATTTTTCTCCATGTTAAAATTATCCTCATTTTTATCATGAACTACAGTATATGCTATATATACGAAATTAGAAATTACTAATAAGAGTTTCTAACAACATATTTGCTTGATTAGGGGTACCAATTTTGGACGACGCTAATGCGAATGGAAGTTTCATCAAAAACAACATAACACCAACCAGGAAATTTCAACTTCTATGCATGAAACCTAGGATTTAATTTGTTGGTGATTTCATGCATAATGTAACAATATCCATCTCAGCTGGTAAAAATTTACATTTCTCATTTTCTTATTATTTCAATGCTAAAGACACCATACCAAAGTAGTAAATAAATGTTCAGAACATGCCAAAGGAAGTTGACAACAATTAGAGTTATTCTAAAAATAAAGTTAAATATTTGAGATATATACCAAGTTATATTTTAGCTACTCTGTATGTATATGTGCTAACATAACTTGGATTTCTATCATAATTCGCAAAATTGAAACCGAAATTGGTCACTTGAGCGTTGAATTGGAATCAGGAAAATTGGATCGCAAACTCAGAATTTTTTTTTTTTTACAGAAGCTTGTTTTGTACAAAAATAAAAGAAAAATGTTTTTAAAAATATCATGTCAAATAATTATGCTAGTATCTTTTTGGTAATTTAAATCCTTTTTATCCTTTGCTATTAAAATTTTCTGAAAATAAAGAAAGATAAATAATCACTGCCTCAGAGAACCTGTCCCAAGGCTTAATTGCTTGACCAATCTAGGGCTGCTAATTAATGAGCCGAGTCGGCTCACGAATCCATGAGTTGAACAGCTCAATAATTAATATCGAGTCGGGCTCTGAACTGAAAAAAGCTCGGACTCGACTCGACTCAAAATTTTATAAATCAACCGAGCCGAATCCGGGCCGAGCCGGGTCGGCTCATGAGCCCATCGAATCGAGTTCTCTACTTCTCTCGCTCTCTCGCCTCTCAGCTCGCGATCTCTCACCTCTGTCGCTCTCTCGCCTCTCACCTCTCACCTCGCAATCTCTCACTCTTCACTGGCGCTCGCGATCTCTCACTCTTCGCTGGCGCTCGCGCTCTCACTCTGTTCTGATCTGGTACCCTAAACCCTAAACCTGGCGCTCGCGGTGGCTCTCTCATCTCTCATCTCGTTGGCTCCGTTGCTCTCAGGTGCTCTCTCTCTTTGAGTTATTTCAAATTTGGAGACTGATTCTCTTCTGAAAATTTGTGGGTTTAAAATTTGTGGGTTTTATCGATACTGATTCAGATACTGTTTTTATTTTGTGGGTTTATCGATACTGATTCAGAAAATCAAAGGGATTAAGGGAATCAGCAAATCGCATCTCCTTCTGTTCTTGAGGTATGTTTCCGTTTTTTTTTTATATATACTGCTAATGATAAAATAGAAATGGCAAGTACATACCAATATAAAATTGTTAATTTGACTAATATATATGATTAAGATTTTTTAAATCATGATAATATATAATTAACTTAGTCACTTCTTTTCTCATGATAAAGCATCCCCTGCCCAACTGAGCAGGTAGGGGTCTCCTTCAAGAGAAACTGCGATACATCCCTTCGAAATAAGTTAGCTCACCTCAATCCGACAATACCAATATTTATCAGGTTAATTTTATTCTCTGTTATTTTTCACTATGTTCCCTTTTCTTTTCTTAAAATGGTATAGATGCAATTTTTGTAACCGATAAGCTAGATATAGAGATAACCTTATATATATACTGAATTCCTTGTTGTTACTACAAATGTAACTAGCTAACTAGCTAGTGGGTGACAATAGGAAGTTGACTTATATCCTTATAACAGGAAGATAGTTGCCATTTATCCTTATAACAGGAAGTTAATTGAGGATAATATAGTGCAAAACAGAATGAAAAGGGGGTTCAAAAGATATGAGGATAATATAGTGCTGAGTTGATGGTCCTACAAAAAAAATAAAGATCCATTGGCAGACAAGAGATTGCCATCCATCCATTCAGGCCAATTTCTCAAAAAGCTAACATACCAGTCTCAGTACTCAGTACTCAGTCCCTTGTTGTAGATAGTTGTACGCATCTGCTTTACTTAGTAAAGGAATGAACAAATAAGTACAATGCTTTATCTTGCTGATATTCCCTGCTGTGCTTTCAAGATATTTACAGTCTTTTAGGGTTCTTGGGAAATGTCACTTTTCAAAAGGCCTTGGCCTCTAGTAAATTGTTTCATATGCTAATCAAATGGCATCTGTTTCAGTGTCAAAATTTCAAAGCTGGAAAACTTCTTGTCATTCTATTATTGAGACATTTACCAGTATTCACTGAGCATCTGGCATTGTTATATTTATTGGCATCTGATCATTGCCAAAAATCAAGTTAGAATATATTTCTATTCCTTAATTAACCGGAACACTAGATTCTTCTAGTTCCCTATTGAAACTGCAAAGGAATAAAATATCATAACTAATAGTAACTAGCTAGTGAGTTTAAACATTGACCATTTAAATTACTGTTTTGTTTTTTCATAAATTGAAATGTTATTTATTTGTAATTTCTTTCCAAACAGGTACAAATCATTATAGTGAAATTGTGCCCTTCAGCAAAATGAGAAGCTTCGGCAAGAGCTGGTACAAATCATTATAGTGAAATTAACTAGTAGTTTACGTACAGTTAGTTTCTCTGGCAATTAATCATTTCTTGTATAAACAAAAATCAGGCACTTCTGAAAAAAGCGAGAAACAGCAGCAGCAGTGGGTTCTCTCTCACGTTTCTTCTTATTGTGGTTTTCTTATTTACTGCATTAATTTCTTTTACCGAGCTGTGATGCTTGATGCTTATTTTCATGGTTCAAAAAATCGGAATCGGAATCGGAATCGGATTTTTGACCGTGGAATCCGAATCGGATGAATCGGCCGGAATCGGAAGAATCGGATCGGTAACTCGGATTTTTTTGGCAGAAGCCTTGTTTTGTAGCCTTTTTTTATTTATTTATTTATTTATTTATTTTGTATTTTTTGATTATTGCTTTGCGGCTCAGTTATACCTTATTATTTATACACTTTTTATATATTTATCATTTTTAAATTCCATTATATCCTTTTTTTTATTTTCTATTAAAACCTCTATAAGAACATTATTTTTATACCTATGCTTTGCGTTAAATATCTTTTTATAATTGAAAATGGTTATATTTACTGTCTCTTAACACATTATGCATTTTTTATTTTTGTATTTTTCATGTTTTATAGATTAATAAAATTTTAAAACCCAATGATTGCTTTATTTTTGTATCAATGCTTAGCTTTACCGATATCTTGTATTAATTATAATATTTTAGTTAAAGATTGTTATGAGACATTCAATTTATTCTTACTTTCACTAATATTTTAGTTAAAGATTGTTGTGATAAATTAATACATGAGGGCCTTTCACTAAAATTTCCCCAGTGACCCATTTTTCCCCTGTCGCTGCCTCGGAACTCGGAAGATTCCTTTGAATAAAACAACTTGTTGAAATGAAGGAATTTAAACCATTTGAATAAAATTTTTGGGTCCGGCACCGAATTCTCATCCTCTGAGATATCTCATATTTTGCTTTACTTGTTGAAAAATCAAAACAGTGGACCCCACGCACCTCTCTTTCTTCTCTTCCTTCTGTTTTTCCCTTCTCTCCCGTTCGCGCAAGACACAGGAAGCAGTCCCTTCTCTTCCTTCTCTTCTTCCCTTCTCTTTTTCCCTTCTCTCCCGTTCGCGCAAGAAACAGAAAGCACAGTCCCTTCTCTTCCTTCTCTTTTTCCCTTCTCTTTTTCCCTTCTCTCCCGTTTGCGTAAGGAAATCGGAATTTTTTGAAATGAAATCGGCTCAAATCGGCTTGACTCGGCTGACTCGGCGAGAAAAATCGGAAACTCGGCCGATTCGGCACTGTTCATCCGAGTTTTCATGAGAAACTCGCATAGGCGCCAGAATCAGGTAAAACTCGGCCCGGTCCCGTTTGATTCCGAGTTGAATCGGCCGATTTGACTCGGAATCGGCCGATTTTTTGAACCATGCTTATTTTGGTTTTTCGGGTCGGATTTGAGCAAGCTTTGCTGTGATTTCACATTTGTTTTTGTTTTTTTAGAATATTGCGCGTGGTTTGTTGCGTTAATCAAACAAATAGCTGTTGCATGTTGTGAAAAAGCCCAAATATGGTTTGAGCCGGCTCGGCCCGGCCGAGCCGAGTCGATTATTTACATGAGCCGAGCCGAGTCGAGTTTTTTCTTTCAAAATCGAGCCGAGTCTGAGCCGGGCCGTTATGCTTCTCTCATTGAGTCCGAGCCGAGTCTGAGCCGAGTCAAGCTCATTAGCAGCCCTATTGACCAATTAAATCTTTTTTTCTCCTTCAACCAACAATTTAAAACGAAATAATATAAATAATAATACAGGCCCAATAAATACGGCCCATTAACTTTGATTCTTTTCTTCCACCCCCTCTTCTTTTCGTTATTTTTAGTTTTTCACGCGAGCGCGACTGTTCGAGGCTGTTACTCAAAATGTCAAACCATAAATCACAGATCCAACAAAAAAACAAAAGAAAAGAGAATGGGCTGTTACTCAAAATGTCTGGTTCAACCGATTCCACCGATTTTCAGCTCATAAATCGCCATCCGTTTAACCATAAATCACAATGTTATACAAGATTACAAGGAACTACTCAAATTTTTGTCAACAGATATTTTAAACCCGAATTTACGTGTTTTTCCCTTTTCCTTGTATCACTGTGTGGAGACTTGGGATTTGGTTGTACGAAGTGTGTGTACACAGATTATATATGGCATAAGGCAAGAAAGAAGATAAAACCTTGGAGTTGCTCAATGTTGAAGAATAATATCAGAATTTAAATTCATCATAGATTAGGGGTATATATGCAAAAGTACAAATAGGTACTGCTGTACCAAATAGGAAGGTACCAACGGTAATAATTCTAACCGTTGGAGCAAATGTAATATATAGAGATAATCTCTACTGTAACAAATATAGAGTTAAGAATAAGAAAAATCAATTCTCCTCAATCTTTTCCATCTCTGAAAAATAACATGGTATCAGAGCACTAAGCTCCTGAGATCAAAAAATACACACAAAAATCTCATAAACAGCAAAAAATAGAAGAATGGCTCAAGAGGGACAAAATGAGGGCTCCAATAATGCTTCCAAACTCACCAATACTTTGCTCAACGGCAGAAATTACCTCACTTGGGCAAAGGCTGCTGCAAGAGCACTCAGCGGTCGAGAAATGCGAGAATACATCACGGGAGAGAATAAGGTGCCCGAAGTCGCAAATCCGCTGTTGCTAACAGAAGCAGAAAAAAAAGCAACGAGAAAATGGAGAACTCAAAATGACAAGATCATAACTTGGCTCACGAATTCTATGGAGCCGTCCATTTCAGAGCTATTTCTCCTTTCCGACACGGCTTTTGAACTATGGGAAGCAGTCAAAGCCATGTACGGTTAAGAAAATAACTACTCTCGAATTTACCAACTCAAACAAGAAATTCAGCAAGAGAAACAAGGCGAGAGAAAGTATGTAGAGTACCTTGGTGCTCTTCAAAAGAAAAAAGACGAGCTTCGCTCGTATCGGCCGCAAACCGCTGATCTGACCGTAATCCGAAAATGAGAAGAAGAAGACGATATATTCGAGCTCCTTGCGGGATTAAACCCGAGCTATGAGGCCGTACGAGCTCAAATCATGAATACAATCCCTCTTCCTTCATATTCTCAAATTAAAAACATGATTCAACAAGAAGAAAGCAGGAGGGAAGCCATGGGTGGTCCACAAATTGTAGTCGAAGAGGGACACGAAACCCACGGCTTTGCAGCAACAAAAAAATTCAATTTTCCCAATTATGGCCAAAACCCTAGATCTCAAAATTACTCAAATCAACGCGAAGTTGAAAGGTGTACGGGGTGTAAGAAGGAGGGACATACACATGAGAAATGTTGGTTTCTTCATCCCCATTTGAAACCAAAACATTGGAAGAAGGGGGTCTCCACAGAAGGCAGAGGAGAAGAAAGAATGAAAGGGGCTGCTGATTTTGGGGGGAACTACACAAAGCCGCGTGAGGCATTTTGCACTGGATCGCATACGGACTCACTTGAACCGCGTGCAAGCAAAAATTGCGGAGCAAATAAAACTCGCGAAGCACAGAGGTTGTATGCGGATTCGCATGAACCGTGTACACATGAGATGCGTGAACCACAGGGGTCTCAAATCGGGTTCAAACCCAGAAATAGCGAACCGGGTCAAACTAACGGGTCTGTCTCCAGTTATTTCGCTGGCGGGTCAAGAACAGGCCGAAACGGGTCAAGTGAAGCAGCAGATCAGATGCAAACTCTAATTCAGCAGATGTCCATGTTGCTAACTCACCAAAATCAGTCTAGATTTTCTGGTACTTCTTCACACTCAAAAAATTTAAATTTGTTAGATAAAATTATTATTGATAGTGGTGCTACGGATCATATGTTTGGTAATCGAGCACTTCTAAAAAATTTAGACATGACCAACAATGATCAATTTGTCTTAGTTGCTAACGGTATGAAGGCTAAAATAAATGGTATAGGTGAAACTATATTTTGTAATAAAAATATATTTAATGTACTATATTTAGATACGTTTCCTATAAACTTACTTTCGGTTCAAAAATTAACACAAGAATTAGATTGCGATGTAATTTTTTCTTGTAAAAATGTTGTATTTCAGGACCGGGAAACCGGGACGAAGATTGGTGAAGGATTTCTTGAAAATGGACACTACTTTTTGAACTCAAAAAATTATTTTTGTGCTTCCGCTAAATCCTTTGACATTGGACTTTGGCATAGAAGATTCGGGCATCCTTCCGACAAGATTTTAAATCTTATTTTGGATTGTAAAAATTTAAATTGTGCCAATTGTGAAGTTTGTAAATTGGCAAAACAAACAAAACTTCCTTTTTCTCATTCCAATAGCAAAAGTGAAAATATGTTTGATTTAATTCATTCGGATGTTTGGGGACCGGCCCCAATTGACTCATATAATGGATTTAAATACTTTGTTATTTTTATTGATGATTTTTCAAGAACCACTTGGTTATACCTATTAAAATCAAAAAGCGAAGTTTTTAGTAGCTTTAAAGAATTTTTTTTATCTCATAGAAAATCAATTTAATGCAAAATTAAAAATATTTAGGTCGGATAACGGAACGGAATTTGTAAACAATAATTTCTCTACATTTTTTAAGGAAAAAGGAATTATACACCAAACCACTTGCATCAATACACCCGAGCAAAATGGAGTGTCCGAAAGGAAAAATAGACATTTACTAGAAATGACAAGAACATTAATGTTTCAAAATAATGTTCCTAAAATATATTGGTCGGATGCCATACTTTGCGCCACACATTTGATTAATAGATTACCAAGTTCAAAATTAGAAAATAGAATCCCACTAGAAATTCTTTATCAACGAAAAATAACCTTTGATCATTTAAAAATTTTTGGATGTACAAGCTTTGTACATATTAAAAGAAAAGATAAGCTAGATTTTGTATCAACAAAAACTATCTTTTTAGGATATTCATCCTATAAAAAGGGGTACAAATGCTATGACCCTATTAATAAAAAATTATTTGTTTCTAGAAATGTTATGTTTCTTGAAAATGAACCATATTTCAAAAAATTGGGAGAAATTCAAGAGCCTAATCAAATTCAAAATAAAACAATAAATTCGGTAACACCCTACATTTCTCAAAATAATTTAGAAGAGAGTGATACAAGTGATGCCGAAGATGATAACAATAACAATATAAATGAGACCGAAGTAGTAAACAATTCGGGACTTAGACGAACATCTAGAATATCACAACCGTCGAGTAGACTTAGAGATTATGTAACTTATACCGTCCAATACCCTATACAAAATTTTGTTTCATATAAAAAAATTTTGCCTTCATACCAAGCCTTTCTTGCTACTTTAGACAATGAAATAGAACCAAAAAATTACCAAGAGGCCATTCAAAATCCAATTTGGAATAAAGCCATGAAAGAAGAGCTAAAAGCTCTAGAAAAAAATAAAACTTGGGAAATTGTTTCATTACCGGAAAAGAAAAAACCCGTTGGGTGCAAATGGGTTTACAAAATTAAATATAATTGTGATGGTACCATAGAACGGTATAAGGCAATGTTAGTGGCCAAAGGATTTACCCAAACCTATGGTATAGATTACAATGAAACCTTTGCACCGGTTGCAAAAATGAATACCGTTAGGGTTTTATTCTCCATTGCCGTAAACAATGGTTGGAATTTATATCAAATGGATGTTAAAAATGCATTTCTTCAAGGAACACTTGATGAAGAAGTTTATATGACCCTTCCACCGGGTCATATAAAAGAAAAAAATGCTAACCTTGTTTGTAGGTTAAACAAATCAATCTATGGACTTAAACAATCTCCAAGGGCATGGTATGGCAAGTTATCTCAATATTTAATCTCTTGCAACTTTAAAATTAGTAATGCTGATCACTCCTTGTTTACCAAAAATGAAGGAAAAAATATTACCCTTGTGTTAGTTTATGTAGATGATTTAATAATTACCGGAAACAATTTAGAAGCAATTAGAAAAATCAAATCCCAATTAAAAGAAAATTTTGACATTAAAGATTTAGGGTACTTAAAATATTTTCTAGGAATAGAAGTAGCATTCTCAAACAAAGGCCTATTAATTTCACAAAGAAAATATACCTTAGACGTGTTAAAAGAAACCGGTAAATTGGGTTGTAAACCGGCACCTACACCAATAGATAATAAGTACAAATTAAATACCGAGGATGGTGAACCCTTAGAAAACATAAACCAATTTCAAAGACTCGTAGGAAAATTAATTTACCTTACAGTCACTCGTCCGGATATCTCTTTTTCCGTAAGCCAAATTAGTAAATTTATGCATTCACCAAGAACACCACATTTGGAGGCCATAAATAAAATTTTAAGATATTTAAAAGGTAACCCCGGTAAGGGCATATGGATGAAAAATAATAATTCTAATGCAATATGTGGCTATTCCGATGCAGATTGGGCCGGTAGCTTTGATAGAAAATCCACCACCGGTTTTTGCACATTTGTAGGCGGAAACTTAGTCACATGGAAAAGCAAGAAGCAAAATATCGTGGCACGATCGAGCGCGGAAGCGGAGTATCGAGCCATGGCATCAACCGCAAGCGAATTGATATGGCTCAAACAATTACTTAAAGACATGGGAATCAACGTTGATCAACCCATGAAGATGTATTGTGATAATAATTCGGCTCGACACATTGCACTAAATCCCGTATTCCACGAACGGACCAAACACATAGAAGTCGATTGCCATTTTGTTAGAGAGAAGGTCCAAGCCAAGGAAATAGAAACATCATTTGTTCGAAGTAAAGACCAACTAGCGGATGTATTTACAAAAGGATTAGATCCTAAACCATTTGAAGAAATCACAAGCAAGCTAGGACTATTCGATATTTACAAGCCTAGCTTGAGGGGGGGTGTTGAAGAATAATCTCAGATTTAAATTCATCATAGATTAGGGGTATATATGCAAAAGTACAAATAGGTACTGCTGTACCAAATAGGAAGGTACCAACGGTAATAATTCTAACCGTTGGAGCAAATGTAATATATAGAGATAATCTCTACTGTAACAAATATAGAGTTAAGAATAAGAAAAATCAATTCTCCTCAATCTTTTCCATCTCTGAAAAATAACACTCAATTACAGGTTTTTATTTTACATTATGAATTTTGTACTCGGTTTCTTAAAAAAAACTGCTATATTTATTTGCACAATATCATTCATTTGTACTTTGTACTTGTCTGCTTGAGTTAGTAGTATAAGCATATATATATATAGTAGGAAGCACCACATCCCCTAGATTAATAATTAGTAATACAACTCAGCATTTGATAGCCTAGGTGTGGGTATAGCAACCAAAGGGACATTCATCTTTGTCACAATCCCAAATTTGTCTGACATATCGATCTCCTTGCCTTCTGGGAGCTTCCAATCAAATGAATGCACCATTGTGGCTAGCAAATGGCCTACCATTCTATCAGCCATGGCAATACCTGCACAACTTCTCCTTCCTGACCCAAACGGTAAGTAGTCAAATTCTTTGCCACTAAAATCCCTCTTAAATTCCTCTTGTAAAAATCTCTCTGGTATGAACTCCAATGGATCTGTCCATTGTGATGGATCCCTTTGAATTGCCCATACATTCACAAAAACTTTGGTACCTTCTGGTATGAGGTAGCCATCAATTGTACAAGGGGAGCTGGGACTGCGTGGAAGGAGGAGCGGAAGTATCGGGTGGAGGCGAAGAGTTTCTTTAATGACACAAGAGAGGAATGGGAGTTGTGGTAAGTGGGATTCTTTCACCAATTTGTCTTTTCCCACGACTTGGTGAAGTTCTTCTTGTAAATTTTGGAGTATGTTGGGCTTTTTTATAATCTCAGCCATGGCCCATTCAACAGTGGTTGATGTGGTATCTGTTCCTCCTGTAACCATGTCCTGTTACACAAGGTTGTTATTTCTGAGAATGTTGTTGTATGGAGATAACTGTTTTGCAGTTTGTGCTAACATAGAATCTTCCAAGAACTTCTTTAATAAAATTCTTTAGGACTTCAAACTTATTTGCAATTCCATACTCTCTTATATTTCTGATGTTGTATTGATTTATGGTATTATCCTAAAGGGGAGTAATATGGCAAACTCTTTTCTGACCATAAAAAAGAAATAGAAAAGCAAAGTACTAATGAAGCTACTTTGCTAATTCCATTTTGGACCTCCAAGAAGGAATGGAAAATGTTATATAAGATTAGTAACGGTACATACTATGAGCAAGGCCTTTACATGGGTCATAGTGAAGGGGGTTTTGCTATCTCCGCTTTCTCTCTCCATCTTTAGCATGACCCCCAGGAGGTCCTCGGCTCTTTCCCCTTCCCCGCTACGCTTCTTCTCTATCATTCTCTCAAAAATTCCGTCTAATCTCCCCCGTAACACTTCTGTCTTGCTCTGAATCCCTTGCAAATCAAATTGAGCCAAGGCAGAGAAGAAGTCTGACACATTGGGCTTGGCAAGCAAGCCAACCATGTCACCTACTACCTTTTTGAAATCCTTGCCAATAAATTCTCTCTCCTTGTCTACTTCAAGTGTGCGACCCCACATCGTGTTTGTCACTATATTCATCGAAGTTAGAAACATTTCTGCACCGATGTCGACCGGGCTGCCGCACCTTTCACGAATGCGGCGTATGGCGGACCAAACCTCCTGCTCCCGGAGGCCTGAGACTCTGTCAAGACTGGAGGGAGACAACACCTGTCATGCCCATTATGTTGGTTGTTAGTCTGTGCCAAGTGGTTGGTGTATGTTGTTTGGTAGCTAAGGCCTAAGGATTGACATTTGACACATTGGTTTTAACTAACCCAATCATACCACTCAGACTGTATCAAGCATAGGATTATTTTTGTTTTATTTCTGGTGAAATGGATGAACTGAAACATGGCTTAACTGAGGCTGGAACATTTAAGTTCTCATTGAAATGATTCAAGAGCTCATTACATCTAAGCCAACTAAGCTTGGTGAATATGCTTGTGAACTGCACACCACAAGGTGCTGCAGTTTCAAATTCCATCTGTTGTGGTTCTGTTTCTTTTTGACAAGTCTAAACCAAAGTTTAGTATTGTCCAAGAAAAAAATGGTAAGAAAAGTGGTGTTGTGGTTCTGTTTCTTTTTTACAAGTCTAATCCAAAGTTTAGTATTGTCCAAGAAAATGGTCAGGATGGATTGAGAATCATACTGACCAGTTCTGTACTACTCATGAGGGTTCTTGGTTTTATTTATTGTGTACTTTTTTTTTTCTTAGTTTTGTCTCCATTTGTTGACTAACTTTTAATTCTAATGATACCTCGTGCACACTGACCCGACGGAGCATACGCCAGGTAGGTCCATTAGGAGACCAGGCTATATCATTGCCACCATATGTAGCAACGAAGGCGGATGCGGAGACGTCTCGATTTGCGAATGTTTCGTCATGTTCCCGCAAGATGGCACGAGCCAGGGATGGGGAAGAAATAACAACGGTCAGCTTAGAGCCAAGTCGTAGGGAGAATATGGGGCCATACTTTTTGGACAGATCAGCAAAGTATGTGTGTAGTGATGGATCGAGAAATGGAAGACTTCCAAGGAGAGGGAGCCCTGTGGGGCCTGGTGGCAGTGGAGGTATTCTTCTCCTGCGAAGTAGGAGATGGGTTGTGTAGAGGAAGAACGTTGCAAGGAGGAATGTGTAGAGGAAAGTAGCGGGTTCCATCATTCGAAGAGCGAGGTGATCGAGTGTGTGAAATCTGTAGGAGATAGATATGATCTGCTTCTTTTATCAGGGTTTCATGTGGTGGTGATTATTTTCTGCTACGTTTCATTTAGTGCGTGGTGATTAATTGTTATTTGTCATTTATTAGTGGTGATATATATAGTTCGTTTATTATATTCTTTCAATCACAATATTTGCGGACCAATAGTGTCGCTTACATTAAATCTGTTTGGATTTCCTATGATTCTTTTTGCTAGGTGGTGATTTAAGGTTTTTTATCGTCATTTTGTCTGTACGTACTACAGAATACAGATGATATTTTCAGAATAGCTGCTGTTCCCATCTAAATAAGTTGTTTTCCCTTTCTTTTCGATTCAATAGCTGATTTCCCAAGTTTTGTTTTTTTATGAGTGCATGGACCATGCAAATTAACTGGTGATTTGGATTCATATCCACTTTCTGATGGCTCCATGTACGGTAATATGGAGTACGGGCTTTGAGATAGTCATATTTCTTAAACTATATATAAAATATATATAAAGTACAGGCAATAAATTTTAAAATATTCTCACAAAATATTTATTTTCTGTGGAATAATGTTAGTTTGACTAATTTTTCAATAATTTTCTCAATCTGTATTTTTTTGTGAAATATTAAAATATTTGTGTACATTCACGTACATATGTACTATAAAAATATATTTATAAATTAATTAAAAGTTTCACTCACAAATATAATAAAGCTACTCATTTTATCAATAGATGACAAAATGATTATTTTAGGGAGTGAGAAATATAGCATCCCAATATTTTTAATTTTTGTATGATAAGTTTACTAAAACTATAAAAATATATGAATTTAGAGCTTCCAATACCAAGTATCGTGCTCAAAGAGAGCAAAGTTAGAGTGTAAAGTGCTCACCAAGAGGGGTTGGTGAGTACAACTCTGAAAGTCTATCGGATTGTCTCAAATGATGAATTCAAACAGTTCAAATCCATCTACTTCAAGAGTTACATATGTACATGTAAAATTTTGAAAATTTTGAATTCATTTAGTACAAGATCAAGTGGTAAAAAAAATGATAAAAACTGAATACATAAAACAACTTATAAAAAGTTCATTCCAGTCTTTTCATTAAACATCTTTCAAACGAACCGAACCAGACAGGTGACCAGGTCCGGTATTTTCTGGTCCAACCGACCAGTCTAGGCCGGTTCAAATAAAACTGCTTGAAAGTAGATTAATTTGTTGCCTAAGATGTTCTCCTGCATTGCTCTGAACCGTTTTCTAGAACTCCTATAGCAAATTAGTAATATGAGCAATTAAATCTTTTGATTGCAACTTAATTTCTTACCGTTTTCTAGAAATCCTATAGAAAATTAGTAATATGTGAGCAATTAACCCAATAGTCAAATGAATGTAACAAATGAATAATTCATTGCGGTAAAGAATAATTTTAGTGTTTTAAAACTAAAAGCTGCAAATAAAATAGAAAGCTGTTCTATTTGATAATTAGTTTGTAAGTGGTGAGCATTTTTATTTCTACAACTGTTAAAAGGTTGTCGTATTTAGCTTTTTTTTTTTTAAAAAAGGCATACGCCTGTTCCATTTAACATGAAACTATAATTACAAAACCATTGTTCACCAAAGTAAGGGCCACCTTTAGCCAGTCAGCACTATTATAAGTTGTGCAAAATGTCAACAACACAACATAAGATGCATAACAGCCAAGCTATATATACCAAGCTTGCGTTGAGTCTAAGTACCAAAAGTATACTAAAGAGGCCATTACGTACTAAGCCGCACAGTAAGGGGCTAATGACATATGCTAAGTACAAAAATTGGTTTCGGGCTGACTTCACTGCTGACCGGGTAGCACTGGTGGCTGATAGAGCACCATCTCCATAGGCATATACTGAGCTAACTGTATCGCATCTTCAATAACCGGCATCCAGTCGCCAACTGCTTGCTGCACTACCTTCTTTGACATTTCTTGACTAGTAACAAAGTAGAGATTTAATGAGAAAGATAAGTGTTCGAGCTGATTTAATTGTACAATTATTAAAACAGTGATCATTACGATGACGCCACATGGAACCAGCACACAGCACTTAATACCAGTAAGAAGCCTATTTTCGCAGTCACTGGTAATTGCATGGCAAAATTAAGGATATCCTCAAAAGTAAGCCAATTATGCATAAAATCTTGACTTTTACCTAACCAAAACCAAATCCTATGAGCCTGTAACATCCCAATTTTCGAACACTTGTAGATTTATCTAACTTGAAGTGAAGTGTGTTTAAAATAGCAATATGAATTTTCAAGTGTATCTATAAGACTCTGCAGTTGGAAAATTTGAAAATAATATTGTAAAATTCTTGACTAATCTAGATTGATAAGTTTATTAAGTGTTTATAATACAAATTCTGAAAATGTCGTGACTTATTTAAAATTTCATTAACTTATGGTAAATTAATATGAATTATTTGAAATTCAATTGTAAGTAACATTGTGTTAATTCTTGTATTTTAAAAGTCAAGTTCATTTATAAAACTTTCAGGGGTTAGGTGAAAAATCACTAATCATTAAATAAAAATAATAGATAATAGAATTTCTTTTTTTGTTATAAAAATAAATGTGGGACACTTGGCAGCCATGCATCTCATTCCTATTATTAAATTTTAAAAAGTTTAAAAACTCACCTAATTAACTTCTAAGTTCTCTACACGTGCCACTGTGCCTCCAAAATTTATTCTTTTTTTTGTCTTTCTCTCTCCCGTTAAGGTTAGACCACCATTGAAATTATCGGAGAGATAAGGGAGAAACCAAGAAAGAAAAATAATGGAGAGAAAATAGCGGAGAGAAGAGAATTGATGGTGCCGGTAAGTTCATAACAAGAACAGAGGAAAAGAAAGAATGGCAACAGCTTCTCTGGTGACCAAGCAACAACAAGAGGCACGGAGGTAGAGACACTCGAAGTTCTTGTCACTCTTTTCAGAGACGACTAATTTCATTGCGTTTCGTACATTCAAATAATTGGTACTTACTTTCTTTTGCTTTGTAACACGCGAGGGTTGCATGGAAGGGCTGAACCTAATTCTTATTTAGTTCTTGGTTGATTTGTCATTGAACCTTGGATAATTGAATAGAAATTGTTGTACTTTGATTACCCGTTGAATTGATTGATTTAGGATGTTGTGAGTAAATTCTTGATTCCATCTCCTTGAAATTTAGTTGGTTATGATATATTTTGAGGAACTGCTAGGTTGACTAAATTGAATTCCAGCAGGGAATGTTGCCTTACTATTTTCCATCCAGAAAATAGGTTTTACAGTTATTCTTCCGTTTGATGAAACAATGGTAAATTGTAGCAAATTGTAGATGACCAGTAGACCCAAATTACGAGTCATGCTTGAGTTTTACTAATTTTGAGTAAATTGAAATTGATGGTGAAAAAAAAAAAAGAAGAAGAAGAAAATAGTGAAGAAAAGAAAGGAGAAAGGTGTGTCGATGGCCTTACGCGGGTGGTGACGAGAAGAACACAAAGGTGAAGGAAGTTCTCAGTTTGCTAGATTACTTTCTGGTGAACTCGTGGCTGCTCCTGAACGACAAAAATAGCTTGATTACGAATAGCAAACTTGACTTCGAGCAACGTCATGCTGTCGTTAACAGGTGCGGGTTTCGAGTTATTCTCAGATTCCTCTAACTTATTTTATTGCTGTTGTTTGCTTGTCAATTCCCTTGCTTGTTGTTGTTGTTGTTTGCTTGTTTGTTTAGTTGCTAATTGGTAGTATTGTTGATGCTTGCTTGGTTGCTTGTTTTGTTGCTTGATTGGTAATTAGTTGAAGTTAAGTTCTTGAATGTTCTTTTGAAGTGCATGGCATGAACGCATGAGTTGTCATAAGGAGCATGCACATATATTCTAGAATTGAATTGTGACAAAACTTGAAGAGTTTAGTGGCAAAATAAGATTGTAGTATATGCTAGTGTTATATTTTAGAATAAAGCATGAAGATGCATGATCATATATTTTTATATCAAAAATCTGAAAATGAAATATGATGTTCAAATTTAGAATTTGGTTTTGAATATGACATGATTTGTATCAAGTGTTTGAGTTGCATTGCATATGCATAAATGATATAGAACATGAGTTGAACTAGAACTTTTGTATGTTATACTTGCATGCATGATACATAGCATGATATGAACGATTACTTGCATTAAATGAACCGTTAGCATGATATGGATGCATAAGTATTTGTTATAAATGCATGACATAAATTCATAACTTTACATGTGAGGCATGATTATAGTTTCTAAAGTTAAGAAAGATTGGTAATATGATATTTTTATAAATGAACTGTGCTAAAGAACCAGATGTCTGAAAGCTGACGGTCATGTAGGCGCTGTCTTTTCGTGGTAGCGCATGATCGTGGTAATGTATTGATTGAATATTAAACTTGGAAATTTGACCGGTCATGTAGGCGCTGTATTCGTGGTAAGCGCGTAATTTCTGTTATGTAGACGCCGTTAATTTGTGGAAGCGCATAACAGAAATTGCGTAGGCGCCGTATTCGTGGTAAGCGCACAATTTCAGGTTATGGCCATAAGAGAAATTGTGTAGGCGTCGTTTTCGTGGTAGCGCATGACCCGTAGTCAGATAAGTGTCGAATCTAAATCGCAAGATAGAAATGCTAAAAGTATTGCTTTACAAGAATATTTGTGCATATTTGAGAATTGCTAAATTTGGACTAAAGCATGGTTAAACAATAGGGTTGCATAAGTAAATTGGATTGAAATTTTTAAGTCTATTGCACATGAGCATTACATATTGTGAACTCACTTTTATGTTTGATTGTTATAGTCTTATAGATTGATTATATAAAGTTCAGGGTTGCTGATTTTTGTTATCGTACATGAGTATTCCATAAAGTAAAGTTCTATTATTTTCGTTGATTGATTATAGTCGAAGCTAGTTTATTGAAATCTTATATTATTATTGTAGTGTATATTTTTGGTGCTCGGTGCTGTTTAAGTTTCAGTTGGTCGGATCTAGGGATAACTCGACTGGAACTGAATACCGCACTGGGAGATTTTCAATCTCTCATCTTTCCACTTTGTGGGTTCCAGGTACAAAACACAAGATAAGGAAATACGATTTCGAACTTGAAGACTATGGGACTTGCAACGAAAAAAAGTAAGTTATGTCATTGGTAATGTATATGTATATATGTGATTCTGTAAAATAATAGAAATCGCCTTGCGCTGATGAGCGCGGCGGGTTGTCGGGTGTCGGGGTGTGACAGAGCCAGTGGACAAGTGAGAAACAAATGTGTAATTGTTTCATTTTCAGTACAGAAGTGACAAGTTTGGTCCCCAGACCAGCCACGAATGGATAAGTTGTCTTTTGTCGTACTTAGTAAATTTGAAAATTAGTTTTATTGCTACATCACTTGTGGCTTCTCACGATATTTTTCATAATGAGCTATTATGCTATCTTTTTAAAAAGAAGAGGGATCCAATATTGTAAGTTACAACATCTTACAACAATTCTGCTTTGTAATTTTCGAAGTCTAAATAGTCGATCCAAACCGTTCAGCATGGTATCTATATTAAATTGTGCTTAGAGATTAAATTTTATATTTTTTTGAAACTTTTTACTATTTATTAAGTATTTTACAAAACTGCTATTTTTCAGTGGTCCAGAATTGTCTAAAAACAGTATTTTTTTGTAAAATACTTAATAAATAGTAAAAAAATTCAAAAAAATATCAAATTTAATCTCCAAGCATATTCTAATATAGAGATCATGTTGAATAGTTTGGATCGACTGTTTGGACTTTTAAAATTGCATAACCAAATTGTTGTAAGATGTTGTAACTTACAAATGTTGTAAGTACTCTTTCAAAAATTTAAATTACCTCAATATCTGCCAATTACCACATCTGTGCTAATAGAGATCCACGAGATGCATAAAAACATATATATCATCACATAATAGCAAGGAAAGGACTCGTTGGTCAATTCAAGATGATTTTATGATTTTCAATTTATATAAAAGCATTGACACAATTTTATGATTTTCAATTTATAATTTTAAAACTTTTTATTATATTTTTCTCAATGTTCTAAATAGCGCGCTATAGCGTTTTCGGACTAAAAAAACTATGACGCTATGGCCATATAGCGCCGCTATAGCGGCGCTATATGGCCATAGCGCCGTTTTTCAGTCGTCCGCTATGACGCAATGAAAGTTTTAGCGGAAGTATGAGACAGAGAAGACAGAAAGGAGAATTATGTTTTATTGTATTGATATTTTTTCTCTATTGATTTTTTGTTATATTTCTTTACAATCTAAGATATGAGTATATATACTCTATTTGAGATGATTTTACCTTTAGTGCTAACGGTAAGATCCTAGGCAGCACCTATAACTAAATTATTTACAATTATACCCTTATTCCACTTTACGATATTATCCCTCTAATTATTTCTATTCTTTAACACGCGATAAACGCTATTTAAACCTTTGATTTTTCTCCATGTTAAAATTATCGTCATTTTTATCATGAACTACAGTATATGCTATACGAAATTAGAAATTACTAATAAGAGTTTCTAACAACATATTTTCTTGATTAGGGGTACCAATTTTGGACGATCTTGTATGAGTGTCAGGATTTAATTTGTTGGTGATTTCATGAATTTATCGTTTGAAGTCGATCTGATATATCTTTGAAGTTGTGCTCACCAAACTCTCTTGGTGAGCACATCACACTCTAGCTTTGCTCATGTAACAATTTCCATCTCAGCTGGTAAAAATTTACATTTCTCATTTGCTTATTATTTCAATGCTATAGACACCATAACCAAATTAAGTAGTAAATAAATGTTCAGAACATGCCAAAGGAAGCTGACAACAATTAGAGTTATTCTAAAAATAAAGTTAAATATTTGGGATATATACCAAGTTATATTTTAGCTACTCTGTATGTATATGTGCTAACATAACTTGGATTTCTATCATAATTCGCAAAATTGAAACCGAAATTGGTCACTTGAGCGTTGAATTGGAATCAGGAAAATTGGATCGAAAACTCAATTTTTTTTTACAGAAGCTTGCTTTGTACAAAAATAAAAGAAAAATGTTTTTAAAAAATATCATGTCAAATAATTATGCTAGTATCTTTTTGGTAATTTAAATCCTTTTTATCCTTTGTTATTAAAAAATTCTGAAAATAAAGAAAGATAAATAATCACTGCCTCAGACGAACCAGTCCCAAGGCTTAATTGCTTGACCAATTAAATCTTTTTTTCTCCTTCAACCAACAATTTAAAACGAAATAAATATAAATAATAATACAGGCCCAATAAATACGGCCCATTAACTTTGATTCTTTTCTTCCACCCCCTCTTCTTTTCGTTATTTTTAGTTTTACACGCGAGCGCGACTGTTACTCAAAATGTCAAACCATAAATCACAGATCCAACAAAAAAAAAAAAAAAAAATGGGCAGAGAAACGGTCCGAATCGGACAAAAACTCGATAGAATCGGTCTGGTTCAACCGATTCCACCGATTTTCAGCTCATAAATCGCCATCCGTGTAACTTTTATACAAGATTACAAGGAACTACTCAAATTTGTCAACAGAAACGAAATTACGTGTCTTTCCCTTTTGCTTGTATCACTGTGTGGAGACTTGGGATTTGGTTGTACGAAGTGTGTGTACACAGATTATGGCATAAGGCAAGAAAGAAGATAAAACCTTGAAGTTGCTCAAGTACAGGTTTTTATTTTACATTATGAATTTTGTACTCGGTTTCTTAAAAAAAACTGCTATATTTATTTGCACAATATCATTCATTTGTACTTTATACTTGTCTGCTTCAATTAGTAGTATAAGCATATATAGTAGGAAACACCACATCCCCTAGATTAATAATTAGTAATACAACTCAGCATTTGATAGCCTGGGTGTGGGTATAGCAACCAAAGGGACAGCCATCTTTGTCACAATCCCAAATTTGTCTGACAAATCAATGATCTCCTTGCCTTCTGGGAGCTTCCAATCAAATGAATGCACCATTGTGGCTAGCAAATGGCCTACCATTCTCTCAGCCATGGCAATACCTGCACACCTTCTCCTTCCTGATCCAAACGGTAAGTAGTCAAATTCTTTGCCACTAAAATCCCTCTTAAATTCCTCTTGTAAAAATCTCTCTGGTTTGAACTCCAATGGATCTGTCCATTGCGATGGATCCCTTTGAATTGCCGTTATGGACCATAACGTCCAGCTACAGTGTCCTGGACGTTATGGACTATAACGTCTTTGTTATATCTCGAATTTCCGTCAAATCATTCTTCAATGTCGATATTTTTTTATTTTATTTTCTATTAATAAAAATTTCAGCTCAAACTGAGGGGCCAGCAAACGGAGAGAGAGAAAAGGAAGGGAGGGAGGGTATTAAATAGAGGAGCATCAAGATCCGTGCAAAATTAAAAAATGAACGGCTGAGATAATCGCAATCAATTTAAGAAGTTAAATTCAATGATCATTTAGGAATTAAATCGTTTAGAATTCAAGGTAATCAAACGAATTTTGCTTTTAGAATTTAATCGTACTTCTCGAATGGTCCTCGATTTATTTTACGATTAATTAACCTTTATTTAACCTAACTAATTAATTTAAGTTTTAATTAGTTGCAAATTTTAATTATTAGAGTAATTAACTAAATTTAATTTTACGGGTTATAACAGTTATTATCTCGTGTATGTTATCTCAGCTCTGTTTATTGTTATTATCTCGTGTATGTTATCTCAGCCACTGAGTGAGAGTGCAAGAACAGTAGGAACTGGAATAGCTGTAACAGCCGAGCAATTTGGATGCTTAGCAGTACAAGAGGTTTTCAGACTGGCAGTTACAGGCTTAAGGTTCATGATTGAAATTTCTCTGGTGAAAATGCAGGGGCATAATTGAGATTATTGGAAAGTCAAATAAGACGTGCTAGTTGGATTGTACAAAATTCTATAAATAAATTTATGCACTTGCTATATGCACAGCTTGGAGCATAGATGGAACAATAAGTGCTGTTAATATGCTGTCTGTAATTTTGTGTTTGTGATGATCTAGACTAGTTCCACCGGTTTGTGATGAAGTTTAAGTTAATATGCTGTTTGTATATGATACCATTTCTTAAAAGGAAGTAGTTACAACTTACAAGTATGATGAATAAATGGCGGTGATCATCATAAATACTGATATTTCATTCTCAGTTCCAAAATCACTACACATCATACAAAAATGAAAATAACGGTGGTGGCTCGGACCAGAACAAGCAATCCAAAAACAAATAACAAAGTAAATAAGTTCTGCTACAGACCCTATGTCAAATTCGTCTCATAGTGTACGTACCAGCTTTCATTCCAGCATCGAATTAGAATCGGAATCAGAATAGGTCACTCACTGTGAAATTAGAATCGGAATCAGAATAGGTCACTCACTGTGAAATCAGAATAGGATGAATCAACCAGAATCGAATAAATCGGCCAGAATCGGATGAATCGGCCGGAATCGTCTGAATTGGATTGGAAACTCGGATTTTGTTTGGCAGAAGCTGTACTAAAAAATAGGAAAAAAAATTGGTAAAAGACACAAGTTGTCAAAAAACTATGTTAAGACAGAAGCTTGTTTTCTTGCATCATGTACTACACCCGGCTACTTTATTAAATGGAAAAGATTAGACTCCTTCAAATTAGGCATCGCTTCTTGCCCCTTCTCCCACTTCCATATTTTCCCACATAGAAAATGAACTGCACAGGTTCTTCACCAGTCATACCAGTAGCCCCTACAGACTACAGTGAGGTAGCTAAAGCTCAAATTAGCTCAACTGTTGCTTGGATCACATTGCTCAGCTTTTATCAGCTCCATTGAACCAGTGCTGCACTTATATGCCACAAATGTAAATAGAGTTACCAGGAGCTCATGCCTCCTCAACAACAGAACTACTCGTACATGATACATCAATGTTGTAAGTGAGGCTAAAGGGTGCTCTGCTATATGCAATATATAATTTTTTTTTTTTTTTTTCTGTATAGAAGTTTGCCTGTTGGATGTGCTGGAATTTCTGCCACTCAAAACCCCCTTTACCTTCTTTTACAATCTTGAGTAGGAGCACTGGTTCAATGGAATTTCTTGACATTTGATTTCAATAATCTGTGCGAAAAGAGCAATAAATTTCATTCAAGAAATTAAAAAATACTACAAAAGATTGTCTTTTCATAGTTATTAATATATGTGTTTATATTAAATAATTATAAAGAAATGGTATTATCATTTTATCAGGTATTTATACGGATATCGGGTCGGGTTTGGTTATGGGTCAGATAACTAAGTCAAACCCATATCCTATCCATTACAGTATCGACTCTGGTTCGGATCCAGGTCGGATATTAAATTATTAATTTTGTAACCGTACCCATAATTTAACCGGTTATATTTTTCAAACCATATCCTATCCAAATTAATCGGATCCGGGTCGGTTCCGGTTTAGATCCGATTTGGTTCCGGGTAAAAGTAGCACCTCTACGGATAATGATACCTAAACGGAGCGGATATCCGGACCTATCCAGAACCCAATAAATATGGGTCTCTACTACTAACCCATCTAGAACCCATTAAATTAAAGCGGACCTGCTAGTGTAAAAGAATTTTTTTGGCCTTCAAGGGGATTCAAACCCTTGTGCTGTGGCATGAGGGTTTTAGCTACCAACCTTCAAACCACTACACCACACTATCTTTTGTACTACTTATATTTTGTTTATATATTATATCAATGGAATATCTCTCATCTTTCCAACATCAATCTCTTCATCAACTTACAATTATGCATTTTCTAAATATTATGTGTGTGAGTAGTGTGGTACCAAATCATTTGTTCATGCAACATATTAAAGGGAAAATAGGTCTTTAAAATGTATCATCGAGTATACTTAAATATGATCCCTAAA
>JAJGRW010000082.1:208669-254323 GCA_025461045.1 Carex parvula | reverse complement strand
GGGGACCCTTTCACATTGTGGGTGCTTGCTTGTCAGCCACCCTAACGCTAATGTCTTGAGCTATTAGGTGAAAATATATATGTAACCAGGAAGAAGTTAAAAAGCTCAAACCAGGAGAAAAAGAGAGGTTCCAATCTGGTTCTCTCAATCTCACAATTTTTAACATAAAGAGATATCTCATAGTATTTGTCACATACAACTAATTTTATGTTCTTTTTACCTTCTTTAATCCAGTTTCAATATTCTTACAACGTTCAGGGAACCATAGTATTTTCGCTCCCTATTCCACGATTTTTGCGGTTTATAATTCATTAAGAAGAATAGTGAGGGTTTGAGCCCAGATTATAGCAAAACAGTTTCACAAAGCCAGTCAACTCTGGACCCCAATTGAATCTATCCGTGTTTTTTACCTTCGGATGAAGAACGGCAGATCCGATACTGCCAAATGCCAGTCAACCTGGTTTTGAGACAAGCACGCAATCGCTAGTATGAGAAAGCTGAGTAAGCTTTAAATCACATACCGATGAATAGGCCACCACACAGGTCTATGCCACAGAAAATTTGAAGAACTAGTTCTCCTTCTGCTGTTTCTTCTTTGATGATTACCCACTTCATATTGCAATACTATGTTTATAAATCTTCCTTTGATATAATCAGAAATAATCTGTCATTTGTTGGGAATACCAGATAGTTTGTCTTTAAGCAATAAAGTATTGGTTACAGATATCATGTTTGTAAGTCTTGATATGATTTCTGGATTCCTTTGTGTGATTATCGATGTAAAATTTAAATGAGCTAATGGGTTACGTTGGTTTCTCAATTTCGATGGTTCTTTAATTGTATATATATATACACATTTTGCTGCAATTGATCCAATTTCTTTTTGGCACTAGTGCATTTCTAAAAGTGCATCGTCGTTTGTGCGTCTTAATTTTTCCTTTTCTACAAAGGCAATTCTCAAAAGTGGTTCTTTAATGTTTCCGCTGGAGGTGTTACTTTAATTGAATCAATTATAATATGCTATATAAGTTGGGTACCAGGTTATTTTGTTCAAGTTGTGTACCAGTACCACTCTCCAAGTTAAGGGAAACAAAAATGTTTTTCCCTTTCCTTTTTTTTTCTTTTCAAAATTTGCAGCAATTATTCAATCTATTGGTCACTGAAGCACAGGAATTCACCACACATCTGGAATAATTCAACCTTCATGAATAATCGCTCTCTTAGTAATTTAAAATTAATCACAAAATCAAAGGATACCATGAATACTACTTCGTTCATACAAAATAAAATTTATCCACTAGAAAAGAAAATGCTATTGATTTGTTTTTCCTTTGAATAAAGAACGGAATCCAGTACTGCCTAAAGCCAGTCAACCCAGTTTGAAACATGCACGCAATTGCTACCATGAAAACAAGCTGAGTAAGCGCTTTGTTCTGCATACACAATTTGTGCCCAAGCATATATATATATATATATATATTTTTGTTTTAGTACTTGACAGGGGCTGTCAATGTCAAGTTTGTACAGAAAATAAATTACAACCAGTCCACGACATCAAACCAAAATTAAGCCTGATTCCCTAATGCTGTTTTGCTCAACAGTATTTTCTCCACAGCTTTGCCTCCAGCAGTATGCGTTCTCACAACAAAAATGGCGGCACCCTTAAATTTCTGAATATTGGCTCATTCCTTTGTTTCCATATTAACCACACCCGCATAATATCAGTGTAGGATCAATTCTTCCAATCTGCATCTCTATTTCTGCATCCAAATTTCCTGTACCGCATTGACCCTTTACTATACCACATGCCCCTTCCTGAATTTAATAGCTCTCCAAAATGCCCAAGCATATTTCAATAAGTAAATTGACATTCTAGCACCTTGCTACTGCAGATATCAAGCCGGTGCCTCATTCTAATGCAAATAAATTAAGTTCACTAATGAGAAAAAAAAAAAGGGCAAACTCCATTCCTGGAGTAAATTTTGTTCAAAATTAGGGAACAAAAATTCGGACAAAAACCAACAAAGTAGCCTTAATTTGGTAGTGTTTCTATAGACTAACGTGCCTAACGCAACCATGACAATACTAATCCATTTCGGAACACAGTTAAATCTGACAATGCATAAATAAAGAACCACAATCCATGTATATCACAAACACTATGATTGAAAAATCGACATACCAATCAATAGGCCACCACGCAGGTTTATGCCACGGAAAATTTGAAGTACTATAATTGAAAAAGTATGACATAGAAGGTCTGAAAGAAAATTTGGAGGTAGACAAGATCCAATGGAACACAACAAAGTAGGACATAGAAGGTCTGAAAGAAACTTCGAAGCCAACAACCTCCATTTCATTTATGTCCGGATGAACGAAGAGTCTTATAGGCTGCTTGACAGAGGTGTGTCACTTCTAGTTTCTTTCATACCTTGTATGCTTTCATGGATCATCTGTTGGATGTTGTCTATCTTGTTACCTAATTACTACTTTGTGTTTGGCAATCAGTTCCATGGACATCTTGCCTATCCCTTTGAGTATGTTGGGAAGGCCTTCCAGTCTATCTCCACCGATATCATCCAAAAACTTGTTTAATAGTCTTCAATCAAATACCCGACTTCCGAAAAACACGTTTTGGAAGTCGGGTATTTGATTGAAGACGTATTAGACAGGTTGTATGCAACACGTTTTGGAAGTCGCGCTTTTGATTGAAGCTTCACCCATTTTGTATCTGCATATTTCAGAAAAAAACGTATGCAACATGAGTGAAAGTTTAAAAATTGATTGTAATTGTGAAAAACACATGCAACATATTTAGCCATTATTTGTAAATTGACATGGCCAGGAATTGTTGGATAATATGCTGCCTGACCGACAGCTGGCAAAATGACATTTAATGTGTCCTATAGCGAGTGTAAAACTATCAAGTCGATTACTCCTGATCCTATGAAACATGAGTTTTGTAAAATTGATGGAAAATGACATTTAATACGACCCAGTCCGTCAAATTACATCTGAGAAAAAAAAAAAAAAAGACAAAGCTTACAAATATAGGGTTAGCAGGAGAGTCGGGCTGACTTGGGGAGGGGCGAGCAGTACGAAAAGAGAGCACGGGAGTGAGAGAGTATTAATGTTGGCTGAACGAAAGTGGGGAGGAGAGACACCGGGAGAGTGGATTTGGGAACAAGAGAGGTAGACTTGTCGGCGCCGAGTGTGAGTGAGGGAGAGAGAGAGAGGAAGAGAGCAAGAGTGATCGAACGAACGAGGGGGGCAGAGAATTCATATCGACCGTCCGATATGATTTTTGGGGTTATATTTTCAATACGGACAATGGACATCTCAATTTAAGCAATTGACAGCAAAGCATGAACGAACATGAATTGGGCCTAGTGGGCTGAACAGAGAATGAAAAATTAAAATACCAAGCCCGTTATAACCTCTTTCTTCTAATCTAATCCCTCAATTAAACAAACAGCCCTCTTAATCCCTCTTCTCTATTTTTTAAAAATTCTTCTTCTACTCTTATTAATAGAATTTGTTTAGGCAAACAGATTACAAATCAACACTTATTATTGTATTTATTAAAATATAATACTTAATAGATAATATTTTAAAATATGAAGCTAAATTTATTTGGGGGAATAGGTTATATACCCATCAAAAGTTTAGAATTTGAATATTTGCCCATATTGTATTAGAAATTTACTTCAAATTTGAAGATTTGATGGGCAAATATCCAAATTCTAAACTTTTGATGGGTATATAACCGATTTACCCAATTTATTTAATATTGATTGTTACAGTTTATAAAAATTCATTACAAAATTGAATTTGAAATTTAAAAGATATGAAAAAATAAGAAAGGTGAAAATCTAAATTAATGGACTCATAAAGACATTTTGTTGAACAATTTAGAACAGAGTATTTTGTTTCAAATATTTGCAAAAGAAGGCTATTTTTGTAAAATTTTCCAATCAAATGTAATTGTTTTCAGAATTTTGGACTTTGACAATAATCCTCCCTCGCAAACGTCATTCCCTCGCATTCGAGTCAACAGCCGCCTACTTGCGGCAAGTAAAAAAAAAATATATATATTTTGTTATAATTTGTTCTCAGACTTTGTAATCTTTTAAATTTTTTTAGTGAAATCATCCTACCTAATTTTAATAAGAAATAAATTAACTTGTTAAAAAATTAATATGATATTGAGCATCTTGAACAAACCAATTGCTATAGGTAATTAATGCCTAGGTTAATTAGAGTGAACTTCACTAATGTTGTATTTGTTGTTCTTTTCGAAATTTTAATATTTATTAGGGGGAATTTCACATATATCCCTCAAAACCTTTAAAATTACGTATTTTCCCATCTAAATTTTGAAATACATATTTCCCCTCTAAACTTCAAAAACTCACAAATTTATCCATTTTATTGTCTTTTATATTAAAACTCATTCTAAATTTATAAAATACCCATTTTACCCTTTATTAAAATTATAAAATGTCCATCATACTCAAATTTGAATCTGAAGGGTTTCCTACTGTCCGATCCACGCACATCGCATTAAGATTTGTGCACATCACTTCAATATCTGTGCGTGTTTGCTTCAAGATTCATGCTGATCTAGCGTACACGGATCTTAAAGCAATTTTGACCCCCACAAATCACATTAAGATTCGTGTACGTCGCTTAAATACAGGTCACTTTGAGGTGCGTTTCCGCATATTAAGTTATTCAAGAGTCAAGGCCAGATTGAGGTGTGTTTCCGCATATTAAGGTATGAGGTCGCTTAAATATAGGTCATTATTGTTGTCACTAGGTTAATTTTATTCTTACTTAAGAGTTATTATTTTAGAATTTATTTTGTTATTAACTAATATTCTAATATGGTGAAATTTGTTATCTTGTAATCATTCACCATATAGTTATTTATTTTCATTTATATATATAAATTATGACCTTGAATATGTAGTATGTGACAGTAATTACTATTATGTTATTGTTTGTGTATATATATAATTATTTGCTTGCCGGGTACAGATATTATGTGAATATAAATATTGCAGGTCGTTCTACCTGTACTTAGAATATGAATATCAAAAACTTGTGGTTGTAAACTTTTAAGCTCTATATAATTTGGTAGCACCTAAATCTTAGTAAAATGAATAAATTTTATCCTAAGTATAATAATATAACAGAATATTTCAATAAGAAAATTCCAATTGAAACAAGAATACGTACCATGAATAATTAAATGGGAGTTTCTTATTCATACTGTATGTGAGATTGACATTTATCATATAATATATGAGGAGAAATGTTTAGATAAAACAAATGAAGTGGTTGCATAAACATGACTATCCGAATGTAACAAGGAAACACCCATTATAACATGTCTCTACTAACGAAAACAATTAATACTCAAAAGCATAATTTTCAGAAACAACCCTAAACTTTCCAGTATATTTTTTTTTAAATAAGTTGATTTACAATTTTGAGCACTTATATTTTGTACAATGAGCATCTAATTGAGAAATTGAATTAACTAGAACTTGGCACTGACCAACAACTACCCAAGCAACCCATAAATAAGCGAATTCGGATCCAGTGAAGTAACCCAATCTTTGGGTTTTCGATCGAGATCGTCCGATTCGAATATGCGAAAATCCATCCCTAAAGTGAGCGCACACATCCCGACGACGAATTCAAATCCCGAGACAATCTCGAGCAACGAATCGAATCGGACGGTCTCGATCCAAAATCCAAAGACTGGGTTACTTTAGGGGATCCGGACCCTAAATAAGCTCTCTATTACGTGATGTTTAAATATATAGTATTATAGTTGCACCTGCTTATAATATTTATCTATGAGTGAGTCTATGGTACTATGCATAGTACGGATTGGTCCGTACTACGAATCAATATTTTCATTTCCAAAATTCTAACGGTCGATCCGAACTGTTCAACATGATTTCCATATGAGAATATACTTGTGGCTAAATTTTTTATTTTTTAGAATTTTTTTACTATTTTTTAGATAGGTAGAAAATCACTGTTTTTGGATGGTCCAGAATTTTCAGATCAAGTGATTTTCTACCTATCTTAAAATATATAAAATTTAGTCTGCAAGTACATATTATCACGTTAAACGGTTCGGATCGACCATTAGAATTTTCAAAATAAAAATATAGCTCCGTAGTACGGACTAATCCGTGCTATGCATAGTACCATAGACTCACTCTTTATCTATTACATGCAAAGGACCAAGAGTCTAACCAGTTATGGACACTGTTGTGGCTTCTCACGATATTTTTCATAATGAGCTACTATGCTATCTTTAAAAAAAAGGAGCGATCCACTTGTAACATTTGTAAGTTACAACATCTTATAATAATTTAAATTTTGTAATTTTCAAAGTCCAAACAGTCGATTCAAGCTGTTCAACATTATATCTATATTAAATTGTGCTTGAAGATCAAAATTTTCATTTTTTTAAAACTTTTTACTATTTATTAAGTATTTTTATAAAACTACTGTTTTTAGATAATTTTGGACCACTGAAAAACAACAGTTTTGTAAAATACTTAATAAATAGTAAAAAAAAAATTCAAAAAAATGTCAAATTTGATCTCCAAGCACATTTTAATATAGAGATCATGTTGAACAGTTTGGATCGACTGTTTGGACTTTTAAAATTGCATAACCAAATTATTGTAAGATGTTGTAACTTTACAAATGTTGTAAGTGGATCCCTCATCTTTCAAAAATTTAAATTACCTTGTTCTATGCCAACTACCACATCTGTGCTAAAGAGAGCCATGAGATACAAAACATATCATCACATAATAGCAAGGAAAGGACTCGTTGGTCAATTCAGGATGATTTTATGATTTTCAATTTATATAAAAGCATTGACACAATTTATGATTTTCAATTGATAATTTTGAAACTTTTCATTATATTTTTCTCCATGTTGAAATTATCCTCATTTTTATCATGAACTACAGTATATGCTATAGGAAATTAGAAATTACTAATAAGAGTTTCTAACAACATATGTTCTTGATTAGGGGCACCAATTTTGGACGATCGCTAATGCATGCGAATGGAAGTTTCATCAAAAACAACATAATACCAACCAGGAAATTACAACTTCTATGCATGAAACCTAGGATTTAATTTGTTGGTGATTTCATGCATAATGTAACAATATCCATCATTTGCTTATTATTTCATGCATAATGTATAAGCATATATATATAGTAGGAAACACCACATCCCCTAGATTAATAATTAGTAATACAACTCAGCATTTGATAGCCTGGGTGTGGGTATAGCAACCAAAGGGACAGTCATCTTTGTCACAATCTCAAATTTGTCTGACATATCGATCTCCTTGCCTTCTGGGAGCTTCCAATCAAATGAATGCATCATTGTGGCTAGCAAATGGCCTACCATTCTATCAGCCATGGCACTACCTGCACAACTTCTCCTTCCTGATCCAAACGGTAAGTAGTCAAATTCTTTGCCACTAAAATCCCTCTTAAATTCCTCTTGTAAAAATCTCTCTGGTTTGAACTCCAATGGATCTGTCCATTGCGATGGATCCCTTTGAATTGCCCATACATTCACAAAAACTTTGGTACCTTCTGGTATAAGGTAGCCATCAATTGTACAAGGGGAGCTGGGCCTGCGTGGAACGAGGAGCGGAAGTATCGGGTGGAGGCGAAGAGTTTCTTTAATGACACAAGAGAGGAATGGGAGTTGTGGTAAGTGGGATTCTTTCACCAATTTGTCTTTTCCCACGACTTGGTCAAGTTCTTCTTGTAAATTTTGGAGTATGTTGGGCTTTTTTATAATCTCAGCCATGGTCCATTCAACAGTGGTTGATGTGGTATCTGTTCCTCCTATAACCATGTCCTGTTACACAAGGTTGTTATTTATGAGAATGTTGTTGTATGGAGATAACTGTTTTGCAGTTCGTGCTAACATAGAATCTTCCTAGAACTTCTTTAATAAAGTTCTTTAGGACTTCAAACTTATTTGCAATTCCATACTTACTCTCTTATATTTCTGATGTTGTATTGATTTATGGTATTATCCTAAAGGGGAGTAATATGGCAAACTCTTTTCTGACCATAAAAAAGAGATAGAAAAGCAAAGTACTGATGAAGCTACCTTGCTAATTCCATTTTGGACCTTCAAGAAGGAATGGAAAATATTGTATAAGATTAGTAACGGTACATACCATGAGCGAGGCCTTTACATGGGTCATAGTGAAGGGGGTTTTGCTATCTCCGCTTTCTCTCTCCATCTTTAGCATGACCCCCAGGAGGTCCTCGGCTCTTTCCCTTTCCCCGCTACATTTCATCTCTATCATTCTCTCAAAAATTTCATCTAATATCCCCCTTAACACTTCTGTCTTGCTCTGAATCCCTTGCAAATCAAATTGAGCCAAGGCAGGGAAGAAGTCTGACACATTGGGCTTGCCAAACAAGCTAACCATGTCACCTACTACCTTTTTGAAATCCTTGCCAATAAATTCTCTCTCCTTGTCCACTTCAAGTGTGCGGCCCCACATCGTGCTTGTCACTATATTCATCGCAGTTAGAAAGATTTCTGCACCGATGTCGACCGGGCTGCCACACCTTTCACGAATGCGGCGTATGGCGGACCAAACCTCCTGCTCCCGGAGGTCTGAGACTCTGTCAAGACTGGAGGGAGACAACACCTGTCATGCCCATTATGTTGGTTGTTAGTCTGTGCCAAGTGGTTGGTGTATGTTGGTTCGGCAGCTAAGGCCTAAGGATTGACATTTGACACATTGGTTTTAACTAACCCTATCATACCACTCAGACTGTGTCTACCATAGGATTATTTTTGTTTTATTTCTGGTGAAATGGATGAACTGAAACATGGCTTAACTGAGGCTGGAACATTATGTTCTCATTGAAATGATTCAAGAGCTCATTACATCTAAGCCAACTGAACTTGGTGAATATGCTTGTGAACTGCACAACACAAGGTGCTGCAGTTTCAAATTCCATCTGTTGTGGTTCTGTTTCTTTTTGACAAGTCTAAACCAAAGTTTAGTATTGTCCAAGAAAATGAGAAGAAAAGTGGTGTTGTCGTTCTGTTTCTGTTTTACAAGCCTAATCCAAAGTTTAGTATTGTCCAAGAAAATGGTCAGGATGGATTGAGAATCATACTGACCAGTTCTGTACAACTCATGAGGGTTCTTCGTTTTATTTATTGTGTACTTTTTTTTTATGAGTTTTGTCTCCATTAGTTGACTAACTTTTAATTCTAATGATACCTCGTGCACACAGACCCGACGGAGCATGCGCCAGGTAGGTCCATTAGGAGACCAGGCTATATCATTGCCACCATAGGTAGCAACGAAGGCGGATGCGGGGACGTCTCGATTTGCGAATGTGTCGTCATGTTCCTGCAAGATGGCACGAGCCAGGGATGGGGAAGAAATAACAACCGTCAGCTTAGAGCCAAGTCGTAGGGAGAATATGGGGCCATACTTTTTGGACAGATCAGCAAAGTATGTGTGTAGTGATGGATCGAGAAATGGAAGACTTCCAAGGAGAGGGAGCCCTGTGGGGCCTGGTGGCAGTGGAGGTATTCTTCTCCTGCGAAGTAGGAGAAGGGTTGTGTAGAGGAAGAACGTTGCAAGGAGGAATGTGTAGAGGAAAGTAGCGGGTTCCATCATTGGAAGAGGGAGGTGATCGAGTGTGTGAAATCTGTACGTAGGAGATAGATATATGATCTGCTGCCGGCAATGCAATGCTTCTTTTATCAGGGCTTCATGTGGTGGTGATTAATTGCTATTTGTTAAGGTATAGCATTAAATTATTTTCTGCTACGTTTCATTTAGTGCGTGGTGATTGTTATTTGTCATTTATTAGTGGTGATATATATATAGTTCGTTTATTATATTCTTTCAATCACAATATTTGCGGACCAATAGTGTCGCTTACATTCAAAATCTGTTTGGATTTCCTATATATGATTCTTTTTGCTAGGTGGTGATTTAAGGTTTTTGTAATCCAGACGCTAGGGATTTTTATCGTCATTTTGTCTGTACGTACTACTGAATACAGGTGATATTTTCAGAATAGCTGTTCACATCTACATAAGTTGTTTTCCCTTTCTTTTCGATTCAATAGCTGATTTCCCAATTTTTTTTTTTTTTTTTATGAGTGGACCATGCAAATTAATTAACTGGTGATTTGCATTCATATCCACTTTCTGATGGCTCCATGTACGGTAGTGGAGTACGGGCTTTGAGATAGTCATATTTCTTAAACTATATATAAAATGAGGAGGGATCACTTACAACAAATTTGAGTTACAACAAAGTTACAACATTCATTTTTTTCATTTTCAAAGTCCAAATCGTAGATCCAAACCGTTCAACATGATCTCCACAATAAAATGTGCTTGCAGATCAAATTTTACATTTTTTTGAATTTTTTTACTAATTATTAAGTATTTTACAAAAAATAGCCATACTTAGACCATTGAATTTTGTACCCATCTTAATAAATAGTAAAAAAATTCAAAAAAATGTAAAATTTGATCTGCAAGCACATTTTATTGTGGAGATCATGTTGAACGGTTTGGATCGACGATTTGGACTTTGAAAATGAAAAAAATGAATGTTGTAACTTTGTTGTAACTCAAATTTGTTGTAAGTGGATCCCTCCTCATATAAAATATATATAAAGTACGGGCATTCAATTTTAAAATATTCTCACAAAATATTTATTTTCTGTGGGATTATGTTAGTTTGACTAATTTTTCAATAATTTTCTCAATCTGTATTTTCTGTGAAATAATACAATTGTGTAACATTTACGTACATATTGTACTATAAAAATATATTTATAAATTACTTAAAAGTTCCACTCACAAATATAATAAAGCTACTCATTTTATCAATAGATGACAAAATGATTCTTTTAGGGAGTGAGAAATATAGCATCCCAATGTTTTCAATTTTTGTATGATAAGTTTACTAAAACTATAAAAATATATGAATTTAGAGCTTCCAATACCAAGTATCGTTTCTCAAAGAGAGCAAAGTTAGGGTGTGGTGTGCTCCCCAAGAGGGGTTGGTGAGCACAGCTTTAAAAGTCTATCGGATTGTTTCAAATGATTAATCTAAACCGTTCAAATCCGTCTACTTCATGAGTTATGTATGTACATGCAAAATTTTGAAAATTTCGAATTCATTTAGTACAGGATCAAGTGGTCATAAAAATAATGAAAAATGAATACATAAAACAACTTATAAAAGGTTCATTTCATTTTTTTCATTAAACATCTTTCAAACGAACCGAACCAGACATGTGACCAGGTCCGGTATTTTCTGGTCCAACTGACCGGTCTAGTCCGGTTCTAATAAAACTGTTTGAAAGTAGATTAGTTTGTTGCCTAAGATGTTCTCCTGCATTGCTCTGAACCGTTTTTCTGGAACTCCTATAGCAAATTAGTATATGAGCAATTAAATCTTTTGATTGCAACTCTTACCGTTTTCTAGAAATCATATAGAAAATTAGTAATATGTGAGCAATTAACCCAAAAGTCAAATGAATTTAACAAATGAATAATAATTGCGGTAAAGAATAATTTTAGTATTTTAAAAATAAAAAATGCAAATAAAATAGAAAGCTGTTCTCTTTGATAATTAGTTTGTAAGTGGTGAGCATTTTTATTTCTACAACTGTTAAAAGGTTGTCGTATTTAGTAAATTTGAAAATTAGTTTTTATTGCTACATCACTTGTGGCTTCTCACGATATTTTTCATAATGAGCTACTATGCTATCCTTTTAAAAAGAAGAGCGATCCAATGTTGTAAGTTACAACATCTTACAACAATTCGGCTATGTAATTTTCAAAGTATAAATAGTCGATCCAAACCATTCAGCATGGTATCTATATTAAACTGTGCTTGGAGATTAAATTTTATATTTTTTTGAAACTTTTTATTATTTATTAAGTATTTTACAAAACTATTGTTTTTCAGTGGTCCAGAAATGTCTAAAAACAGTTTTTTTTTTTTTGTAAAATACTTAATAAATAGTAAAAAAATTCAAAAAAAAATGTCAAATTTGATCTCCAAGCACATTTTAATATAGAGATCATATTGAACGGTTTGGATCGACTATTTGGACTTCTAAAATTGCATAACCGAATTATTTTAAGATGTTGTAAGTGGGTCCCTCATCTTTCAAAAATTTAAATTACCTTGATCTATGCCAACTACCACATCTGTGCTAATAGAGAGACATGAGATACATAAAAACATATCATCACATAATAGCAAGGAAAGGACTCGTTGGTCAATTCAGAATGGTTTTATGATTTTCATTTATATAAAAGCATTGACACAATTTTATGATTTTCAATTTATAATTTTGAAACTTTTCATTATATTTTTCTCCATGTTAAAATTATCCTCATTTTTATCATGAACTACAGTATATGATATACGAAATTAAAAATTACTAATAAGAGTTTCTAACAACATATATATTTTCTTGATTAGGGGTACCAATTTTGGACGATCGCTAATGCGAATGGAAGTTTCATCAACAACAACATAATACCAGGAAATTACAACTTCTATATATGCATGAGTTCCAGTATTTAATTTGTTGGTGATTTCATGCATAATGTAACAATATCCATCTCAGCTGGTAAAAATTTACATTTTGTCATTTGCTTATTATTAATTTCAATGCTATAGACACCATATCAAATTAAGTAGTAAATAAATGTTCAGAACATGCCAAAGGAAGCTGACAACAATTAGAGTTATTCTAAAAATAAAGTTAAATATTTGGGATATATACCAAGTTATATTTTAGCTACTCTGTATGTATATGTGCTAACATAACTTGGATTTCTATCATAATTCGCAAAATTGAAACCGATATTTAATTGGTGACTTGAGCGTTGAATTCGAATTAGGAAAATTGAATCGAAAACTCGGACTTTTTTTTTTTTTTTTTTTTTACAGAAGCTTATTTTGTACAAAAATAAAAGAAAAATGTTTTTAAAAATATCATGTCACATAATTATGCTAGTATCTTTTTGGTAATTTAAATCCTTTTTATCCTTTGTTATTAAAAAATTCCGAAAATAAAGAAAGATAAATAATCACTGCCTCAGACGAACCTACCGGCATTTTTATTAATACCCCCAAAAAAAAAAATTATCAAATCTGCCCTCGATTCAAAATTATTTTCAAAAATGTCCTAACCGCCCCTTTCTGGGGCGGTCCAAATGCAGAGCAGACCGCCAATGGGGGGGCGGTCCACTACCCATAGCTGACCGCCCAGAGGGGAGGCGGTCCACTTTTTTTTTTTTTAGAGAGACAATATGAATATCAAGATGCTGAATTCTAACGCTAAAAATTCGGATTTTTTGTTAAATATTAGTTAGATTATTCTTTTAAGCATATTTATACTAAAATACGCTAAATTATTTGAAATTATGTTAAATTACGCTGAATAACACTAAATTATGTTAAATTACGCTAAATTACATTACATTACGCTAAAATACGCTAAATTATGGTAAATTACATATGAATAGGGACGATATCTTCACTGAAAAGGCAAAAAACGACGACGAAATTTCAAACGGCCATAAAACGGTGCTCGAGTGTCCGATTTTAGCAAATTATCACTTTTCGGAAAGCTTGCGAAAATACTCATGTGTCCGTGCCCGCTATGCCGGATTTCAAAATTCAGAATTACTAAAAAACTAAGGGAAGGGCCTCAAAACTTGAGTGGAAGTTTTCGATTAAAATTTTTATTTCTATTATTCAATCTAAGTAGCTCAGTAAATTAATTACATAATGAACTTGTAGAATACCAATTTTTACTATTTTTGGAATTTTTTTACTATTTTTTATGATTCATGAAAGATGGCACAGAATTGGTCTACTTTAGTGTAATTTTGCGTAGTTTAGCGTAATTTTCCGTATTTCAGCATAATTAGCAAAGTTATTGTAATTTAGTGTAATTCAACATAATATAACATAATTTTAAGTAATTTAGCGTAATTTAGTATAAATATGCTTAAAAGAAGTAATCTAACTAATATTTAACAAAAAATCCGAATTTTCAGCGTTAGAATTCAGCATCTTGATATTCATATTGTCTCTCTAAAAAAAAAAAAATAGTGGACCGCCCCCCCTCTGGGCGGTCAGCTATGGGTAGTGGACCGCCTCAGAACGGGGCGGTTAGGGCATTTTTAAATATAATTTTGAATCGAGGGCAGATTTAATAATTTTTATTTTTTGAGGGGTATTAATAAAAATATCGGACGAACCTGTCCCAAGGCTTGCTTGACCAATTAAATCTTTTTTTCTCCTTCAACCAACAATTTAAAACGAAATAAATGTAAATAATAATACAAGCCCAATAAATACGGTCCATTAACTTTGATTCTTTTCTTCCACCCCCTCTTCTTTTCGTTCTTTCGAGTTTTTCACGCGAGCGCGACTGTTCGAGGCTGTTACTCCCTATTCCTTGTATCACTGTGTGGAGACTTGGGATTTGGTTGTACGAAGTGTGTGTACACAGATTATGGCATAAGGCAACAAAGAAGATAAAACCTTGGAGTTGCTCAAGTACAGGTTTTTATTTTACATTATGAATTTTGTACTCGGTTTCTTAAAAAAAACTGCTATATTTATTTGCACAATATCATTCATTTGTATTTTGTACTTGTCTGCTTGAATTAGTAGTATAAGCATATATATATATAGTAGGAAACACCACATCCCCTAGATTAATAATTAGTAATACAACTCAGCATTTGATAGCCTGGGTGTGGGTATAGCAACCAAAGGGACAGCCATCTTTGTCACAATCCCAAATTCGTCTGACATATCGATCTCCTTGCCTTCTGGGAGCTTCCAATCAAATGAATGCACCATTGTGGCTACCAAATGGCCTACCATTCTATCAGCCATGGCAATACCTGCACAACTTCTCCTTCCTGATCCAAACGGTAAGTAGTCAAATTCTTTGCCACTAAAATCCCTCTTAAATTCCTCTTGTAAAAATCTCTCTGGTTTGAACTCCAATGGATCTGTCCATTGTGATGGATCCCTTTGAATTGCCCATACATTCACAAAAACTTTGGTACCTTTTGGTATTAGGTAGCCATCAATTGTACAAGGGGAGCTGGGACTGCGTGGAATGAGGAGCGGAGTTATCGGGTGGAGGCGAAGAGTTTCTTTAATGACACAAGAGAGGAATGGGAGTTGTGGTAAGTGGGATTCTTTCACCAATTTGTCTTTTCCCACTACTTGGTTGAGTTCTTCTTGCAACTTTTGGAGTATGTTGGGCCTTTTTATAATCTCAGCCATGGTCCATTCAATAGTGGCTGATGTGGTATCTGTTCCTCCTGTAACCATGTCCTGTTACACAAGGTTGTTATTTCTGAGAATGTTGTTGTATGGATATAACTATTTGTGCAGTTTGTGCTAACATAGGATCTTGCTAGAACTTCTTTAAAAAAGTAATAAAGTTCTGTAGGACTTCAAACCTATTTGCATTAATTTCCATACTTACTTTCTTATATTTCTGATGTTGTATTGATTTATGGTATTATCCTAAAGGGCAGTAATATGGCAAACTCTTTTATGACCATAAAAAAGAAATAGAAAAGCAAAGTACTAATGAAGCAACCTTGCTAATTCCATTTTGGACCTCCAAGAAGGAATGGAAAATGTTGTATAAGATTAGTAACGGTACATACCATGAGCAAGGCCTTTACATGGGTCATAGTGAAAGGGGTTTTGCTATCTCCGCTTTCTCTCTCCATCTTTAGCAGGACCCCCAGGAGGTCATCGGCTCTTTCCCCTTCCCCGCTACACTTCTTCTCTATCATTCTCTCAAAAATTCCGTCTAATCTCCCCAGTAACACTTCTGTCTTGCTCTGAATCCCTTGCAAATCAAATTGAGCCAAGACAGAGAAGAAGTCTGACACATTGGGCTTGCCAGCCAAGCCAACCAAGTCACCTACTACCTTTTTGAAATCCTTGCCAATAAATTCTCTCTCCTTGTCCACTTCAAGTGTGCGGCCCCACATCATGCTTGTCACTATATTCATCATTGTTAGAAACATTTCTGCACCGATGTCGACCGGGCTGCCGCACCTTTCACGAATGCGGCTTATGGAGGACCAAACCTCCTGCTCCCGGAGGTCTGAGACTCTGTCAAGACTGGAGGGAGACAACACCTGTCATGCCCATTATGTTGGTTGTTAGTCTGTGCCAAGTGGTTGGTGTATGTTGGTTCGGTAGCTAAGGCCTAAGGATTGACATTTGACACATTGGTTTTAACTTTTAACTAACCCTATCATACCACTCAGACTGTATCTAGCATAGGGTTATTTGTGTTTTATTTCTGGTGAAATGGATGAACTGAAACATGGCTTAACTGAGGCTGGAACATTAAGTTCTCATTGAAATGATTCAAGAGCTCATTACATCTAAGCCAACCAAGCTTGGTGAATATGCTTGTGAACTGCACAACACAAGCTGCTGCAGTTTCAAATTCCATCTGTTGTGGTTCTGTTTCTTTTTGACAAGTCTAAACCAAAGTTTAGTATTGTCCAAGAAAATGGTAAGAGAAGTGGTGTTGTGGTTCTGTTTCTTTTTTACAAGTCTAATCCAAAGTTTAGTATTGTCCAAGAAAATGGTCAGGATATATGGATTGAGAATCATACTGACCAGTTCTGTACTACTCATGTGGATTCTTGGTTTTACTTATTGTGTACTTTTTTTTCTTAGTTTTGTCTGCATTTGTTGACAAACTTTTAATTCTAATGATACCTCGTGCACACAGACCCGTCGGAGCATGCGCCAGGTAGGTCCGTTAGGAGACCAGACTATGTCATTGCCACCATAGGTAGAAACGAAGGCGGACGCGGAGATGTCTCGATTTGCCAATGTGTCGTCATGTTCCTGCAAGATGGCACGAGCCAGGGATGGGGAAGAAATAACAACCGTCAGCTTAGAGCCAAGTCGTAGGGAGAATATGGGGCCATACTTTTTGGACAGATCAGCAAAGTATGTGTGTAGTGATGGATCGAGAAATGGAAGACTTCCAAGGAGAGGGAGCCCTGTGGGGCCTGGTGGCAGTGGAGGTATTCTTCTCCTGCGAAGTAGGAGAAGGGTTGTGTAGAGGAAGAACGTTGCAAGGAGGAATGTGTAGAGGAAAGTAGCGGGTTCCATCATTGGAAGAGGGAGGTGTGATCGAGTGTGTGAAATCTGTAGGAGATAGATATGATCTGCTGCATGCCGGCAATGCTTCTTTTATCAGGGCTTCATGTGGTGGTGATTAATTGCTATTTGTTTTTTCTTTTTCTTTTTTGAGAGAAAATAAGGGTCTGAGCCCATATTTGATTGATAGTGATTGTTACAAAAAACACTAAAAAGAATTAATTGCTATTTGTTAAGGTATAGCATTAAATTATTTTCTGCTACGTTTCATTTAGTGGTGATTGTTATTTGTCATTTATTAGTGGTGATATATAGTTCGTTTATTCTTTCAACCACAATATTTGCCGACCAATAGTGTCGCTTACTTTCAAAATCTGTTTGGATTTCCTATAGAGCTAGTCGCCATAATCAATGATCGATGCAGACATTTAATTTCGATAAGATTTAACTCTATGCAATGCATGAGGCAAGTAATAATACAATCTTGTGTATATATAATTTTAGCAAAAATATATATATATCCAACAGATCGAGATGATTTTATTAGTAATTTTATTTGTGATATAGCAGGCAAAGTGCCTACCAAAATTTCATTATTAAACAAAGAAAAACATGTACAAGCTAGGCGAATTAGCCGGATGGTTATATGATCATCTCTTTTTACATTTGATTATTATGTCATTAAAATTAAGCATTATAACTACTACTTATTACAAAAATTATGTGGTTTGGTTTCCTTTGAAAAATTCTTTGGTCGTCTCCTTTCAATGTCCGTCGTGTTTGATGATCTATATATATATATGTGGCTCAAAACGAGATTACATCGTTGTGGAAGAGATTGGATATGGAATGGGCGCCATATACCATTTTCACGAGGGGCCCAAAGAGGTTGATTAATGTGTGGTCGATCCGAGCTGAGTTAGCTTGAGCCAAAGGTAACTGGAATAATTCAACTGAGGAAAATAGCTAGCTTGTCGAGTTGACTCGAATTGAAAAGTCTAGCACTTTGAATTGAAAAGTCTTGCACTTTGAATTCAAAGTCTAGCACTTTGAATTTTATCACGGCTTCATGTGGTGGTGATTAATTGCTATTTGTTAAGGTATAGCATTAAATTATTTTCTGCTACGTTTCATTTAGACGTGGTGATTGTTATTCACTACTACAGAAAAAGAGATTGCACACGGACATTAATGGAAGAGCTACACGGATTTCCTGCCGTGTTTAAAGCCAGGGTGTATGAATAGGTCAGAAACTACACACGGATATTTAACCGTGTGTGATTATATGATTTCTACACGGATATCCCCTAATTAACCGTGTACAAAGACCTGCCGGTGTCGCTCTCCAAGTACCGAGCTACACGGATATCCCTTAATTAACCGTGTACGATTACTCTTTCTACACGGCTTTATATTAAAAGTCCGTGTAGCTCTCTTAGCTATTATACACGGACGTTTGGTAAAAATCCGTGTACAAATAAGCTAACATTTTGTTGTATTTCGCCTCCAGCATAGCTATCATACACGGATTTTTCTAAAATATCCGTGTATGATTAGTATTGCACACGGATTTGTATTAAATGTCCGTGTAGCTCTCTTAGCTATTATACACGGACATTTGTTAAAGATCCGTGTGCAATAGCTAATTTTTTTTTGTTTTTTATATCGTACACGGACGATTGTGAAATAGCCGTGTATAATAGCTATTTTTTTTTTTTTGTATATTTTGTTTTTGGGCTAGCCTCCAGCTTTGCTAGCCAATTTTTTGCGGCAGAAATTATACAAAATTCCATATAGCAATAAATTCATTCGACACAGATTAATTAGCAAGAAATTCATATACTAAATTTATACAAAATTCATATAGCAATAAATTCATTCGAAACATATTTTTATTACAAATCTATGCAAATCCATATCGAGGATTACAAAATTCCATGGTAAACCACCTTGCCCACATGCACCGAACATCGTCAATCTGATCCTTGGTGTAATGCTCTTGCTTTGTCACATTCTACAAAATTATAATTTGATAATAGTTAGTATTTCATAAAAGGTAGATATCAATTGTTGAAAACGCTCTTCCACAAACTGCATATATTCCACAAACTTTAATCGTGCAAAGTCAAAACAGTAAATGATGCACGAAAAGACCCTAAAAACTCTGAGATTGTAAAGAAAGTTCGAAAAATCTCTATCCGACGGTCGGATCGGGCCCGATAGTTCAACTCAAGTTTTGAGGCTCTTCCCTTAGTTTTTTGACGAATCCGACGGTCGGATCGGTCCCGAAAGAAAGTTAGCTTGGTTTTGGGGCTGTGGAGCTCATGTCAAAATTTCAGCCCGATCCGACGGACGGATTAAAAGTTATGCCATTTTTTGTGAAGCATGCGCAAGACTTGATTAATTAAACATCATGAGTAAAGCATATAACAGATCAATTGCAATCATAGGAAATTAATATGAAGTACATACCGCTTATTATCTCAGATCTCAGCTTAGAACATATCAATTCGCAGAAATCTGATAGGAAAAAGCTCAGCTCAGTTCAGAGAGATGTACTAAAAGACTTGATCAAAACGGCGCTGGAAGGGGAAGACATTAAAACCCTACACTTTTATACACGGCTATTTAGTTATAAATCCGTGTAGCTCTCCAACTAAACATACACGGCTATTTAGTGATAAATCCGTGTACAATTCTACTATTTCTACACGGATATATTATCAAAAATCCGTGTGTATATTCCTACACAGCTTTGTATTAAAAGTCCGTGTAGCTCTCTCAATTATTTGCACACGGACCTCTTTACACACGGATTTTTGGTTTCTAATAAACCGTGTAGCTCTCTCTAATAATTCTACACTGATTATTAATATATTATCCGTGTAGAAATCGTGCAGATATTTTGAACAAGTAAAAAATCATATTTGGTACACTGTTTTTAATAAAATTGCTAAATCCGTGTACAATGTGCTGTGTACAATGACTATTTTTGTAGTAGTGATTTGTCATTCTTATTTTATTTTGTAATGATGCATATAGTGTTATGCGGTTGAGTTTGGCGATCTTTTTTAATTCCTTTTTTATAATATTAATTTTTATTGTTTTAATGAAGTTTATCAGCAAAACCGTGCATATATTCTCGATAGAGAATTCTCCGTAACAAATATAATCCTTAAAAATTATCTAATAAAAGAACAACATCTCAGACATAATTGTAAAAAACAAATATCAGAACTTTTACTATAAACAAAAAACAACCATTAAAGTGGACTAGGTAGTTTTCTTTTCCATATGTTCACATCTTGTTGATTGTCATAAACAATTTTTGTTCATGAAATTAAGATTCTTGTTTCATAAACAATTTTTCTCCACAGTGTTTGGAGGAATTAAAATAAAACTATACAAGAAAATAAATTAAGTCATGGTCAGTGGGCACAAATTCTAAGTAATCTCTATGGCATAACTGAGGCCACTCAAGTGACTTCTCCAAACCTACCATTCTTCTTGAGTACACTCTCATCAATTACACCCTTCACGTCAATCTCAATCCAAATCAAGGTCGGGTCGGTAATACACTAGTACAAAAAACATCTTCATTGACTGTTCAAATACCCTTACACCGGCTGTTATGGAGGCGTCAGTAAAGCCAGCGTAAGTATAGGTTGCCTTTACAGACGGATAAAAACCAGTCAGTGTAGATTCTCAACACTGACAGTTTTTAAAAACAGTCAGTGTTGGTGCTCAACACTGACGCTTTAAAAACAGTCAGTGTTGGTGCTCAACACTGCGGTTTGAAAACAGTCAGTGTAGGACCTAAAAACAGTCGGTGTTGGTATAAAATTTTTGGCATAATTTTACTTGTATCGGGGCTAGTGTCCATATTTTTACAAGCCATATATTACCATTCAACATTCATTGACATTAACCAAAATATCATGCAAATAATTTAGACAACATAAACAAAATTTACATAACCCATATTCATTCACAAGTGCCCTTAGGCTTCCATTTCACATATCAAACCAGTACATTGTTTAATTACATCAAGCACTCGGTGATAATAAAGGTAAAGTAAAACTAACATAATTAAAACCTCCAATTCTACTCAGATTACTAGCCAAAGTGTGGGCAATGCCTAGATTAAAAGCTAGTAATTCAATTTACAATTTTTGAAATCTAAAGTAAGAACTAGAGATAAGAAGCATAGACAATTTTTATATTTGATACCACTTCTAGTAGAGTAGACCCTTCTCGAACCCCTTGGCTCTGAACCAAGCCTCTGGCAAAAGGAACGGCTGTTGGGTCAAGATTATTTTTCTTTCTTTTGTAGCAAGACCCTTAGAGGAAAAACAGTAATATCAACACATTTTTTTCGAAAAACAAAAAAACTTGAAATTACATAATCAAATTGTTGCATGTACTGACAAGGTGGCCATTGTTGGTGGGTCCAACTTTTTGATTGGATATTTGGCCAACTTCAAGGGGAAAACCTCAATAAAACAAAGCAAAATGGATGGACCAAAAACCAACTGACGACATTCTGATACCATGAAAACCTCAATAGAACAAAGAAAATATAACAAGGAGAAAGAAAGAAATTACATCTTTATCAAGAAGCCAGAACTGGCAGTTGGGTTTAGTTGTTGGGTCAGTGCCAAGCATTCTGGCAACAGCCTGTTTAATGGAAGCATTTGAGCCCTCCTCTAGAAAGATTGTTGTAGTGTAGTTGATTTAATGTAATTTATAAAGACAAGATTATTTAGTCTTGCATAATTACAGATGTTAGTTTGTGTTTGACTTGGAACCAAGTGCTCAAATGCTATGTTACACAGAAAAAATGACCAAATTGCCCGTCCTGCATAAGGACCTTTTTCATCAGTTAATGAGGGAATCCACTGTTGGATAAAATTTGTTATTTGCTTGATTTTTACTTTGATTTTTAGGCCTTAGTTGAAAATAATAAAGAAAATGGGTTATTACAAAAACAATCTCCTTTAGTTTAAAAAAAAACATTTATACCTCTAATCATGTCATTTCCTACCATGATATCTGCACATGTCAATCCCAATATCTGTTGTATAAACAAAAATAATGAAAAACAGAGAAACCTCCGGTCCTATCATTGCTATTGATTATTAAAAAACACTTTCCTATCTAAAATAGAGTAATAAGAGCACATCAGCCTAAACAAGCACTCCAAAGTTCTCAGTAGCCTGAACTTGGATTCAGGATCTAAGTCACACAGATCACTATATGTAAGTCTGTAACAAAACAATAACATAAGATAGTCAAATCACCAAAATAAATTCAAATTAGGAACTTGTGACATCCCAACAAGAAACAAAACTATATTATATACGTCACCTGCTTTGTGTACTCCAACCAACTTCCTGCCATTTAAGAAAAAAAAACAATCAATTCAGAGATTCAGAATGAAACCAAATAATGAGATTTGATACCAGCGAAACCCAGACTTCACATGACTAAGGTAGGGGAGAAATAATTAAAAATAAAAGGCTGAAAAAATCACAGAAATTGGTTACTGGCTCAGAGTGGTTCGACCAATTTACCAAATCAATATATAAATACTTATCCACTAAAAAGAAAACAAATTCATTCTCAAAATAGAAAGAAAACTGATGTCAGGTACTGCTCAAACATTAATAGTATAAAACATTTAAGTCAAGCTGGGACTTCAACACCAAAAAAGAAAGTAGAAACAAGAAACTTACCTAATTAAACAACCGCATCATTATTCCTGAGCGATTCATTTGTGGAAATACGGAACCAGAGAAGGGATTTCATGATTTAGGGCTTTTCACATGGATTGATCAATTTCAAAGTTTTTAACATTACAAGAATCACAGAATCAATATTAGAAACCGATTAGATACTTCTCAGTTCATCCGTATAATACATATCTATTACTTATTACTATTAAACATTTAGGATATTATCATTAACCAATTCTTCTAATTTCACACATGCCAGTGGTACTGGTTGTCAAATTAACAATAACCAATGCATGCGCATAAACACAAGTACTAATGCTGCTAATAAATTAGAAAACTAACCAACTAGTGGAGCAAGAGCAGCAGGGGCAAGGGCGGAGACGAGGAGTCGGGCGTGACCGGGGGGAGTGGGAGTGGCAGACAGCGGGAAACCTCAGGCACGAGGAGCCGCAGAGGTGACCGGGCGGAGGCGGAGGCTCGGTCAACAGCAAGGGAAGAGCTGGGAAAGGCGGAGGCGGGTTAGCAGATGGAGAAAAGGATCGCGCAGCGGCGCAGTGAGCGGGTTAAGACAGGTCGAAAAAGCGCGGCGAGGATGAGCAGAGCGGAGGCAGAGAGAGACAGCAAATGAAATTTTCAGAGCAGAGGCGGAGGTTAGAAGGGTTTATCTCGAAGAGTGAATTGAAATTGAGAAGAGGGAAATGAAATTTACAAAGGTTTGGCAGCTGATCAAAAGAGATAAACCCGGGAAGGAAAATTTTCAGAGAAATAAAAACACTGACAGCTCCTAATGATGTTTAAAAAAGACAGTCAGTAAATGAACCAATGCTGACGGTTCTGAAAATTAAAAAAAAAAAGTTAGTAAATTATATCAACTGACTGTTCTGAAATAAAAACGGTCAGTATATGATCTCAACACCGACGAGTACTAATTAAAAACAGTCAGTGTAGTATATCAGCACTGACGGTTCTGAAATAAAAACAGTCAATAAATGTATCAACACTGACGGTTCCGGAATAAAAACAGTCAGTGAATAAAAAATTACAAAAAAAATTGACAATAAAATCAACATAAAAGGAAGTTTGGAATCGGACCGTTCATTTTCATGCAGGAAATCAACTATCGGTCTGCAGTAAAATCATTCCAAATTTTTTTTAAAATGATCAAGGGAGAACACTAAAGGTAACCACATAAAAGTAATGAAGTTTTATTATGTATGAGCTTCAATCCAACACGAAGTGTTTATGGCCATGATGCTTCAATTTTCAGTTAACTAGATGGATGGGTATTTAAAAACAAATTTTGATCAAACATGGATGCAAGACAATTAATGCAATGCTATCTAATTTAAACGGTTCCGATCGACCCACGGACGACATACACTACTAGAATCTGAGTTTATTGCATGGGGAGCACTAGTGTTGCATGGTAGTGACGGTCCATGCAAAATAAATGGCTTTTCTGAATTCGTCAGAGTTGTTGTGATCACTCAAAAGAGAGCGATGTTTTCTTTTAAAATTTATAAATTCGGAAATGCTATCGGTTCGGACTGCAAGCGCACAATCCTATCGAGTAGTATAATCGAGGTCGATCCACAGGAAATATTGGTTCAGAGTCTTGAGCGATCAAATCATAATATTTCGAAAGGCTAGACGAAATATGAAAATTGGAGAGTTGAAGTTGTGATCAATGTAAATTTGGTAATAATTAAAAGTAATTAAAATAAAGATAGAGATGATAATTCCTAGAATTTCGGCACACCATTCCTACTCAGTCCACTTTGATATTCTACTTCTGTCGGGTCTGATTTCCTATTGTTGTTTTATGAAAGACACCACATAGGTCACTGCAAGTTATCTTACGCAAATGACAGATCTTTCATCGAGATTCTACATAGGACACCGTGAGTTTTCTTACGCAAATGACAGATCTCTAAATACATAAGTTACCACATAGATCACTGCGAATTATCTTACGCAAATGATAGAACTTGGTTCGCGTTTTGTTGTTCCAATTTATGATTTCCTGCTAAGGTTTTCTCCACATAAATCTAATGACTCCCAACGAGGCTTATTCGTGCAACATAGTTTCCCTTACCATTAAAGCACTGTCACTTATAAGTTATAGCCTATGTTGCACGGATATGCTAGTTTAGTCGCCGTATCGATATCGGACACGTATCGGATACCGATATGCGCCGATACGTATCCGATACACTAGCTGGCGTATCCGCCTACGTGGAATATCCTTACTCAGTCGATACGGTCGCCGATACGCTTTAACTCGCCTGGATACGCCTCTGGATACCGCGCACCGCACCGCGTCAAAATCAACTTTTTTTTGCTGCTTCCGTGATTCGAACTTGGGAAGTTTGGCATAACAACCATAGCCTCCTACAACTATACCACTATAATGTTGTTGTTATAATAGAGTACTTATTATATTTAATATATATTTCGCTATAGTATTGTTTTGCTCAATTTGATTCATATAAATATAATTAAAATAATAAAAAAATATTATGTATAATAAACGTATCGTATCCCTGATGTTTGAAAATTACCGTATTCATATCCGATACGATATCCGTACCCGTATCCGTGCAACATAGCTTATAGCTAATGTAAGAGGAGAGGAAGTTTTGGTATTTTTTTTTCTTTCCCTTTTGCCTGCTTTTCTCCTTCCTAATTTATTTGTGAAAAGAGAATTTGTGTGACAACCATGTAAGTTTAAGCTTGTTAGTTTTAATTATTATTATTATCATCATCAGAAATTAATATCAGGGTTCTGATACTTCAGTTACACAAAACAGATCCAGATTCGTGACATGTTTTAGAATGAAAACCAGTAGTCTGAGAACAAAGCCCAAATCAGTTTATTTATAAATTGCAAATTCGGCCTAAAGCGGGTACCTTACAAATTCTCTAATTGGGCCTCCATTTAGAAAATTTCACATGTATGTTTGTAAGATCTCAATTACTATTTCACCCAGACCAAAATGAGGATTTGTAACTGATACAATCTCAAAAATGTTGGACATTAACCTGTTTGTAAGTTCCAAAATGATTGTACTTCAAAAAAAAGAAAAATACTGTAGATATTTTATACCCCCTTCAAAACAAGTCATACTCTTTTTGAATTGTTTGTGGTCACAAATATTATATACTGGAACTAAGTAGAATTTTGAGAAGACTGTAGACGGTAATATTATAATTTTTATTGAAGCTGGACAAATATGATGTCCTACTTAAAGAGGGGGGGGGGGGGGGGGGGGGGGGGGGGGGGGGGGGGGGCAGGGGGGCATGGATGGTCATTTTCAGTAAATCTGTTATTCTGTTTATATTTTTGTTTTTCTTTTTTGTTTGCTGACTACAAGCTAATTAATGACAAGTGGATCCCATTTTCAGGAACCAGTTGACCGCATGGAAGACCTTCAAAATATGTTCAGCTATATGGTACAGAGTTTTGCAACAACTTTTGAGCCCTCATCTTGTGCTGTTGACAGTACCGGTAAATCGAAACGTCCCAAACGACTTGGAAACAATGCTGAGGCAGCAGCTCAAATGGGCATGCATGGTTTTCACCGGTACAAAGTAGGGGTGTTGCCAGATGTTTAACATTTCGAAAAATTAGCGTTATTAATTTATTATTGCATGTCAATTGATACTGTTCTGAGAAAAACTGTCAGGGCAGGAGTAGCTAGTATTTTGGATATTATTTTTGAAAAATTAGCTCTTCATTTTTGGAATATTGTTTTTACTGATTTGATATCAAACACTCAAAATTTAATTTTCTTAAATGCTACATATATAAAAAATCAAGGTTCGCTAGCTACTTCTCACCTGTTATTTTCTAGCAGTCAGATCCGGATAATTAATTTATAACACATCGGATTGAATTTTAGCAATCATACTTCCATTCGAGTCTGGATCCTCTGCAACTCAAATTTAGAATTTAGATCCGAACCGTTTGGAATCCACATGACAAGATAAAAATCACAATCGACTAAAAGGTAATAAGATATATTGGATAACTTTTTCAATGTTATTCATTAAAGGCATCTATGCAACATCCAAAACATGGTATATAAAGATCTTTACAATACGTGCATAATACATAGAGCAAATTAATTTATTAAACTAGTAATGAGAAGGGATAAACCAATAGATTTTAGTAGCAAAAGCTGTAGCCTCTCCCAAGGAGCGCACCTCAAAGCATCTGTTCTCTCTCATGTCAAACCCAAGTAGTACATACTCATATGGACTCCCCAAAAACATGGGATTTTTCTTGAAATTAGTGATGAAATAGATGCAGTTACCCCTATATCCATGATCATAATCACTAGCCATCAAGCTAAAAGCATTACAATCATCCAAAAACAACATCATATCACCAATTCCACTCAGCTTGGTCCAGCGGGGTTGCTTTTGCTTATCATCGGAGTAATTCTCAAGGAGATAAACCACAAATCGGTGATCTACATATGGTACATCATCTTCATCTTCAACTTGAGGGGGAACATCATCTTCATGTTGAGGGGGGAAATCATAGTGTACAAATAACAACACACCATCCCTTGCTGAAATCAACCAACAACCATTCACAGATTCCTCAGGACATGAAATTGTTGATACTACATCTCGAGTGGTGTCATCAAGAACAACAACATGTGGTCGTGTTGTTAAAATAGTATCTCCATAGTGATACAAGAAAATCCTTTCCATGTGATGTGCATAGTATCTCATATATGGGACATGCATTATGAAATGTGACAGTCGGTCTGATTTCAAATTAAAAAATTCAGATATATTTCCAACGGGTGGAAAATGGACAACTTCACTACCACTAACGTTGCAACCTAGCCGGTTAAACATAAGCGAAAAGATAGTAATATGATCATTAACATGGTCTTCTTGATCTAATAAAGAGATATTAGAATGCTCATTATAGTCATCCAATAAACTTTTTTGATCGAGCATAAACTTATTAGTCGTCCCTCGTCGTCGACTAATCCTGGTGAAAATAAGTTCAAAAGGAATGGAGAAAATTTTGGTAGAGGGAAGGGCAAGGAAACTGATGTGAGGGTCCCTATATATTTCGAGCATCATAAGCCAAGGAAACTGAGGAGGGTTATCTGACAAGTTAGTGGCCAACCGCCACTGCTTGCACACAGCCCGGAAGCGGATAAAATCAATGATGTCGTCTAACTTGTGAGCAATGAGGGGTAGCAAATTCAGACTTAGTTCGGCCCAGTCACTACTGCACTTGTCGTTAGCCATACAGCCCGGCTTATGTGGAGTGATGGTTAATACACCTGTTACCAAATGCAAGTTAAAGTACGGTTTATAAAGGAGTTTTGCTCCTCTTCAGTCAAATGATATATAGAAAGATAAATAAAATTGTACAATTTTATAAACTTTTCTCAATACAGCCTCTTATCATGTTAATATCATCTATGTGATAGTGCTACTACAAGATAGAGGTAAGTTGAGATCAATTGCATAATTACCACTTCAATTTTTGCTGATTTCCCAATTCTGACGATCCCATGAAAAAAATGAAAATTAGCACTTGTAATTGAAGAAAACTATGAAATCGTTGCAACAATTACGAGTTAGGGTTTCCAAATGAAAAAGAATTATTAAACTAGTTTAGTTGCAAAATCGTACCCTGAGCGAGATCAAGAGACCCTGTTCCTGTTCGACGAGATCGATCGAGAGACCCTGTGCGACGAGATGAAGAGAGAGCGGCGGAAAGAGATCAACGTGATTCAGGAGGATCGGAGGAGAGGGTTCGGAAGGGAAGGAGAGTGGCGCGGTGACAGGTCGGAGGAGAGGTTTTTTTTTTTCTTTTTATTCGGGATAGAGATCTGGATCGGGAAGAAGAATAGAGGTCGGCCTCTTCTTGAATCACTATTTACTCAATTCCATTGTAAATTTTCTTTATTGCACCTCATAATTTCCTTATTTTGAGTAGAACTAGGGTGTTCCTAAGTTCACCAAACCTCTTTGAATTCAACTCTAAAATCTATTCAATTGATTTTAAACGACAAATTCAAACTGTTGAAATCTTGTGTCTGAATATGAAAATTTCAAAATTTAAAACTAATTTTGTATAAAGTCAAATGGTCAAAAAGTATCTAAAAAATAAATGCATTAAAATTAATTTATAAATCTTCTAATTTTGACCACTTGACTTTATATTAAATTAATTTGAATGTTTAAAATTTTCACATGTAGACGTATCACTTGTAAGTAGAAGAATTTCAACGGTTTGAATTTATCGTTTGAAATCAATCCGATAGATTTTAGAGTTGAGTTCACAAAGGGACTTAGTGAATTTAGGAACACCCTAGTTCTACTCCCCTTATTTTTTTTTATTTAGAAGAAGTAGAGAATGAAAAAACAGTGTAGGATGTGAGAGCCAAAAATTTTATTCATATTCTAAATTAAAAAAAATTACACAAATACTCTCAATTTTTTTTAAAATAGTCCTACCGCTGAGTTAAAAAAAATTGAAGGCATTTGTGTAATTCAGCGGTTGTCTTGCTACAATGTTTTTTTTTTTTTAATTTAAGAATAAACATGTAACAAAGAATTTCCAATTGAGATATTCATTGCATCAATGCGGTTTTTAACATGTAACAAAGAATTTCCAATTGTGAACCTTCTCCGCGTGAACGAGAATATGTGGTGAATTGCAGATCTTTAGAATAATAGACAAAGTATAAGAGTTGGGTACAACACCTGATGCACGCATCTCAACCAATGTAGAAAATGCCTCTGGTCTTGGGTTTGACCATGGTTAACAAATGCTGATATTAGAGTAGTCCAAGCCTTGAGTAGAATTCATACAGAGCGCTCGAAACAACCAAATTCAATGCAAACCCGTGTTTCCAAACAAACCCATGTAATTGTGAGCCCAATTCAAATAGCGAATCTGGTACAAAATTAGGACAAGACCGCAAAACAGTGGAGCATGTGAATTCATTAGGAATTATACAAATGTCAGTTAGAATCATCTCTTAAAAAACTTGCAATGCAACATTGTATTGCCTGTGTTGAGCATGGAATGATATCATAGTAGCCCATGATGTGATGTGATGTTCTTCTGAGACATTTCATCGAACAGTTTATGTGCATGACAAAGGTCCACAGTTTTTGAATAAAGAGACAAGAGAAGGTTGCCGATGTAAAGGTGAGAAGGGACAAATCCCAATTTGAGAAACGCAGCATGTGTATAAGTTCCTTGGAAGAACGATCTAGAGTTGGAATAAGATATGAGAGACACACTTCTAGCATTGACAAAAATGTCTGAGGGTATTTAATCCGCTCAAATTACAAAAAAAGGAGGCAGAATCTTAGGATTATTGTGGAGTAATTGTGTAATAATAAAGCTACTTCTAGCATTTTAATACAAATGTTGTATATTATAATATTACACAAGCCGTTAACAGATCTACACGAGCATGCATTTGGACTTTTTTATTTTCAAAAGACACTTTATATTTTAATTTAATGTAATTTTTAATTTTGGAACATCCTTTTTTTTTTTTGTAAATTGTTTACAAACTATTTTTATTGGCGTTATTTTATATTAATAATTTCTGCTTTTAGTTTTGAACAAGTATCATATCTTTTGAGACCGCTTTTTGTATGCTGGTTAACATGTTCTAGTTCCGAACCTACACTATTTTAATTTCTTATCAATATACAAAATAGGGACTTGAGTAACGAGCTACAAGAATCTGAACAATAAATTTGTTATCAAAATACAAGAATCTGACAAATTTGTTAGTGAAAAACTAAAAGCGTACTTTATTTTTATTTTTTTGGTTGCAACTCTTTGCACACATGAGACATGAGTAATTAATGAGCTACACACAAATTAAGTAAACAATAAATTTAGTGTTGTTATGTGTGACAATAAATGTTGGTTAGAATGGATCCTTAGTTGCTATACAAATGCAAACACCATGAATTAATGGAAATTGTTGCATGATAAGGACCTTCAAGTTAGGGCTGTCAAAAAAGCTCGCGGCTCGTGGCTCGCTCGTGACTCGTCTCTAGCTCGCTCGCTAACAGCTCGCTCGGTAGTGGACCGAGCTGTTAACGAGCCAGCTCGGTTCAGGCTCGGGTCAAAATAAACGAGCTGAGCCAGGGATCAGCTCGGACCGGGCCAGCTCGGCTCGTTAAGCTACAGTGGATTTAAGGTTTAGCCCTGTATAATTTTAAGTCCAGTCTCATTTTCAAAGGCACAATTATGCAAAATTGATGTATTTTCGGTTTGGGAAGAAATAATATGGGCTTCAGTTGCTTGAATATGTGCCTGCTGGACGATTTCTTAAATTTTTTGAATGAGCTTTCTTATTTTTTATTTTTGAATTTGTATAATAACAACCCAATAAAGCCTAACGAGTCAGCTCGTCAGCTCGCGAGCTAGCTCGGGCTGGTTTGTCACAAGCTGAGCCAAGACTTTTGGCTCGGGACCCCTAGGTCCGGCTCGCTCGGCTCAGGCTCGGGCCAGAATTAACGAGCTGAGCCAAGGCCCAGCTCGGCCCGAGCCAGCTCGTTTACAGCCCTACTTCAAGTAGAATATAAAATAACAACAACAACCAACTAATTAAACTGATTAATGCTGTCTTAGAATAAGTTCCAAGTTATTCAACATTAATTGCAAAATAACGTAAGAAGAGAGATCATATAATGTGAAACAAATTCATAGAATTGGAGAACAAATATAATATATAAATAAAATATTAGAGGATAATCAAAGTCGATAAATTTTTATATGTTTTTTTTAATGACGATGTCCTTGTTTACCGACACCAGATCATAGCTTCATTGCCAGGTCTGGTGTCCCATGACAAAGGAGTTCTTTGCCGAGTACCTCAAGAAAAAAAATTTCAAGAAAAAACAGGTAGATATGTACTCATCTTGATTTGATTGAAAGATTTGTCCGTTCCAAGCCCCTCTATTGTTGCTTTTGTCTAATTTATGTTGACTTGAGGAATTGTGCAGACTTACTTGAAATAAAGAGTTGATTTAATATTATTGCTAAATTGAGGCTGATATGCACGTACAGTTGAGGGTTCAGTTCATCAGTTGGATTCATTTGTGGCTTAATTAATTGTACAGTTGGGGGAACCAATGCAATCAAGTGAGGTCTAATATTTTTCCTTTATACTTTACCTTTTTACATTATAATATCCTTACACATGAATTGAATTAATACTGCACATGCACTTTACGTAATGAACTCCTCCAAGTTTAGGGCTTGAGAGCACCGTAACATGATTCGCGAGTTATTCGCGAATAATTCGGATTTTAGTATGAGCCGATTGAAACGACGTATAATTCGGTTAAACGAATTTTTTCCGAATAATTCGCGAATTTTACGAATTATTCACGTGTTTTTTGCGTTTTGTTCGGAGAAATGCTTTGCCTTTCTCGCATAGTCGCACGTCATTTCTGCATTTATTAACCCACGTGAACGTTCAGAAACAAAAGGTTGTTTGATAGCTGTTGATTCTCCCACACGTCAGAGAGAAACTTGGTGCTGGACTACTGGGGAGTGGGGATAGATACAGATAGACAATTTTCTCATTTGAAACTTTATATGTTGTCAGAGGAGGTCTCTATTCTGATCAATACACTACTTTTTAACTATATTACCACACTGATGATTTTCTATGGCGAATACAAATAGCGTCTCATATTGTAAATCATCGGTAATGAATTAAATATGCATTGACTGTCTCGTATTGTAATCCCGAATCATTACCGAATTATACCCGAATTATTCCCGAATCACGAATTTTTGATCCTACCGAACCGAACCCGAATCATTCATTTGTTACTATGCTTGAGAGTTCTTGACCCGCTTCCACGAACAGCAACGTGGTGACAAAATTATTGTGTTTGCAGATCGATAATATCTTTGCACTTACTACTTATGCCATTAAACTTAGGAAACCTATGATCTTTGGTGACAAAATTAAAGTTGAGAATTATATTGAAATTATGTAGGTGGATATTTTATTGAAATTGCGTTGGCCTTTCACTTCACGGTGCCTCCTGCTTATTGAAACAATATGACTGTATTTTTTTTTCTATGTAGTGATTATGGTTTTTTACTTAAAATTAAGCACTTAAGAAACTATACAACATGCTTATAATTAATTAATTAATGCAATTAGAGTAGGGTGAAAACAGTACGGATAATATCTGATCTGTATTTTATCCGTATTCAGAAAATTAGATGTGAATATATATCCGATATCCGAATATCCGTGTGGATATGGATACTGATATGGTTTGACGGTTCAATTATCCGTATCCGAATAGTAGATATATATCATATATTTTAATATATATTATGAAAAAATATTGTTATTCACTGTTAAAATTAGATAAATATTACAAACTTAAATATCCGATCCGATCCGTATCTTGAATAATATTCGATCCGTATCTGTATCCAAAAAATTAAAAAAGATATGGATATAATTTTATCACTATCCGCTCCGTTTTCACTCCTAAAATATTAGAGCCATTTATCGTGACAAGTGTAAACTACATGCTCAAATCGAAAAATTAAAGCCCACCATATCCCAAATTTAAACTACCTGTTGCCTCCCTTTTATACAATGATGCTCCAAGTTACCCTAATTGTATCTCATCCCCCTCCTCTCATCAAGAGTCAAGACATGCATTATTTGCTCACTCAACTCAATTCGCTAACAGCCTGTGTAACCCGGATCATCATACAAATTCGCTAACAGCCTGTGTAAACCCGGATCCGAAGGCCATCCAACTCAATTCCCTTAATTTCTTGCCACATATTCACCAAATACCAGATTCCTATGCAACCTGCACCAACCCAACAGAGACCTACCAATGGACAGGTCCATTTTATACGGCTTTGGTTTAGTTCATGTATATGATATATCTGACACAAGGCATTAGATTAGCAGCATCTGCATTAATTGCTATTCCTTTTCCTTTTTTAAAATTATGTGGCAATTGTTATTCTAAGTTTTAGAATATAACGTAATTTCTAATTTACAAAGTTTTATTTTAAAGTAACCCGCTTTTTAACTCTTTCCATTGGCACTCGTTTTCTTTTTCATATTAATAATTGTTGACGTAATTATTAAAATAAAATTAAAAGTTAACTGTACGAATGTAGATGTTTAAAAATAAAAATTAAATGTTTCTATTTAGTAATTGACAGTTATTTTTAATTTCTTGGTTGATTAGTTAACATCTTATATGATTAATTTGGAGTTCTCTCTATGTTGATTAGTTAACATCTTAAAATGATGGAGAACTAAATAACTAGTTCCACTAAAAGCATCTACCAATTATAAATGAAAATAAATACAATTGACCCAGAAATAATAGACATTAATTTGAAATATCTTCATTTCTAAAATTAATTAAAAAAAATTTCATGTTGGATTAGAAATTAGAATTGAAAATCCAACAAAGAATTAACAATTAATAATTAGTGAATGAGAATTTATAATTTTGCCAGCGTGAGAATTAGAAAGTCATTTTCTAAGAAAAACTTGCTTATTATGAAATTCTCATACATCCAACTTTTAAAAAAAATTACTACGTTGGAGTTGAAATTAGAATAAAAAAGTTTACTATTCCGACAATATGAAATTAAGTACACAAATGGTCAATACGTACTAAATAGTTAGTTAAAATTCTATTATTTTTTCCCTATGTTCTGATTGTTTGGTTGCAACTCTTAGCTCGCATGAGACATGAGTAATGAGCTACACACAAATTAAATGAAATATAAATTTAGTGTTGTTATGTTTGACAATAAGTGTTGGTTACAATGAATTATTAGTTGCTATACAAATGTAAATACCATGAATTTATGAAAATTGTTGCATGATAAGGGCCTTCAAGTTAGAATATAAAACACCAACACCAACACCAACAATGAACTAAACTGATTTATGTTGTCTTAGAATAAATTCTTAGCTCCTCAAAATTAATTGCAAAATAAAATAACAAGAGAGATCATATAATGTGAAACAAATTAATTCAATTGAAGAACAAATATAATATATAAATAAGATATTAGAGGATAATCAAAGTTCACAATTTTTTTACAAATATTTTGTAATGACGATGTCCTTTTTCACTGAGATTCCGTATATGGTGAAGATAAAACTTGAACACCTTATTTTTATTGCATTGTTCCACTGTGACCCATCTTTATTGCATTGCTTGAAGACTTGGTATTCAAACTACTAGCTGCCTTGTAGATGAAAATCTCATGCTTGTTCGGTGTTATGTAGTATGTACACTGAATACAATCTAAGCTGTTAGAAAAGTCACATTTGGATATAATTACAGGAATTAAAGTTCATAGAATTATATGCAAATTATGTAGTTAGATATTTTTTTTGAGGAGGGTTCTAATACCTCATGTCTTTCATATCTCATCATACCGGCCTCATATTGTATATTTCTATTTAAAGTTCAAACTGTCGATCCGAACCGCTCAACATAATATCCATACTAAAATATGCTTGGGGATGAAATTTTATAAATTTTGTAATTTTTTACTATTTTTTAAGATATGTACAAAATCACTGTATCTGGACCGTTCAAAAACAGTGATTTTCTGCCTATTTTAAAAAATAATAAAAAAATTTCAAAAATTATAAAATTTCATCATCAAGCATATTTTAGTATGGATATCATATTGAGCAGTTCGGATCGACATATTGGACTTTAAAAATAAAAATATAAAATATTAAGTATGATGAGATATGAAAAGCATGAGGTATTGGAATCCTTCTCATTTTTTTTTTTTTTTTAAATTGGACTTTCGTCACCATGCAAGTTGTCACGGTGCCTCTTGCTTATCAAAATAGTATGATTTTGCATCTTTTCGATGTAGTGATTATGATTTTTTAGTGTGCAAATTAAAATTAAGCATTTAAAAAAAAGAGTAATTATTTTAGTACCCGCGCTACAGTACCCGCACTTCCATAACTGTAAGGTTGCGGTTCCCATAACTACTAATCTAACTAACAATGTTATCGGACCTTCCATTTTAAATTTCAAATGTTCATTTCTCTCCGTTTTTTTCTTTTTCGAAGGCTTCGGCGATTTTGAGGCAATTTTAGGTCGATTTCGAGGCAATTTTGAGGTGATTTGGAGGCAATTTTTGAGGCGATTTCGAAACTGGAAGCGATTTCGTGTGGTTCTCACAAGTTTAATCGGTGATTTTGAAATGTGATCAGCTAGATTAATATTGTTTCTTTTCAATTTTGTTTTTGTTCTGGTGAATTAATAATGATATATCGTTTTGTTTCTATTTCATATACACAACCGTGTTTCAGTGTTGCTGGATTTTGAGATGTTTGTGACAATTTGATTTGCGAAGATGATGTAATTGTATATTATGTGTTCAGATATAAATACTTGGTAATTCAGATATAAATACTTGGTAGTTTAGATATAAATACTTGATATGTTCAGAAATAAATACTTGATGTGTTCAGATATAAATACTTGGTAGTTCAAATATAAATACTTGATGTGTTCAGATATAAATACTTTATGTGTTCAGATATAAATACTTGGTAGTTCAGATATAAATAATTGATGTGTTCAGATATAAATACTTGATCTGTTCATATATAAATACTTGATCTGTTCAGATACAAAATTCATTTTAATAAAGTAGCAGTTACAATTTAAAGTTAAAAAAATTAATAACAACCAATTATTAAAAATAACGTTATATGGTTTAAATTATTTATTTGAAAAATAAATAATAAACTTCCGTTGGGCCGATTATTATATATGAATTCATATAAAACCATAGAGAGTACTAATAGATTACAATTAGTGCAACATATATACATATTGCCTTTTGTACACATGCAATCTCATGTGATCCATATAACATATACTCCTCAAGATCCAATACAATGTTTGTATAAAAGTAATGTCCTTACCACTTAGTAACCATGCAATCAAGGTTTGGCCCAAGTTTCGTAAAGTTGGACTCATGTTGCCAAAACTCTTGGTTATGATCTAGTTTGGACCAAAATTTCAAACAAACTAGTTGTATTAGATCCAACATATAAAAAGAGAGTGCATATGTGATCCATGACATGATGTCTTTTGATTAAATGTCTCCAACATTTCAAGTCAAATACTTTTTTAAGATTTTTATTCATCCAACGTAATATAGATATAAATACTTTAGTTCGTAAGTATAAATACCACACCCTTATAGTTATAAATACTTTGTTTCGTAAGTATAAATACCACAAGAATAGAGATATAAATATTACCCGCACATAAGCTAAGTCAACATTTTTTTGTCAATATTTTTTGTTGACAATTTTAGTGGTCCCCGCATGCCGTTTGAGTGGTCCTCAAATGCGGGTACGAAGCAAGGATTTTTCAAGAAAAGGTGCGGGTACGGTTATTTTAGGAAAATTCATATATCATATATGTAGTTAAATGTATAGATATAAATACTTGTTGTGTTTGAGATATATACTTCACAATGTTACTATTAATATTAGTAAAACCAAATTATAGTTTTAGAAACGGTTGCGGTCCCTATAAACAGTTATGGCAGTTTAGGTGCGGGTACAGTGCGGGTACACAACTGCGGGTACTCATATCAGCTTCCTAAAAAAAAAATCTGTAATATGCTAATTAATTAAGTAATTAATGCAATTCAATAGTATTGAAGTTGTTAGGCTTCAGTTTTTTTTTTCTATGTTATAAGTTTCTTCCCAAATAGAATTTTCGTTTAAGTTAATTTTAGTTTTGCAAATATTTCTTTATTTTTGTATTTTTAATTTTACTTGAAATTTATGGCAAGATCTTTTTGTTATTTTTTTTTCTATGTTATAAGTTTCTTCCCAAATAGAATTTTCGTTTAAGTTAATTTTAGTTTTGAAAATATTTCTTTATTTTTGTATTTTTAATTTTACTTGAAATTTATGGCAAGATCTTTTTGTTATTTTGAGTTTACCTAATTCATGAAATCACATGTTTGTGTATATTTGAAGGCTCAAATTTAATCAAGTTGTCCATTTAAATTAGTGCCGTAATAATAATTTAAATAAATGAGCTAAAACCTGAACCTTCAAATATTATTTCCTTCCAATTAAAAATGTAACGAAATGGAAAGACATTCTGCAATATTACAAAACCCAGAATAACTATATATTGCATAATATATATGGAATTAATTATATTAGGTGAATTTCTATCAAAACTTGTTCCACTAGTTTAGTGTAGTTTAAGGTTTCAAATATTTGGTTGATTCTGATTTGCAAGTCTTTAAACATATGAGAAATATAATCAAAACATTCCTTAAATAAATATTCTCATTTTGATACTGATTTTAAAATTGATATTTTTATCCTTGTAATTAACGGCCATAATTTAAAATGTACATTAAAATAGGATATATATGCTACAAGTTGAATACGCACTAGAAACACTCTAGTCATTTAAAATATTAATGCACAATAAAAATATCAATCTAAATTAATACGAATATTAACAGAAAGTTTACTAATAAGGATATATAATTTGATAATAATAACCAATAACAACAAATAAATCCCATTTTACAATTACGTTAGCTGTATTAATATAGTTATATTAATTAATTTTTATTAACTATATTCCACTAAAGCTGGGTTCGATTTTTATTTTTTTATTTTTACATTGACCTTGATGGAAGGATTGATTTATTTAATAATTGGAGTTCATGGACTAAAACCAAACTTTTCCCTTAGTTACTTTCTATTTTATTTTGTTTTCCTGATCATTTTGTAATGCAAACAGTTTCACAGAGAAGCACGAGCGAGCCATCTTTGAAGCATTTCTAGACACTCCTTTGGCTTATACTCTGGAGCAGTGTGTCCCGCACCCTACAGTAAATCACAACACAACCAAAAAAAGAAAAAAAAAAGAAAGATAAAAGAAGGTAATATATTTGATCTTTTTTATGTACCCGCTATAAAAATATATTGTAGAACGGCGATACTGAATCATTATTTCAATGAAAATTTGCTTAATTCTCAACGAAAATCATCATACCTTCACTGTAGCAAAAGTGAGGTTATTGGAGTACCTCCTCGTAAATCTACAACACAGCAAACTTATGTATAATCTTTATAAGAATTCAAATTGTTTTAGGAAATTATCAAACTAATTAAGTTAAGAGTAAAGATAACCATTACCCTGCTACTTGGCCACCAACATACCACGGTCTCCAATCGTCCACAATTGAAAAATTCAGTGATCTTATCCAATATTGCGTGCCAACATGAGGTATACCAAAGTCATGATCACCGCTGTATTTGACTTTCATGAACAGTTAGTCTATAATGAACCAAAATAAGAAGAACTCATCTAGTTTGACTATCATTGACTCAGGTTCACAAGAATTCATATCCTCTCAGGTTACCTGACTCAACACAATTGAATAGGACGGTCTAAAATTGTTCATTTTCACTTGGCACGAATCTCAAAGCATAAATAATACTGACCCCTATGTCATCCCGAGTAGGCACCGGCTGGGAGTAAATCTGGGCCATCCGTTTCAATTGTGTTGAGTCAGGTACCTGGGAGGATACGCGTCCGGTTCACAAGCCATTTATAAAATCGGAGACCTTCTAACTGTCCCCGGGGGAAATTTTGCCCCCTCGGGTTGTTAGGATGGGAACCCTATTTGAGTAAGTGCTAATCCAATATAAATTTAAATGTGTAGAATTCACACTTCTAGGCCTATTGCACGTTGGTGGGACAAGGTTCTATTGGCTGGCGAAGCATTCCCCCCCCCCCCCCCCCCCCCCCTGCAGCCGGGCCTGGCCCTTCGAAACATGCTTCAATGAGTTGTAACATAATATAGAAAAAAGAAAAAAAAATGAAAAAAGAAAGTGGAAAAAGTAATTGCCTATAAATAAGTGCTGGATAGCCTTTATTGGTGACCTTGAGATGATATGGTAACGAACTTGGGATATCTTTTGCGTAAGGTAGAGAATAGTTGCATCTGTGCCAATCAACAACTGTCCCCTGCATAGTAGTTTGTTATTTAATTATCGAGTCTCACCTGACAGTACTATTATTTTGTGATGTAGATACTTAAGCTCCTGTATTGTTATGAATCAATCGTCAATATATACCTTACGTATGCCAAGCATATATCTCACTGTCTCATTATTTGCCCAAAATGTTGCTAGCAGGTATCCAGATTCCTGTAACAACAAAATTTAAATTAGTTTTATATATTAACCATAATTGATCCAGCTATCTAAGGTTTGCTCGTTGCCATTAATTGATGTTCGCTTGTGATATACTAATGTGCAATGATGTGGTAAACTGGTAATTATAAGCCTTTTAAACATCGGAGCTGTTCACAATTCAGCTTCAACTTAAGCTCCGCTTTGCAATTAATTAACTCAATATATAAAGCTGAGAAAAAGCTAAAGGAGAATAAAGTTTCGGGAAAAGTGTCCAAAAGGTCTCACCAAACAGTAGGACACAAGATAGTGAGCCTTGGTTTTACCAATTAAAAGTTTAAAACACAAAAATTTGAAAGTGATGAGTTTCTCATAAGCATAACTCTACACTCCAAAGGCAGGCCAGAGTTAAACAAAGGCACTTCATCATAGTGACCCCTTTCATCTCTCTTAATTCGAATGTAACCTGGTCTTGGGCTATGGAATTCACATGAAGGCTCCAAGATGTGAGCACCTCTTATATCTTTTGTTACCTGTGATTGTTAATAGTCAGAGGAAGATTATTATAAAGAGAGGTTTGTGAATGTTTAAGGTGCCATTGTCATTTTCATATGCAATAAATTATATCAATATAGGCCTTTCCTTTCACCCTTATTTTTGGAAAGAAAAAAAGACCCCCTGCGGTGGCCTTGGGTTTAGGGTTTCAGGCAGCAATGTGAGCTGTTACTAGGCATCTATGGTAAAGGAAACATGAGTTATTCTACAAAGACTAAATAAATACTGCTGAGGTCAATCAAAAGATGCATATGGTTTTGATGTCTCCTGAGAAAAGTAGATAGAAATTCTCACTGCATCCACAACATTGAGATAACTAGCACACTGAACGTTGCTCGGATTTGTATACTTTCCAGCACAGCTTTCCTTGGTGGACTGTAAAAAAATGAGTATTGAGTTTTCACTTCCCTCAGTAACTATGTCTTATGATAAGATAAATAATCTTGCCAATTCCAGTATCTGTCAAACACATAAATTTAAAAGCCAATGGCTTATTCATTAGATTTTAAGGTCATCACAAAATAAATGGAAAAAACAACTAGGTTATTTTCGCTCAGGTGCACTCTGTTCACTAATTATTCAACGCTTTAAATAACACTGAGAATAACAAAATTTATTAGTTTTTCTCTCTTTTTGTACCTCATATAGTTCATCTGATATAAGTCCTGTTCCATGAGCAAATGGCACTTTCGAATCAGTATCATATCTTGTGCTAGTTACTGGGTTGCCAACTAAATAACCCTAAAAGTTCCAAAAGATATTCAATAACCACTAGCTTGAGAGATGTCATACTAGAACAAAAGTAAGTTTAACAAAACTAAACTAACAACTAAAGAGTAATGAGGAAAGATATTTTCTTTTATTATTTGAAGTTTGCAAACCTTGAGATTAAATGTAGCATTATTGGATTCTTGAGCTGTCATGAAAAAATTAACAAAAAGTAAATCAACAGTTCAAGTGAGAAAGTTTCATCTTAGTGCCAGCAAGTGAGCAATACTTGACATAATAAAAATCTTTATTTGAAGAAAAGAAAGAATAGAAACTACCAATAGCAATCTCAAGAGTTAAGATTGGTACGATCTTCCCAGAATAGGAATCACCAGATATGTACAAAGGATTCGACTTAAATTTTGGATGCTTATCTAGCCACTGCATTCAAAACAGAGAGCTACGCTTAAAATCAAATTATCAAGAAACATGAAACTTTAAAGCAGATGTTTGCATTCCCAGTCTAAGCGACACTTTGGTGTGCTAAATAAAAAAAAAAGCAAGACATGAATATTCTATGAGTAGTTCTGTACTGTTTCACTTCCATCATTGATCCCCCGATTAAAAAGGAACCAATAATCACATAAAATTTGTAGTTATTTGTTTCTACAAATCAAGTAAGATGTTTATATAACAATGTCATGTCAAGAAAGAAGACAATGTTTTTCTAAATATAGTCCCCCCACCAATATCCCCAAGGTAAAAGCAAGAGTCAAAAGCATAAAGCAAGCATATATATATTTTAGATTATATATATCAATGTATTTCCCCAATGGGAAATTACCTTATAAAGAAATGTTTTAAGTTGGTGAACTGTCTGGGAGTCAGATGTTTGATAACCCTCTGCTGTACTTGAATAAGAGAATCCAGTCCCCACAGGTGAATCCACAAATATTATGTTGCCAGCCTGTTTGTATGTTATCACACCATTACAATACTCAATGACTAATGCAAAGGATCAGATATTAGTTCATTATTAAAAAAGTTCCACACTCAGTCTGGAAAGGAATAAAGATTAGTTAATTATTACACAATTCCAATGCAACTCAGTGATGAAAGGAATAGATGGCGACAGAATTGTTGTTTAGTGTTTATAATCTTCAAGTCTATTTTACAGTTATCCCTCATTTAAGCTTCATTATCCCTTATTTAACCAATTTGTCCTTAATTAACTTCTTCAATGCAAAGCAGTACAAAAATCAAATTAACAGAAGTGTGGAAGAGGTGATGAGATCATGCTAGGTAATAAATTATGTAATTACATGTAACCCACAAATCCGTTAACTAAATGTATCTAAATGTATGTAATACATATTCTCTTCATTGTGTAGGTGTTTTTTTTGGGTGTTCTGTGTTCGGTGGTTGGGATATAATTGAGTTGATGTATCCCCAAAAATTCACCACACTTTTGCAAGACCCAATGGACAATTTGACTTGACCACAAATAAATAACAATGAAAAACAACCCAAAATTATCTACATCAATAAAGGTGTAATCTAACAAGTTGCAAACTCAAACATGTCCTAATCCAAAACTGAAATGAACTAAATGGCCCAAATTGACTGAAGCCCAAGATGATATGAACCCACAAATGTTCCTACTAGCTAGTCCCTGAGAATCCAAAACTAACTAGACCTAGACATGAACTCAAACCAAAAACTAACTAGACCTGTCTTAACAAGTTGCCACATGAAGGGTTTAGCATTTAAATGCAGAATGCCAGATAGCAGTAAAAGAACTGTGGCAATAGACAAAATTGAATGTAAGATAGGGTGTTGAGTTACCTGGGTCCAAGAATCAGCCTTATAAAATAGTGAAGGTAAGCCATCTCTATATCCTTGTAGATCAAAACTAAGTGGTCCTGCACAGCGATAACAATTTCATGCAATAAACATCAGAAAATGAAATCATCCTTTGTGGCAGATGGAGGGATTGTTCTTGGTGCACAATTCCTAAAGAGGGAGGGGCTTCTTGTAAATTTTCCGTAATTATAAAATATGAGATATGTTTCTCTCGTATGGTCCATTTCACGGATTTTTTTTAAAAACAGTAATTAAAATAATAAAAGTTAAAGAACTAACATGATTACCGGATTTTTTACAAAAACAGCAAAAACCGAATAGCCTATTCGGTTAAGGGGTTTTTTTTGTTTCACCGAATAGGCTATTCGGTTTACCCTATTTTCACAGAAACAAATTTCCGAATTATGTAATCATTCGTGTAACACCCCCTAAACTGAATAGAAAATTCGGTTTAGAGTTTTTTTTTTTTTTTATTGTAAACCATATTCGGTTTTGGGTTTTTTTGTTTTTTTTGTTTTTCTTTTAGACCGAATAGCCTATTCGGTGGGGGTAATTTGATACTTTGATTCCAACTGACCTTGCATCTTTGACCTTATTATGACCTTAAATTGATTAATGGTTTTGAATTTTCAAACCAATATCATATTATTTTGTAAATGAGTAGAACCGGGTTAAATATCTTTTCTTGTTTAACATATCTATACTAATTAAAGTTGTTTCTTGGATTATATACAATTCACAATTTGATGACTACATGCTACAGCATATATAGGATTGAATATACTTAAAATTCAGTCAACAATACGGTTAAGCCAAAATACGGATTGAAGAGATCAATTTTTGGCTTAACCGAATAGCCTATTCGGTGAAGCCCAAAAAATCCCTTCACCGAATAGCCTATTCGGTTAAGCATTAAAACGGATCTTCTGTGGCAATATTCCTACAACCTCACTTAACCAAATGCTTAACCGAATTGTCTAATCGGTGAAGCAAAAAAAACCCTTCACCGAATAGCCTATTCGGTTTTTGCTGTATTTATAAAAAACCCCGCAATCATGTTGGTTCTTTAACTTTAATTATTTTAATTACTGTTTTTAAAAAAAATCCCCATTTCACGGTTAAAAAATTATTAACAAATTAAAATGTTCTAATTAATATTGGGTAGCCAATAGCCCAATAGCCATACCTATCTCAAAGACCAATCCGGAAAAGGAAGAACAACCAGGCCCTCCTGTCAACCAAAGCATGAGAGGATCCTCCTCTGGGTTGCTCTCGGATTCAATGAAGTAGTAAAAGAACTCCACCCCTTTCTCCTTATCCACCTCCAAGTACCTACATTTAAGTTTTAGCCCTCTTTTTAGTAATCAAATTCCAATTCTTCCTAACATAAAGTTTAAAATTACATGTCCTTTAAGAAAATTAACGCAGTTTTTAAGCAAATTTCAATTTGATTTTTCTGAAATGATTTAATTTTGACTGCTTCTCTTTAAGAGGAAAAGAGGAATTAAATACATTAATTGATTGCATACCCAGTTTCTAAAGAGAAAGGAAGTGGGCCATCAAATCCTGGGAGAGTTGTGATTATCTTCTGAGCTGATATTATCTGGCACAGGGAACAGCAAAATACAAGTACCGATAAAAGGAGAGGAGGTGGTCCTCTCTTGGTTTCTTTTGATTCTGCCATTCCAAATCTCTCACCCATTTAAATTTAGGGACTTCAAAAATGGGTCGACTTATCCAGTAGAGTACTCAAGTGGAGGAGACCGCTGTTATTTAAATCCAGAGAATTCTCCAGACTTGTGTCTTTTGGCTTTTTTGTCTCTTTCCTTTCGGCTTTTCATTATTTATTGCCGAAAAAGAAAACACACTTTTCCTTTCTTTGAGATATATCAAGTCAACATAGTCAACGTCACGGTTAGGCCTAACATTACATCGTTTGCATTCTTTTAAGAGATCGAACCTGTATATTCTACATTGCCACATAATTGAAATAAAAATTGACCTTTGACCGTGCCAATAAATAGTCCCCGTATCTATAACGATGAGGATATCATATTTTGATTTTCAATATATATTACAACCAACGGTTAGAAACTTAGAATACTATTTCTAAAGTATTAAGGGTAGACATACAAACACCACGTATCTTTTTATTAGCACAGCGTTTTCAAAAATTAAAATGTGTGAACAATTTTAATTACTCCTCCCTAAATATCTTTTCTCTAGAATGATATATCACAATCACAAAGCAGCGGATCTAACAAAATCAAATAGAGAT